>CM057816.1:8921072-9333572 GCA_030067965.1 Latrodectus elegans
TCAATTAATTAATGAATACTTAGAAAATAAAGAGAGATACTTGAAAGTAAATAGAAATTAATGCAATCAAACACTTCTCAGAAATTCCTCTAAACTATTACTGATAATATCTTACAAAATAATACATGCAAAAATCCAAGCTATAATACAGAAACATATCACAATGGTAATTATGAAGATGATTGAATTCAATATATATATATATATATATATATATATATATATATATATATATATATATATATATATATATATATATATATATATATATATATATATATATATATATATATATCCGCAATAAGCGCGAAATAAATTTTCCAAAATTACTAGCAAAAATCAAAGCTAGAATACGGAAACATATCCCAAAATGGTAATTATGTAGATGCTTGAAATCAAGAAAGTATTTATACATACCAGCAATAACCACATGATAAATTTTCCAAAAATCTGCAATATAATTATTTGCTGCAGTGAATTCAATTTTTTGCAATCATTAATGAAGTAGTACTAAATTTTCAAGTTTTAGATTATTAGATATGATATTTCAACTATTTCCTTCTTATTTTTGAAATGCGTCAAACAATTTAAAGCACATTTTCTTATTGTAAAAATTATAACAAAATAACATTGAAATTAAACACATTGTTGCAAACAGTTTTCTTTTTTTAAAATAGCAAATTATGTAATTGGAAAATTATTTATGAAAAATCGTCTAAATGACAATGCAGGGTAAAATTAAGATATTAATATGAGAAATCACCTGGACTTCATTATAAGAAAACATTAAATTTTCAATGCATATTTGTCGAAAAGAAAATTTTATTTAAGTTAAATTTGTTTAAATTTTACCATGCACATAAAAAAACAGAATATAAATTTTCAGATTAAAAAAGATTATATTTCTTCTTAATATAAACCATTATATTCACTATAAGTAAACTACACTAGATTGTCTTCAATACGGTGTGAACTTTATTAAATAATTTTGAAAAGAATAATAGCTTATATTAGATCACATTTCCACATCATTTTTAAATTTTATTTTATTAGCTAAACTTTGATATGCAAGTTATAAACCAGGCATGCATCACTTCATATTGATAAAGATGGTAAGCAGTTTGCTGAAATATAGCACATAAATAAACTGAAACTACATAAAATATATTTCTTTTATTCATCTGTTCCTTGATTTGTATTTATATGCTATCAAACGTTTTGTCTCTGTGAAAGAACAGCAATCCCAAATGTTAGTTGGAGGATCAATTTTGCTGATTCATGAGGATTTTCTGGCGAGGAAAGGAGGATTTCCTGCTTTGTATAATAAGAAAATATGATGATAAATTATTTTAACAAATCCTTACAGACCATCCAGAAGACTTAGAAGAGCTGATTAGAAATATAAATGAACTTTTATCAAAAAGGTTTTGCATATTTTATCTTAATTAAATATAATAATTAGCAAATATATATATATATATATATATATATATATATATATATATATATATATATATATATCAGTGTGTATATTAACACTTCGTTTGCTTCAGTGTTAAATTTTATTTAATTAAAATGATAAAAAATTTATTTTCACTTACGAAATATTATTTAGATTTAATATGCATCTAGCTCAGAACTCAAATTAAAGAATTTAATATATAAATGAAGTATGCAAAATTCATTTTTACACGATTTAATTATTCTTGATTTTAAGAATTCTAAGAGAACAAATTTATAGAATACTTTCATAATAGAGAATAATTATTTTCTATCCTAGATATATAAGTTTAAAAATATGTTTTTTGTCAACAACTTAAATTCTTTGAAAAATGACCAGGGCATAATTATTTAATATAAGTTTATCTTAATTTTATTTTAATTATAATCTACAAGTTATAATAATTAAAAAATTAAAAAATGAATTTTCAAATTTTGTTTTGAAGTGAGCTGTTTATATACAGATAATGATTTTAGTATTGCAAAGTTGAATTTAAGCAAAGAGTTATTACAAATTACATATTGTAATAATTTATGTAAAAATAAGTATTAGGTAAATTACTACGTTATGATATTTAGTCGAAAATCTGAGATTTTTTTTTTAATTTGGAGTTTAACAATTTGTCGTAGATACAAGAAATAAACTTAAATCTCCTAGGCTTGATTGTTGAGACATTGAATGATAGATATATTCACCAATGAAATGAATTTCAGTCATGATTCTCTTATATACATACTTATATATGTGAGAATTTTTTTAAACATTTACAACCCTCATTTTATAAGTTATGGAAATCTTGTTTTAATATTCTAACTTATTCTTTAATATTTATATTAGATGTTTAACATTGTTTGAATGGGAATTTCAAGATATTTCGTAAACATGTCATCAATTAGGCAATGAAAACTGATTTTTCAAAACTTTCACCAAATATCTTTCAACCTTGAGCGTCTAAAAATGTTATGCCATAAAGAGATTCTAACGAAAGCTATTCTCAATTAATAAAAAAAATAAGATTACGGATACTAAATTCAAAGAGGCAAAGTATTTGTTAAAAGCTATAAAACTTTTATCTAAAGGAGAAATATCTCAGTACCTTTCATTAAATTCTAAATATACAAAACTAAACCTGCATTACCAACAAGATGCAAATCACTCACATTGCACAAGCAGAACTTTATTGCTCATATGTTAAATAAAATATAAAATAATACGTCAAATTATTTTGTATAATATTAATTAGGATATATTCTGAATAAAGGAAATAGCTTAAAACCACACAGCTCAAATAAATTTGAAATTACTCTGGAATTTTTAGAAAAAACAGTAATAAGATTTACGTTCATGTAGGTAAATGGTGAACATGACATTAATATAGGTGATGATTCTGTACCTATAAAATATAAATCCCCAAAGCGTATACAACTGAAACATTTGTTATTTCAGACAAAATGTAAAAAATATTTGGTAAAGATATATCATTTAGATATTTAAAAGTCTCTGATAATTATAAACAGGAATTTGCAATATTTCCGTTACCAGATAATACTTAATTATGGAAATCACAAGTAAGTATTATTTGATAAAGCTGACGCACACACATTAAGATATTTTCAGAGCTCTAACAATTACAAATTACATAAGAAAAATGGTTAGCTAGTACTTTGGAGCAAAGATAATCATACAATTCATAACCTCATTAAGAAGAATATTTAACGTCTACTTAAAATTATCTATTTGAAGGGGTTCAAGTTACTTTCTGCCATAGACTCCGTATTGAGTAAAGTAATTTAATCAGAGAGTGAATAAATGGCATACACACTTATTATTCCAGAAAATTTATATAAAAGTCATGTTATTTGGATTATGTCATTTATTTTTGAATTAAACATACTAATTGTTTCCAATTTGTTAGGACTTCCATGCCTAGTAGACATAATAATAGCATCAAAATCTTTTGAATATTATATTTATTGATTGAAAATTAGGAAATATTTCAAAAACTAATATCGTCTTCAAACCGAAAGAATAACCATGTGTGCACACAGAAATAAAAGCAATTTACAATCATTTAATTGAGATCGTATGGATATACTTAAATAGTAAAAAGGTAATATTTAAACTCCAAAAAACGTAAGTTGCTTTATGTAATTTTTTGGACAACTCCGACTTTTGAGTATTCATAAAGAATTTTGCTGTTTTATTGAGCATGTGATAATAAAAGTCATAATGAATAATCACTGGCATTAAAAACAAATATTTTTTTTATCAATTTGAAGAAAGCGCTTGCTTCTGATACAGTATTTATAATGTATTTTAGAACTACAATTATATAAGTTTACGTTATACAAATAAGCAAGCTAAGGAACATATCTAGTGTACATTCAGAATAAAATTGAGGAAATGTTAGTATACGCCTCAAAAATGTATTAAATTCAAAAAAAAAAAATCCGCCATAAGAAGTGAATGCTTTCCCAGTGTTTGTGCTGTCTAGACATTTGGACCATATACACTCAGGAAACTTTCTATGATGGTTGATTAAGATCACCATTTATATCCTTAGCTCATGATAATTTATAATCACGTAAATCATGTTTATGATAATTCATAATAAAAGATGCATCTTTTAGGGACTTGTAGTTTTACCACAATCTAAAGATGAATATAAAAAGATACAAGACATTAGCAATTGAAATTCATCTTAAACATGAGTTGAAAGAAAAATAGTATTCTTGTTTTCACTTCAAGTATTAAAAATGTTTTAAATTGAAAAATTTTCCCATTTAACAAAAAAAAAGCTATTAAAAAATAGACCAATTAAAACTCCAAAGAATTTTAAGCAATTTTCAAAATGCTATTGAGAATAAAATAATTTTTCTCAAAATATATTGTGATCTTTATGTTTAACCATTTGTAAATATGTTTTCACCTCTTCACAATAAATGAACACTTTGATTGTATAACACACATGACTGAAAGTATTATATATTTTACATTCCTATACTACATTAGAATGTTGTTATATTTTTTCACATACACACATGAGTTGCCGTAAAATTTACTGAATAAATTATATTGCACATAACAACTCGAGAATTTAGTTTCCTTCGTTTGGACAATATATCGATCTTCTTTTGGGAGATTTCCAAATTTGAATTATATGAACAGATGTCTTACAGCCAATTTTAATCTCAGTAATTAAATATTGCTCAAATTTTAATTTCTGAAGATATGAGTTTGCTCTATAAATTTTTCGAATGCATTAAGCGACTCTTATAATTAATACAGAATGCAAACCTATATTAAAATGCAGACTTGTATCTGATCTCGTAATGATATGTAATGTTGAAGACAATATGAAGACAACGTACCGATATTCTCTGATAAATTAACTGATGTGAACCGCTTCGAAAAGCTCTTGTAAATACATATTAAAGTATTTGTCGATGCAAATGTGACTAATTTATAAGTAATTTGTCATCTACGACACTTGAATTCAGCATTACAAAACGGAAAATATGCCTTTTTATGTAATAATACCTCCCCGAAATTTAAAAATGTAATCTATATTACTAATATGTTCTGCTGATGTGCATGACAACCTCATCAAAACTAATTAATCTAAGCAAATGAGTGGAATGTAATTTCTGAAAACTCTCAAGGTAATGACTATTGACAGAGCCAATCTAAACACCAATTGATGTTTTAAGGCCTTGGATATCTCGTAGGTATTTACAGCCAACCTCTAGGAAAATGTTATCCTTTTCTCAGTTCTTTTCAGGAAGTTCTTCATAAGGTATTTTAATTAAAAGTAATTCACTCATCATTTATCATATGTGAACTTTGAAGTGCAAGTTCTCGGTGCAAATATTTCTTAAAAAACAAAGATTATTGTTTTGAGTCATCCGGTGTATGCATTAAACCAAGATTCGACAATGCAAACTGAATATGAGAGATAGCGAAACCAAACGTTCTTAAAGTTGAAAGATGTTTTAAAACCACTTACAGAATAAAAGCTTTTAAACATAAGAAGTGTATTATGGATTTTAATGAGCAGATCAAATCAATAAAAGGAATAATCTATCAGCAAAATTCATGTCCTTTTTTTACAGGGGATTCACTATAGATTCCTTAGTAAGTGATGCGATCTGCATTAACTAGCTTACGCAATGGCTGAAATTTTTAACTTAAAATACTATCGATTACTTTTGAGAGTTTTACCAATTTTATACCTTCCTTTAATATTTAAATTGGAAGTTTTATTGAAAAATATAACTACATAAAAAGGTTGTTTCTTAATTATCAGTTGAAAAGTTTTCAGAACACCTCACTTACTGTAGGTCGTTTTAATATGTAAAATGTTCATCTGAAGCATTTGTTTAATTCTCCATGTATTCCTCGGATAATTGCAATTAAATATTCTTTTTAATCTTTAAATATTCATATAATAATTTACTTTTAAATTATATATTCAATCCAATTAAACTGGTACTGTCTTTATAATATTTTTGCATTTATTTACTTTATTATGTACTATTATTAGCATTATATTTTATATATTTTTATTTAATGAATGTATCTTTGGGATTCATAGTATTTTAATGTCTCGTTATTCAAGGAGAAAACTCGGAATTTAGATGTTAAATTATGAAAATGTAAATACTTTTAATTTCATTTGTTATCCTTCATTTTAAAATAACTCTAGTCTATGTGAAAGCAATTTGACTTTTCTCGAATGATTCAGTGAGGTTATTAAATATTCAGATGTTTTTAATTTATAATATTAGACAAATAAAATGAGCTACTTATGAGGATATGCAAACAATATTAACACACTTTGCTGATGTCAAAAAAAATATTTAATTTTAATTTTTTGTTATGAAGTTCTTAAATTTACTTAAAATCAACTGCAGAATGTTTCACCAAACGTAATTGTCAACAAGAAATTTCAATTTGTATTGAAATAAAAAAAAATTAAATTGCTAGTATATAATTTTCTATGTCTTCATAGTACTCAATACTTATCATACAATTAAATTTAATACAGGAATAATTTATAAGATGAATGAAAAAATCTATTATATATATATATATATATATATATATATATATATATATATATATATATATATATATATATATATATATATATATATATATATATATATATATATATATATATATATATATATATATATATATATATATATATATATATATATATATATATATATATATATATATTTGTTTGCTAAAATATGTTTAAGCAAAACTTAAATTATTATCAATTATGCTTAGTATAATTATTTCCAACTATTAAACATTTTATTTCTTAAGAGAAATGAAATGTATTCCTACCCATCACCATCATTATACATTATAATATTCAAACATTACTATTTTCAGACTACACTCCCTATTTTAAATTAAATGTTTATAATAATATAACACATACACACACACACACACATATGTATATATATATATATATATATATATGTATGTATTTAAACACATCAAAAGTATTTAAACATATAACACCAATTTAAGCCCATTTCTTTATTAAAAATTACATCCGTGTTTGATGTACTGTGTATTAGAATTATTTTCAAAGTATCTATGATAAAATCTTGCTCAAAAGCATTGAATATTATATTCGAAGTTTGTTGAGCATATATTAATAAACATCCATAAACTTACATAAAAGTTTTGGTTGATCACTATCTACATTAGATGTTAATAATATGTTTAGTATTTAAATATGCGAATTTATGGAAAATATTTGGGATATTGTTTTGTCAAGTATTTTACTACGATCCCTAGTTTAATAAGATAGGGAATTAATGAGGTAGTTTATTGCCTCATTAAACCTGTGGTAAATTCTGCGAAGTATATATTGAGTTCCTTAAGTAGGGTTGTTTTAATCCTAACCACTTTTATAAGCTTATTTTATGGAAAGCACAATAGGTTTAAGTGAATATGGTTTCATAAATTTTCCTACACATTCCTCTATTTTTTATTATTAATTTTTTGTAATTGAATTTGCACTTCACTATTGTGCTTTTTAAAAAGGTAAATTATTATTTAAAAAAAATAAATAACCATTTAATAAAAGACAGTATGAAAACAGACAATTTAGTACTATTAGATAAATATATTCTTTCTTGTATTAAAATCTTCAATATTGTTCAGATAATTGTGTTCAATTCATTTTTATGAAAATTATTTGTAATGTATTAATTCCCTGAAAAAAGCGTTCTACACTTTTAAAAGTGAATGTAATTAAATGAATTAAGTTTCATTTTATTATTTACATTATAAAAGGAGGGATTATATTTATGCGTTTAAAAATATTATACATTTATGTATGCATTGAATTTTTTTAATTTGGAAATTATCGATTATAATACTTATACGTAGAAAGTGGCTTCAATGAAACTTCCAAATAATTATACATTCTTAGACTTCAAAATAAATGATTATCTATCTACAGTGTATTCCATCTCCCGTATAAATATCTGGAAAATATTTGGCTCATGAGCTAGCAAAAAAGAGAAACCGAAGTTGTGCAAGCTAAATATTGTAATGTTCTATTTATAGTGATTGAAAGATTTGAAACCTATGAAACTGACAATATATATATATATATATATATATATAATATATATATATATTATATATATATATATATATATATATATATATATATATATATATATAATATATATATATATATATTATATATATATATATATATATATATATATATATATATATATATATATATATATATATATATATATATATATATATATATATATATATATATATATATATATATATATATATGTATATGTATATATATATAAAGATTTCGTCAATTTAAAGTTCGGTGCAAATTTAAGTTCTTTTAAAATTATTCTTATAATTAATTATTATGATTAATTATTCTTTCTAGAAAACATCAATGATTCTTTGATCAAGTATCACAGTTCTATACAGGAATGATAGCAACCTAACAAGATTGTGAATTAACTTTCAGGGAAATCAGTAGTCGTTTTTTACGAAACCGAACAACTGTAAAGCGGATATGAGGTTGTTGGATGCAGGAGGGTACTTTTGGACCCATGTGTTCGATCGAATCTACCTCAATGCCTCACTTGAAATTATGACAAGCAAATGTTGCGCATGACATTGATAGATGGCTGGCAATATCATGAAAACTAACACAGCTCATTCAATCTGTAACTCATCATCTAGAGTCTGCGCGTACAATTTGACGTCGTTTACTGTAGAGAGGTCGGTCTGAAGAACGCCCATTGATTCGTCTACCCTTGATGCAGAACCACAAACGTTTCCACCGCCAATTATGCGATGGAAGAAGGGTGTAGATGCCTGAATGAAATGAACTTGTCTTTACTGACGAGTCTCGCTTCTGCCTGCAACATCGTGATGGTGGCATTCAAGTCTCGAGACACCGGGGAGAGAGGAACCTGAACAGCTAAATCTTGTATTATGTATTAAGGTATTGGGTGGTATTGGATATCACTTTCGCATTCCTCTAGTTCGCATTGTCGGTACTTCAGCCAGAGCTACATTCCAAAAAATTGATGCCAGTTGTCGTTTCTTACCTTCAGGGCTTACCCGCAACCTAATTTCAACAAGTTAATGCACGACCACACATTGTTTAAGGGATTGTTGTGCACATTGTTTAAGGGATCTTTGTCACACATTGTGCGCATTGTTTAAGGGATCTTTGTCACACACTGTGCGCATTGTGTAAGGGATCTTTGTCAATCACCTGATAGAATTGCTTCCTTGGCTGGCTTGATTTCCGAATCTTTCACAGGCATAACATATTTGGTCCATGGTTACTCTATTGACGCAGATTACACCCCAGCTGCGACACTTGATCAACTTTGGGAACATGTGGAAGCTGATTTGCCTACTGTATCCCAAGAACACATCCAAAGTCTCTTTGAATCAATGCCGAGGTGTGTGGAAGTAGTGATCCCAATCAATGTCTATTACTCTGACTACTGATTTTGGGAGGAGCAAAACTAAACAGAAGTCCATAAATTTTATCACTTGATTCTAAGACCCCCCCCAACAAGTTGTCTACAAAATAAACTTTGTTGTGGTATCTCTTTTCTTTCTTGGTGGGGTAATTTGAGTGGGTGACAGTGTGTATGTGTTTCTTGTTTTCACCGTAATATTTTACAGTTATAGAAATTGTTTTAAATACAACATATAATTATCCGAAGACATATGGCAAGTTACACTAAAGTGTTATTACAAGGTGTGGATACCTTATAGAGCACTTGCAAAGAGAGTAATAAAAAGTGAAAAACCACATGTATGATATATGTATTTTCTGCAAGTATTGGTGACAAGAGTAGGACTTTTAAACAAGCCTAAGATTTAGTAAGTAATATATAGGGTTAAAATTAATTACTGTTATTCTTTCCTATAAAACAGAATTTCATGAAAGAAATGATAACATTATAATATAAAATATAACATATATGATAACATTAAGCATGGATTTTTATTCAAAATTTTCCTTGCAATCCTAATCAAATAATTTTCTATCTTGTGAAAACAATAAATATGCAATTTACATTAAAATATCTTTGAACATTGAGAACGGCAGTGAAAACTATATGCTAATGAGCCGTTATTTCATGCGTATATTAACATTAATTTCACATCAATCGAAAATATTTTGTAGATTATTGAATGAATTCTAATGTACATTCTTGTGGATATAAATTGTAATCTATTCACATATTATAAATTCCAACATATCTTTATCTAAATTTTAATTCTTTTTTACAGCTATTGTTGTCTACGTTGACTATTGTGAGTCAGTTGGTTGGATTTTATGAAACAAAACTCAAAATAAGACATGCTGCGATAAAACATGGGTGTCATAGGACTATGTTTATGTAATAATTACTGCATTCATCCAATTTGAATTACATCGAACATTTTCAGGATTCTTGTTGTCAAGTTTTATGCAAATATTTCCTATAACCTCACACTATATCCACATATTTTAAAACTACTTTATATGAAAATGGATTTTACTGGAATTTAATCAATACAAATAATTAAAATATTGAATAGTTATGAAGTTATCAGGCTGACTAAGACTACTTTAATTACATAAAAGTGTACTTTATTGATGAGTATATTTTAAATTATTTTTGTTACTCCTACCAAAACGGCAATTTTATCATAAAAAGTAAAAAAATATTGTTCAGTTTATGTATCATTTATGCAGTAAATATACTTCTACCGTAATTAACAAATCATATGAACCAAAAATTACTTGAACACTCTTCGTAATTTATGGTCTTATAGCTTATTTTTGGAAATTTGTATATATTTATTTAAATAATAATTAGAATTACTAAAATCCTATTATTTGTTATATTAACATATTTTAAGAAAAAAAAAGAACAGCATAGAAGCAAGAACAGAAGGAAAAGGATTACACATATCGTTAAACAATTACTTATAAATTTCGACTGTGATCCCCAGCTGCATTTATATTATGATGCATTATCTTTCAGCTGCATTATTTAAACCAGCTGCATTATTAGTTGTTTATGAAAGAGAGGATGATTGTTCATCAAATTTAAATGGTAAAATCTACTGTATAAATTTAAAATTGATCGCTAAAATCAATCTATCGTTTAAAACTGTAATCACCGGGGTGTTAAACTTGCTTAAATGTTTTTTTCTGAAATTCTTTTTAACTATTTTAAAATTAAAATTATTTTTAATAAATGTAAAAATATTTACATATTTTTAAAATTAATTTGAAAAATATAAGCATTTTTGCATTTTATTGAAACATGTGCTTCGGTTTCTTTTTTTAAACACTCGAAATTATGAAAATTATATATTTGATAGTAAAATGATATTATAGCGAAAAAAAATTGTTCGCAGAGAAAAATATAATTTTAAATTTTAATTAAATGAAACCATTGATAAATCATTATAATAAATACATTCTTATGTAATGTGCTTTATGTGTTTTTAATGTATTATCTACTTTTGAATGAAAACATCTCTACGAACACAATTTGTTGATTAATTTAAGAGATCTTCTAATATAATAATATATGTTAATACAAATGTGATACGTTTTATAAGAGTTATTGTGTCACGAATATTTCAAATTTCTTACATTTAAAGAATAATTTTAATTTATTTGTAATTACTATACTTAATAAATTATAATGTTTAATACTTAAATCATAATGTCAATTTCAGCTTATATTATATATCTCACTTATAAATTCACTAATTTTAAATAACTTTGAATTTTTCAAATGATTAATTGCACCAGTAAAATTCATAATAATAAATAACGAGATTTAATGTGGGTTATAATTTCGCCTGAGAAAGGACTACTTTGAAAACAAAATTGACAATATCGCTTATTTGACTTGGAATTTCACAAATAAATCAATTTCTTCCAGGAGAACACTTTGAGTTGGATGATAACAAAGCGAGACACCTTGTCCTGGAAATCTGAAAAGTGCAGTTGGAGACGAAATTCCGATATAAATCTTCTGAATAGAGACGCCAGACGACAAGCTAATTCAATTTCAGTGTCGTAAGTGAAATGTGATGCAGAAAAAAAGCTAAAATGGTTTTCCAGGGAAAAGCAAAATCGTGACCATTCACAATATCTGATGGACCACAAATTGTGTTACATATTTCTGTAGCAGTTTCATCTATATATGTATTTCTACAGACTTCTTTATTGATAATTTACAATTCTCTTGCAAAAATTAGTTTATATTAATTAAGAAGGGCCAGCATATATATATATACTAACATTTCTTTGTAATTTTTTCTCATTTTACAATTTTATGCTATTTTATTATCTTTTTGCATATCAATACATTATCGCTCACTCGCGCTTACTCTCTCTCTCTGCATATACATATACATACATATACATACATACACACATATATATATATATATATATATATATATATATATATATATATATACATATATATTATGTATATATACATACATATATATATATATATATATATATTATATATATACATACATATATATATATATATATATATATATATATATATATATATATATATATATATATATATATATATTTACAGCTGTTAAAAATTTTGCAAGTCTTGTTGAAACGTAAGTAAGAGAACCCTGAACTCTGATAAGTAAATAAATTTTAGAATTTTGTATAAGTTGAAATTGATGTAAAGAAAATAATTAAATATTTACATATTTTCAAGCATCAATGTCAGAATAAAAATAAATAAAATCATAAGTTCGTTTTATAATTAATCACTTTAATATCGTCTACAATATCCCTAATAAACAAATCCCAAAACCATAAATAGAATTATATGAATTTAGTGTCACAAATAGAGAATGTAGGATCTAACATCATCAGATTTCTGAAAATAATAACGATGAGGAATAAGAAAACATGAATCACTTTTGTGTAGAGAAAATCTTCATAACAACTTTTCCATTGGCAGTCTTTTTGAAATGCAGTGAGTAAATATTTCTGTGGAATACTTCCATCCGAATTACTCTTTATCCATAGACGTTTGATATTAAATAGTTTAAATTTATTATTTAAATTAACCATAAAACTCTAATTTTTGTAAAATATTTCTAGAATAAACCACTTATAAAATTTAACCTTCAAGGATTCAATATTTCTGCATTTTTAAATGTAATTTTATTATTTTATTTATATCCTACAACAACTTCTTCTATACAAATTTTTCTATGAATTTCAATATTGTTCTCGAAAAAAAATACTAATCATTATCCAGATCTTTTGATTACATTTCACAAATTATTAATAACTCTCTACTATTATGTTTTCTGATAAAAATTTTTTATAAATCTCTCACCGATAATAAAAGTCCTGTCAGATGTCAGAAATATTACTTTAGAAGCTTGATTTTGCATAAAGCCCAACAAAATAAACTTCAATCGAATTTTAATTAAAATCAAATAAATTTACAATCAAATTTTAATCAATAAATTAATTAACTTTTCTTAAATTATTATATAATTTTCATTATATATATATATATATATATATATATATATATATATATATATATATATATATATATATATATATATCTAGATATATATATATATATATATATATATATATATATATATATATATATATATATATATGTATGTATACCTGTGTTTTAAAATGTTTCATTTGTTTGCATATTTTTAATGATAGCTAATGCGTCATTTGACATTTGATCCATAATTAACTCTCATACATTCTCATAATAATTAATATTTGGTTCAGATTCATTATTAAAGTTCAAAAATTATTTAATATCCATGTTACAACAAACCATTGATAAGAAATTAGCCCGTTAAATCTCCCGTATTCTTAGTTATGTCACCAGAAATAAAAGAAAAGATATGCTGTTCGAAAACTATCGATCCTGACTTCTCTGCAATAGAATCTTTCATCTTGATTTGAAGATAATTGTTTCTTAGAAACAATAATTTTGGATAGATAATTAGTGTGTCTGCTTAAAGAGAACCATTTATCTTTTTCACTACTGAACATACTATTTTTGAAGGAAACGCATTCAAAGTCTAAGATGGATTTGTGTGCTATACAATACTTCAGGACGGGGTTTGCGTAGATGAATTTAGCATTTTACTGATATATATATATATATATATATATATATATATATATAATTATTTATTTACATGCAATGTTTTATTATCCTACTGCGAATAGTTTTAGTTTTATTTATTTTTCAATACATAAATCTATTTCCATGTCATACATGATAGTTTCTAAATAATATTTTATTTAACGAAGTTATTTACTAATTTACTTTTTAAATGAGCTTTGTATTTGCGAAGTGGGTTTAAATAAGATCATAATTTTAAATATATACTATAGCGTATAACACATTTAAAACATATAACATTTCATACTGTAACCAAATAAGAAATATTATTCGGAAGAATTTTGCTGAATGTTATTTTGCTGCTCTGGAATTCTTTCAGTTATGGAATCATTGCAAAAATTAAATGAATTCAATATAACTATATAAATAAATTGCTTGAAAATCGTAAATAAACTGTAATAAAGTTGGAGATCTGATGAAATGACATCATAAATTTTATGTTACCATGCAATAAGCATTTTATGTCTACACTGCACCATTTAAATTGACTTTCATTACAAAACAATAAAGTACTTAATTAGTCATAAGAATTTGAATCACATATAGCCTGTGTCAGAAGAGCTCTCATTCAGGTGAAGTTAAAATTCTATAAATTTTATTCACACATATAAATACTGATCATTACTATATAAAAATATCAGTAGTATCATTAGAAAAATAGAAAACTTTATTTCAGTTGCCATTGTCTAGAACATAGCAAATTGTTTAAATATTTCTACGGTAAATTGTTTTAAAAAATTATTGAATTGTGTTAAATAAATTACAATAGTTTTATTGAAAACACCCAAAGAAATTTATAAATAATTTTAAGAAATTAATATCAACAATTGTAAATAGCTTGAAAGTAAAATTGAAAAATTGTAATGAAAATAATCCAGCTCGTTCTTATTCATCATATATTAAATGGATATATTTAAATTTTGTCGCATATCATCTTAAACAAAAAACGCCATTATTTATCAAAGAATCATAGCAAATGATAAAACAATGCTTTTGAAATATTTATGCCATAGCTTCGTATTAAATATGCTATACTTTTATATTTTGCATATTTTCATATCTATAGGTTGAGCCAATGTTTCCTAAAATAAGATTTTGAAGTGAAGTCGCATCGATAACAATTTTAATAAAAGACAATAGAATAGTTGATTTAAAATTCTTATATTTTACATATACGAATGCAAATAAAATTTCACATATACATATTATATATATTATACATATTTCAAATCCCATATTCAAATGTTTTTGCATACATTTATTTTTGCTCTCTCACTCCGTCACACACACACACACACACAATTTTTTCTATAAAAATTTATAAAGCATATCACACATAGGAAAACATTTGTATGTAAAAAATAAATCATGCTTTAGAGTGTTTCCAAAATTTTTAAGAAATAATAATATATTTATAATAATAATAATAATAAATAAGGAAAATATAATTTTATATAATGGGTTTCTAATGTGTGTGTGTGTGCGTGCGTGCGTGTGTGCGTGCGTACGTGCGCGTGTGTGTGTGTGTGTGTGTGTGAGAGAGAGAGAGAGAGAGAGAAAGAGACTAATAAGTTGAAGAATACAATGAAATTAAGATTTGTCTGAAAGAAGCATAAATGCTGTGACATTTTATGTTTTAGCTTTTTTTACACAAGGAAACGTATAAAGTTGTTAAAATATCCCATATATTTTAACAAATTTGTATGTTTAAAATTGCTTTCATTTTCAAATTGACATATTTTCTAAAATATGTCAATTTGAAAATGAAAGCAATTTTAAACGTACAAAAGTACAAAAGTGACATTTATTATAGTTTATTATTGCATAACAATAAGACTATAAAAATAAGCAAAGATTATAAGACTTTCATATATCAATGGACTCTTATGATATAAGATTCCAAATAATTGCTCGTAATACGAAATTTATTGCTTTTAAAAATATTAACATTTTACTCCTATCATTCATCATCTAAAATAAAATGTGTATAATATTGTTTTAAATATTAAAAAAAAAACTTTCGAGTAAGACATATTTATAAAATGACGTTAAAAATTAAGTTTATATTAAATATTAAAAAAATCTATGAGATTTAAATTAAGGAATTCGTAATAACATCCTCTGCTGTTTAGATAATGATTCAGTTTCTCAGAATCTACTATAAGAGTGATCTACATAACATTAAGTCATTAAAAATATATCCTTTGTATTTTAATTTTTATCGGAATTGAAAAACATAATTGATAATATCGATAAAAGCATAGGTATTTTCTTCATATATTTATTATTTTAATTGGAATTGAAATAATTTCTGATATAAACTAACTAAAACAATAATATTTTTTTAATGAAATCATGCAGCTTCATTAGAAGATTAAGTTTCATATTTATATAATTCAAAATCATTTTTTTTTCGTATTACTTATTTCCCTTCTAAGATATTTTACATCCCTTTTTTTATCTGTAAATGTATAATGGCTTATGTTTGAAAATGTTATTAATTATAGAAGTTATTAAATATTATTAGTTATTTTTTATCTGTAAATTTATAATGGTTTATATTTAAAAATGTTATTAATTACAGAATTTCAAAATTCCGTTACTATTAATTTGGCATAGAAATATGATAATTGCAGTATATTTAAAAATGTGTAAACATTTAACTAAGTGGAGAAAAATCTTTAAATCATACATAGTTCTGAAAAATCGCGACATTACATAAATGCATTATAAAATATTAAATTTATTTGTTGTGTGTAAATTGCTTTTAAAAAAATTATTTTTTACTAAATATATTATTGCTTATGAAATACTTAACATGTGTTTTAATGCTAAACATACTTCACGTTTTTGACAAAAGTATTTCTTCATTATTTTAATTTATTTATTGTCTTAAAGTTATATTAACATTTAGTTCACTAATGTACTTTAAATTACATTTCTAAAGTTCTAAAAACACACAATATTTATTTAAAAAATATTATTGATCATCGCTAATTTTACAGTTATTCAAACAGTCATTTAGTTAAAAACTGGAATTTTTTTGTTATTTATAATAGTGAAAGAGAAATAGAACAAAATGCTGATTTTGCAAATAAATTAAAATTTTCAAAATTATTTATATTCAATTACACATAAAAATATGATTTTAATATTGAATTAATACATATATCCTTTTATTGACAAATGCTAAGTATTTAAAACAAGAAAACGTATTATTTTTTTTTCTAAACATTAATATTTGTTTTATAAATTTCAGTTATTGAAAATATATTAATTTCTAGTATAAATATTAATATTTATTCTAAATAACAACCATTGAAAATGCATTACTCTCTAGAATAAATATTAATATTTTTATAAATTGCAATTATTGAAAATGTATTCCATTTCAAAATAAAATTGAGACTCATAAATACATATTATGACAATAAAATTCCAATAAACACAACCGAAATAGCTTCTGAAAATAAAACTCACGATTTTCCCCCATAAATATACAGATCATTTCTCCCAAGACACAGAGAGATATATACATATAGTGGCTATATTTTATACTAAATTGAAATCATTTTTCTACACAAATATCTAAAATTTATGCCCTTTAACTTTAATTATACTAGAACTTTAACTTTAATAGAACTGATTATTTCCAATCATCATAGACTTATGGTAACAAATAAAAATTTGAAACACAGTATACTTCATAGTAAAAATTATTTCAGCATTCTTTAGTAGTTCATTACTCAGCAGCTCTTTACTAATGTAAATGTTAATAAAATATAATTTGAATTTTTGAACATAATTTTAAATAAAAATCCATGATTTATGGATGTAAATTAAAAGTATAAAATAATTTTCTCACATTAATCACATGATAGTTAAAGTTTACACTAAAATTAATTCAACACCTTATTATATTACCATTTTCTTAAGATTTATATTAGATTATTTTTGAACTGTTCCACTTGATAATTTAATATGGAAAAAAACCTCTGTGGCACAACATCCTATGTGGAATCAGGCCTACAGTCCAAATCTCTGTTTTCCTGATCGGGATGCCTTGAGATGTCCCGATTGGATGGTGAGTCTAACGCGAAACTCCCAGTGTTTAGCTACCAAAAATGCTTGTTACTAAGTTTATTGACCTACTGAGGGAACAAAAGGTTGAGTCGACCTTAATTTGGTATGTCCACCTAATGTTGGGTTGTCATAGTGCCATGTATACGAGCAAGAGGAGACCATGAACCGAACTCAATGGCGCTCCAAACCATGGCGTCATACTGACAAGCAGTAGGATATTTCACAACTCGTGCAGGAATTTTCGTCGATGAATCCTTCGTGTGTGGCTACTATCACTGAAGAACCAGAAGAGTGACTCATCTGAGAAAATGATGCAGCTCTATTCAGTCGTCCAGACTACTCTCATACAGCACCATTTCCAAACAAGGCGTCTATTCTGTGTCTAACATTATTATCTACGTTGGCGTCTGGGAGTCTTCTTAACGACTGCATAAGCATTAAAGGACTACATAAGCGCAGACCACTAGCAACCAATAGATGGCAAATGATTCTACTCAATATGAGATCATCTAGTGGGTCATGCGCATGCTGCAGAATTTACGTAGACATGTTTTGCAAAGCCACCACCGCGTTCCGTCGGACTCGTGGATCTACGCATGTTGGCGTTACTCTAATTGACATGTAGCCTACAAACTTTCTACAATTCCTTTTCCAACCATCTTTGCCCCAACCAGTGCACAGCGGACATGTTTTGGTGTCTATCAGCTGCAATTTTCCTTATGGGTCAACCTGCCATTCTTATCACGATTACCATGTTCCTTGAAAACTTGTCTGCTTGCTGAAACTGACACCGTAGGCGATGACTTGGCATTATTTGCAATTACAGGCATACTTTGCAACAATAACATCACCAAGCAGCAATAATATCAAGTATGTTGCCCACTCGGCCGGTTCTTTTCTTTATATCTTATCCTGGGTGCTCTGGAGTGCTTACCATTTTGGTCGATTTATATAACTCAGTAAGGTGCATCTACCCTTAAATTTGCATACATTTCTCACCACTCTTTCTTGAGGTTGCATTCTCAATGTCGGGCTGTATGCATATTAATCAATGACATTTTTACATTTTATTACTATGCCCATCTTTTTATCTGAAAATGACGCCAGATATTTACATATTTCATGGAGGGATTCAAATTACCGATTAATGCTGGAAATATATTACCAAAAGAGTTGATCGCCTTTCCAATGAAAATATACCTACTATATCAACGTGAGAATAGCAAAAAAATCCAAAATGTGAAAAATACAAACATCCTATCATCATCCACACTTGTCCTCACCTCAGTATATAAATGGAATATAAGAATAAACATTTGACATAAACAATATATTGCATGTTGATTTTGTCTTTCTCAGAATACCTTAGATGTTATCATAATTAAAGATGACAAAACTTTTGATTGAGACATAAATGGAATGATGATGGATTAAATTACATGAAAAATAATGGATAGAGTTGTTATTGTCTAGGAAGAAATTCAATTTCGGGGAAAAGAATCAAATATTAATGCGAAAAGTATTTTCTTCAGAAAAAAATAATATCTTCACAAATGATTGATGGTTACTGCTTAATGCACCCCTTAATCTGTTTCTCGAGTGTAAAGGAAATATTATATAGAAAATTTAAAAATATTCTTTCAATGTTAGTAATTAAAATTGTGACAAAATAATATAGATTTTGTATGATAATCAGACAAAATTGCGTTAATGATGTAGAATAAAAAGTAAGGAATGTATGTGGGAAAGAAAGAAATTTTTAATGAGGTTTATATAGAAAATTCAGTTGTAAATAATTAATAATAATAAGACAGGATAATAAGTCAATAATACATTTAAAATTTAAAAAAAAATGTTTCGGAAAGAACATTTCGCGAAAATATTATATAAATGTAAACATATATTGCGCTTTTTTTATTATTTATATTGTAGGTTGAATTTTTAAAATTCTAAAAAACATTTAAATTTTATACGAAGCGCATACAATTTCTTTGTTTTATATAAATTTTTTTCATCGCTTGTTTATCCTCAATAATTTGATATTTATTTAAAATTAGATCGAATATATATATATATATATATATATATATATATATATATATATATATATATATATATATATATAATAGTAATTAGATTTCAGTAAACTTGTTCCTTTTGTCGCTGAACTAATGCTTTTTATTTCAAACTTATATAATAGAAATTAATATAAGGAATCATTTAACAATTGTTTGCTTAGTATATTCTTTGAAATATAATTGATTCAATCATTTCATTCATTTATTATATTCCTAATTGTAAAAGAGCATGTTATAAGACACAAAAAAAGTTTTAGTTCTTGGAAACACACACACACATATACACACACACTCACACACACACACACATATATACACACACACACACACATATATACACACACACACACACATATATACACACACATACACACACATATATACACACACACATACACACACACATATATACACACACACTCACACACACACACTCACACACACACACATATACAAACACACTCACACACACACACACACACACACACACACACACACATATATATATATATATATATATATATACAGAGAGAGAGAGATTAAATGCATGCACTTTTCAACATCTAAATAAGTTTATTTTATCTGTCTTTTTAATTTTATTGTATTTTTTTCTCTGTACAAGGTTGTATAACACATTTAGGAGTAAAGCAACTATTTGGCTTAATTACTTAATATAAAACATCTATAATTGTATTTTCTATTATTAAAAATCTTATTTCAAGTTTTTATACTATCAAATAAATAAATAATTACGCGTGCATTTATTCTGATTGAATACTACTCTCTAAGAAGAGTTTCATTACTTACAATAGTGTTACTTAATTTTATGAAATTTTAGATTTCCCTGAATAAATATAAATTTTTCAAATTTTCGACGAAAATATTGCTTTACGGGAGAAACTTCCTAATAAATTAACATCAAACTGTTAAAAAGCTTTTAAAATTTTCAATTAAAAATGAATTTCCATTGAAGAATACTTTTTATAACAGAATATAATTTTTGTAAAAAAAAATATGGAATTCAAATCAATTTTCACACACAGTTTTACTCCATGTTTAACTAAAAACACATTAAAGGAAATATATTTCGAAGATTCTGTACAGCCCAATTTTGAACATAAAAAATGTTAAGGTTTTGTTGTGAATAGTTTTTTTTATTTTAAATATACAATGATGAAAAATGGTTTTCTTTATTAATAACTATATTTCTGAACAGTGTTTAAACATTTTATGTTGTACAGTAATTGTATATCCTAAAAATATGTTTTAAATCAGTAATACTGAAAATTTTTTTCATATCTTGAGATAAAATGTTTGATTTTCTTATCCTTGGCCTTAAATTTTCCAGTTTATTTATATGTATTCTTGATTTGTTTTAAGATTTTCTTAACTTCTAAATCAGTAGTTAATGAATTAAACATTTAATTTGAATGCAGATACTATAAAATATCACAAAATCGTAATTATTATATGTCATTAAATAAAACCCATATAAAAAAATGTAACACTTAATAATAAATATAGTACAAAGACCGTTTTAAAAATTGTAAGTGAATATTTTCTTACATAATTTATAGCTATCATATATAATACAAATTATAAATATATTTATTTCCGAATTTTCAAAAATAAGTTCCACCGAATGATAAATTGAATCACAAATGTTCAGTGTTGTTAATAGTAAAATACAATTATTTGACATATATTTAAGTGTGTGTGCGTGTGTGTTTCCCTCAGTCAATAAAAATTTATATATTTATCTCATAACTAAGAAAAATATAATAAAGGTATAGGGAGGATTTCATTAATCTTATTTAGAAATTTAAAATCATAACAATCATTTTATGTGTATTGTATTTGTGTTGAAAATGAATTTAATTTATATAATAATATAATATTAATAATAAAAATAATTAACTTTAGACTAGAAAAGAATATAGCAAAAAACTTTCATAAAATGTTGGAATAAATGCATACATTCTATAAATACGAGAGTCACTCTGAAATTTTTGACATACAACTAGGTTTTTAAAGTTATATTTATAAAATTTTAGGTGTGTTCAAAGTAGTCTCCTCTAGCATCAATGCACGAATTTTCCACTCAAGCCATTCATTTCTTGGACTATTCCAAGAAACTATGAAAAAAATGCATCTATAGCCACATCAATCTCTTCTTCTGAATGAAAATGACGTCCACATAAGTTCTCTTTTAGATTAAAGAATAACCAAAAGTCGCACATAGCTAGATCAGATGAATACGGCGGATGTTCGATCACTTTAATTTGCCTTTGTTTAAGAAACTCAACTGTTAATCCGGCTGTATGTGAAGATGCATTGTCATTGTCAAGCATTAGTCCCCTAACATTCAGTTCTTGTAGAATTTCCGGAAGACATTTAGTGGTATACCAGTTTGCTGTTACTGTCTTCTGTCCTTCCAACTTAATGGCTTTGACCAATCAAGTACTTCTAAAGAAAACGGCATACATCACTTTTTTCAATGGCCCTTGTTTTTTCACCATTGTCAGTGTGGAATCATCTTCAAAGACCCATACTTTGATTTCTTGGCGTGATGTAACATCAAAAAATGGTATGTACGTTTCATCAGATGTTACAATTTTAGAAATGATGCGGTGGCCACCATCATTTAGCAATTTAAGAGTTTCTTTACTGATTCTAACACGCCCCCCCCTTTTTGGTGCTCATTTAGCTTATGGGAAACCCAACGGCAAACTATCTTTTTCATATGTAATTCTTCATGAATGATATTATGTATGGCTGCGGATCCAGTGTTAAGTTCCTTCTGTATCATTTGATAGGTACAGCGATTATCATCCATTAACATTTTTCGTATCGCAGACGCATTATCCGGGATTACTGTGTGTTCTTCCTCCCGAAGAAGATTGCGACCTCTTCTAAATTCTCTAAGCCATCTGAATACAGTAACACGCGCTGGAGATTCATCACCAAATGCTAATTACTACCGTCGAACGCATTCTTCTTGATATTATCCTGATTTAAAATCGTAGAAAATCATAGCATGAAAATGTTCTCGCATCAACTCCATTTTCTCTTCTGCTTAAAATCTATTCTACGCTAAATAAGTTGAAGTAAGTCAGTAAATAACCATCTTTTCTGTTAAAATAATTTGTATTTTAAAATTAAACAGTTACTTTTATTTTGTAAATTCTCGTGTGCGCGTATCTCAACAATTTCAGAGTAATATTCATATAAGCAAAGCAAAAGTTTTTTTTTATTAAATTTACACAAAGTGTATTTATCTGAAAATTTTATATATAATTATTGTTAACATAAAAATAAACATCTTACTTGGTTGATTTTTAATATCAATTTCATTTCTTAAAATAACTTGTATATGAATTCAAATAAAATATATAATAATAAAAGCAGTTCAAAACATGAAAAACATTATTTTAATTTCTCCATGGACAAATTTGTGTGATTAAGATTAAATAATATTCGATGAAAAGTTAAAATCAATAACGGAAGTGCGTTTAAAATAATGTTAGTTCACTATTTTTTTAAAAAAATTTGGGTTTACTTCCAAGTCTTATTCACTTCATTGTGCATAAATTGACTTTAGAGCGAAAATCATAATATATCAAAATTTAAAAATAAAAAAAACATTTAGATAAATTTATTATAAAATAACTCTATAAAATAATTTTTTTAAAGTGACATTCTTGTACATTCGGACCCTCACCGGTCTACGTCGGCAATCACTGATATGCTCTGGTGTAGCTCGATTAGGGAGGAGCCGTCTAAGTGGCGACTGGCTGTTTCTCGCCAAATCTTTTGTGCTGATGGAGTCAGTCAGCTTTGTCAGTCTTATGCGTATGCAAGATTCGATTGTGGAAGCAAATTTTTCTTAATTTTTTTTTCTGATTTCCTGATTTATTCAGAATGGATGCTGTAGTTAATCGTAAACTTTTTTTGAAAAGTTAAATGTATTAATTGCGGGTAAACAAGAAGACAGTTGCTTTTATTTTTCTCAAGAAAAGTACTCTAAAATACTTTCTAAAATGGTTTCTGATAAAACTAAGTGTAACACACGAAATATGCGCTATGTGGAAAGATGTAATGGTAGTCCATGGAAAGCATCGTCACAGTCAAACACGCGGCTGAGTTGAAAGGGCCAATCAGAATATACAAAATATGCTAACTGTATGAATGAACGATAACAATAAAAATAAATGGTCAGAAGGTTTACCCTTTGTTCAATTTGGTATAAATACTACATACCTCGAAGGAATACGTTAACGTCCTTATGAAGCCATGTTTGGAATTAAAGTGAAAAGGGACATATCATCATATTTTTCGCCTAGTAAGCAAATCATAAGTATCTAAACTAAGGAACAACTTGAAGAAATCTCCTATACTTTTGAAACCGAAGAACAGCTTGAAGAAACTGGTATTACTTCCGAAAAAAATTTGATCGGTGGTCAAACTGAAAACCAAATTCCAAAGAAAAATATTGAAAAGGATTTGTAATCTACCATGTCTACACATCAAGCTCTGAATGAAAAACACGAGTTAATTTCTATAAAAAGAGCGGCCGCGAAAGAGAATCTTCTACTTCAAGCAACAAAAATGTTGTGAACCTCACAAAATCAATTTCCTCCTGCTCAAATTGGTGATACTGTATGAATATAAGTCCCTTATGTCGACCGTGGTCATACAGATAACCGAAATGTGCTAGCGGTTGTTGCTGGAATAGAAGACTCCGACTTCTATAAACTTGAGAAGGAAATTGATACCATCAAGCAGCTTTACACACGTAATCAATTCGAAATTTGTAAAGAAAAGCTCCTTTCGATAGATAAGATTTCTTTTCAAGAAATTTTGCTGAGAGAAGCAGTGAGCAAGGCTATACACACTGTCGTTGCAAAAGGAAGTGTTCCGCATATAAATGCAGTTGTAAAAGCAAGGGCTCCTTGTGCAATTCAAAGTGTCATAATAGTTTAAGTTCTTGAAATAAATAAGATTTGATTCACATAATTCAGTAAGTTTTTATTACTATTATTTTATTTTTTCATTTGGAACGTACTGTATAATTAAGTATGTCTTTTTTTTCACTTCTATTATTTTCCTTTCTCGTTTCAAAAGTACTGTGTGTTTTAAGTTCTTAGTTATTCCTCTCAAACAGAGAGGCAAAAAATTTATCTGGACTGAATTACGGAGAAAAAATATAGATCCTGGATATATAAAAATATATAAATCTTGGACATGTTAAACATTCACCAGTGAAAGTCAGAAATAAGGGTATTTAGCAAATATTTCGGACATACACCAAGCGACAATATGAATGTCGACATTCTCCAGATTTCGGTGTTTCTCCGTAACTTACGTGCACGCACACACACACATATATGTGTGTGTGTATTTTTTGCTCTTGCTTATACATCTGATTCTTGTCAGATCAATTCAAAGAGATTGCTAACTCCCAAAATTCTACAATAATAAAGGAATTGGTTTTTATGTACCTCTTAAAATTTAGAGGCATTGGTGCAATTCAGAATATCAAATCAGCTTAACTCTATGGATGGAAAATGAGCTATACATTTCATATGTAAATTGTAAATTTAAATTTTATTTATTTTGAAAAAATAAGATACTTTTTAAGATTTTTTTTCTTTATTTACAACTGCATCCCAGAAAAGATAAAAATGAGAATATCACAATTTCTCCCTTTAAAAAAGCTGCAGTAGAGGAAATAATTTTCAGTATAAAATCAGTACTTCAAAACAAAAACATTAGAAAAAATCGATTTTAAAGCTTACTGACAAAAATCTTTGTTCTCAATATTCTTAAATCACTCTAAATATCAGTATCTGATATATGTATTAGAAAAAGAGGAAAGATGAAATTTTAACTAATATTTGATATGTTTCTCTGTTAAATATGTGATATTTTCTATGCACAAAACATTGAATAAATTTTCCAATATATATCCAAGGTGTTTGTGTTAGTTTTAGAATTAGCTGCCTCAAATATTAAATAAGTAATTCTAAATGAAATAAGATTTAAGAATTCGCATATCTTTTTTAAAGTTTCGCGTGAAAAGTGAAAGATAGAAATTTTATGGCTGATATATTTGCATGTTCTAAAACATTTCCTTATTTAATTTGAAATGAATAATTTTTCTTTTCCAAACGAAAATCTTTTCTGTTCAGCTACAAATCTTTACATTTATTTATTTTCCATATTTCTAATGAAAGTCATAGATAAATGCTTTATGTGAAACCTGCTGTATTTTAATTCTAAGATAAAATACTTTTCTTTATAAGAAATGAAATTATTTCCTATATCTCTTATTTCACTATAAATTTAGAATGTAGAAATATATTTTAGAAAGTAGAAAAATATTTTTATAAAATTACGAAGGTTTTATCAAATTATTTTAGTACAAGCATGGAAGTCGACAGCTAAGGTTTGATAATACATCTGTAACCTTGTGTAACAAAACCTTTACATATTTAATAAAATAAGAATTTAAAGAAAGTTTTGACATTATCGTAATTTCATTATTATGCAGCTATGTAAAATTTAAAAATACCCTCAGAAATAAGCAACAGCGCATTATGTAAATGAACGCAGATATTTAAATAGGTTTATAAAATGAAATAATAATTTATTATAATTCCTACAGGGAAAATGAAGAAAAATACCAAGTATAATTTGTGTTTATAAATACTATAAGATTTAAAAAAAAATAATGTGCTTTTTTCCATATATGTCAAATGATTCATGTTTGCAAAATAATTTTGTAATCTTGATATATATTTGTAATGAATCTGGCTCTGTGTCATTCATGAATTTAATTAGTACTTTGTAACTTAAAATAAATTTAAAAGATAATGAATTTCTTGATACTTTGCAACTGCTACTATTTTCATCTGAAACATGCATATATCGATCAGAGTCCAAATAAGATTTATATTTTTAATTTCAATATCTGCAAATATGTTAACTTTAATTACTAAAATAAATTAATATAATACTTTATCTTATTCTTTAAAAAAATAATAAGCATACAATTTAAAGCATTACTTTAATACAAACTTTACATTTAATACAAAACTTTACGAGAAAGAAAATAATCGTTTCTATTTTTACACAAATCAAGTATTTAAAATTCATTTTCAAAAAATTAAACTGAAACGTTTTTTTTTAATTTCTCATCATTTTAATATCATATATAGGAAAGCTTACTATCAACTGCATCACCTAATTGTCATTATAGAAAGTATTATTCGCTTAGTAAATTTATTAGTAAATTTTGTTCATTCTTGGTTTGAATGATATTTATATGTATTTAATGCACTTCAAGTTTATAGAATTTGAATTTAGTTTTTATTTACAAAATATAAAACTATCATATTTTTTTTTTTTTTTTTTGAAAATTTTGGTGTTTTAGGATTTAAAATAATGATTTATTTATTTCTCTTATTTTCACTTCTTCTGCATTCATTTTTAGTAACATCTTTCAAAAAATATAAAAAAAGTGATTAATATGTTGCAAAAGCTGTTGAAATAATTACATCGGAAACGCTTAACAACGTTTCGAAAGAATAAGAATTTCAATTTTATAATTGCCGCGTAAAGAAAAATGTACATATTGATCAATTGAAATCTAATAGTGTTTCAATGGGAGTTGCTTTCATTTGTCATGCATTAATTAGGTACTTAAATTTTACGCAATAAGCACTAGAAGATATATAAACACCGATATTTATTCAGAAACACCCTGTACGGTTTTTACTTTTATTTTTTAGCAATTGAAGAGCTGGTTTTTTTAAATGGTCCATGAAAGCTTTAGATTCTTTGTTTACCAGTTTGTATTTTCTTAATATCGAGAATCCAGTTTGCTTAATTTTCGTTGTCTTACCAACATTATTTATTTGACAGCGTAATTTCTTTATTTATAACGTTTTGATTTGATACTGTTTCACGAGGGTAAGGTAATTTCTTAATATATTTGATAAAATTTTAAAATATTAATCTTGGTTTTAGGGAAATGCATGTATTATGCATTTAATAAAGATATATACATTATAAATCTATAATATAGATATACACAATAATGAGAAAGAACTATTAGCATGATATTATTAAAAAGGACGTACAAAAAATTATTTTTAATTGTAAGCAAAGATAAGAAATTGTGTGATATTTCTGATTTAAAATTATTCATCAATTAAATTTGTTCTTAAATATAATGCTGTCCAATCATTCGTATGAATTAGCGGAACTTTGATAAAATAATGTAATTGATTGTACAAACACATAAATATTTCATGTATTTTGTTTTGGATGAAGAAAATAACACATCAATATTTTGTGTGATAATCGAGAATTAAATTAAAAAAGCTTAATTAAAAATGATATATGAAAGTTGATAAACTGTAAACAGAAAATCGTAACATTTAATATTCCGTGAATCAGAATTAATTTTCATTATTACAAAGAAAAAATATTATTTACTCTAAATTCTTAAATTACATTTGGATCTCATATCTATGACCCTTTTGATATTAAAGAGTATCAAATTTCATTCGAAATCATTTTGGGACTGTAATTATAAATGCTAGAGACTGAATCAGCAGGAAAAAATTTCAGTTATTTTAATAAAAATGATAATTTGGACTTTATTAAAAATTTTAGAAAATATTTTAGACAAATAATTTTTTCTTCAGCTCGCTTTTTAATCACATGCACTTTTACATAATGCACCGCATATGCTTATAGTAAAAAAATATGCTTTTTACACAAATTTGGAAGAACACACATTTAATTTTTTAAAAACGAGAATAATTCATGATTTATATTCGCCGATACGCTGTAATTAAACTCATAATTGGTTAAATAAAAAACAGTTTCCAATACATTGTAAACACTAATTTAGATTAGATTTATCAATATTAATTTATTGAAATGTGTAAATTAATATAAATTTTTAAAATATTGCATTGCAAAACATTTCTTGTAATTGATTACTTATTAATTTCCCGGAATCTTCAAAACAGAAATAAAGCTAAAGAATAATAGACTTAAAAATTTAGAATAATTTTAATTATATTTGAAATCTAATCTACCTCACAGATGTTTAGAGAATTTTTTATGTGAAATATTTAGATATAATTGCAAATTATAAACCTGAAACTTATTAATATTTAATACTTAAACAAATTTATATTTAAGCCGTTATAGAATATTTTTAAATTCATTTATAAATTATTATTTGTTAGAAATATTATTTCTTAATTTTCAAGATTAAAGAATTTTTTGATATATTTCATATTATATTGATATATTTTATATTTAATATTAGATGTATAGATAAATTAAATATATTGATAGATTTTAAATTTAAAAAATGATTAATATTTTAGGATTTAAATTACAGTTACATATTATAAAGTTTGGCTTTGGAATCCACAGATATATTTATTAAAATGCTCTCTTTGATAGGAGACTGTAATACTGTAATATACTTAGTTTTGAATATATGAGATTTTAAAAAGTAAACTAGCTTAATTGATAAAGAAATAGTGTTGAATTTAAGAATATTATTTTCAACAGTTTAACCATAAAATATAGACAACACACACATGCATACATACATACATACATACATACATACATACATACATATATATATATATATATATATATATATATATATATATATATATATATATATATATATATATAAATTATATATATATTATATATTATACAAACCACGCACGTATACAACCTGCTTCACCTTATCCTGCTGATAAAATCCAACGTCCTGAGGGGGAAAATGTGCATATAGATGTGGACCTGGTAAGCAAAGGCAGATGGGTACGTCTAGTGATTTCTTCGTCTTTTCGAAATGAAAACAAGCCCAGAGATTGCATGGAAATCCTTTTCCAGAGCTTATGACTACACTACTTGGAATTTGCGCAATTGGTTGCAGGGTGTTTGTTTTAGATGTGTCACGCCTTAAACGCCTTCATCGATCTATGATGAATGATGAAACGTGATTCTGGAGAAAATTCTATCGATCGCCATCTATGCCATGGAGCATAAAACGATAACTGTCGTCCTGCGTATTTCCGCTTTTGCCACCGATGAACAGCTGTCAGCATAGGTACATGAACTAGTCGTCTGATTTGGTAACCCAGATGCAGCAACCCCATCTGAACAAAAGTTTGAGAAACACAGATTGTAGTAGCCTCTTTCATCTGAGCAGTGATTTACTCACTATATATTTGCTAAAACGCAGCTACCTATTTGTCATATATAATCCGTGGTGCACTAAATTTAACTCAGCGCTAATTTTGTGTAGTTCCATTTCGCTATGCGCAACAGGATTTTACCACGACGTCACACAAAATATTAACAATCTTTGCTTTTCCTGGAATTCTTCTACACTTATTTCGAATGTCAATAATGAAAATTTGAACGTCAAATAAATTGCTCACTTCCTGTATTATGCCACTGAACCATAAGAATATTTCACTCACACAATTATATTAAACTAGGAATAAAATCAATTTCGTATTTTCCATGTATAATTTTCTACAGTTTCTATATTTTTCAATTTAGTTCAGTTTTTTAACCTTTCCAAATATTTTCATAATTTATTTTATTTTAAAATTATTTTTTATAAAATGCATCTCGTCCCAGATTTTAATCTTACTGAGTAATGAATGCTTGATTGCGGTTATTTATTTTCTGTTATGTGCAAATAATTTTAAAATTGTTTGTTATCGTTTTAATTCATTAAAAGTAAATCGTATCACTCGTGGGTAATGTTTTGAATATGCTGAAAAATTTACATTAGAAAATATTTGCAGTTTTTATTTATATAAGGTGTGATAAAATTTTCCACAAATTAAAATAACAAACTTTAATCAATAAGTATAATAATTAATCCTTAATTTTATATTTACGTGCAACATATGTTTATTTTATTTTACAGTTTCTTAAAATTAATTTCAAGTTCTTTTGGATCTTAAATAATAAATAAGATACATATTTGATAAATAATTCATTTTGATTTAACTGAATTGTTTCAGTTTAAAAGCAGTTTTATGTAATTCTTGAAATACTTATTTATTCCATCTCGTAAAGTTAATATCATTAGAAGTCGGACAATAAAAATCACTAATAGGATAAAAGGACATTTGACGATCAAAGAATGTTCAGTTAGCAAATCTTAATTATTTTAAGTGTGTATATGGGACCTCATTAATTTCCCTTCAAATGGAAACGTATTTAGATAGTAACCTCTTGTGATATTTATATTAATAAATGCGTATGCGTTTATGGTAAAATATTTGAAACCTTGCTATATTTGATATAAGAGATAGAAGCATAAAATTATGATTAATGCTATATCACAGTTTAATGTAAGAATTTTGAGTAATATATTTTATTAAACTGTTACGATATGTTTCTTATTATTAATAGTTATGTTTACATTTTCTCAAAAATATATTTAAGCTGAATAAACTGAATGTTACAAAATGAAAGAAATATTTTACAATAATAATGAATATCTTTCATTAACATTCTATATTTTAAGGAATAAATATCATTTCATAAAAATATCTAATTTTCTCCCCAATTTCAAACAGGTCAATTAAAATAAAAACTCAAAAAGCATTCTTACAATAATCAGTCTAATATTGTATATATGTATGATGTTATGTATAAATTAGCAGATTAATATCAAGATAAATGCTAGCTAGATGAAAAATATAATGTAACTATTCGGAATAGTGTTAAGTGTTAAATTAATGAATACACTTCGTGAATGTGTTATGTCATAAGCATCTAAATATAAATTAATGCAAAAATTGCAGTTGTCTGTGCACATTCAAAATAATGCATACAATTTAAATTTTGCTTATTTAACCTTAACATATCTGTTTATTTAAGATAAAATAAACATCAAATATCTCGTATATAAATAACAAAATTTTTTAAAGCAAAAAACAAAATTGCTCATAATCAAGGCTTATCTTGAGATATTATTGTATTAGATAACAAATTAATTTAGATTTTAATATAAGGCTTTTTTAAAAGCGATCAAACTATTATTTTTTTAAAATTTGAAAGTTCAATTTAAAATTTGAAAGTTGGACAGTATTTCAGTCATAAAATTATTGTTTTAATTTTACGAATTCAATTAGATGCAATTAAAGTAATTAATAACATATAATTTTTTCATTATTTAATTTTAGAAATCATTAAAACTTATGAGAATATATAAGATATTAAGTAAAAGAAATCAATTAATTAATTAATTAAGCAGTATATATATATATATATATTTATTTATTTATATTGTTAAGATTTATATATAGCCAGTATATATATATATATATATATATAAATTGCTATATATATATATATATAAGATTTCCAAAACGATAGTTAACTCACACGTCATAAAGTTTTGCATAATATTTTATTAGCAGCAAATTTTAATAGACATACGAATCAAAACTTTTTTTCTTTTAATCTAACAATGACACAAATTTCTATCATTTCTTGATTTAAATTAATAAGATATTAATTTTAAAATTATTTAAGTTAATGATTGAAATATACGAACAAAAGCTATGAGTCTCTGAAATATATATATAATATATATGTATATATATTGTGTATACATATATATATATATATATATATATATATATATATATATATATATATATATATATATATATATATATATTATGTATACATATATATATATATATATATATATATACATACACACACATATATATATATATATATATATATATATATATGTGTGTGTGTATATATATTTGTGTGTATATATATATATATATATATATATATATATATATATATATATATAAATATGTATATAAATATATATATATATATATATATATATATATATATATATATATATATATATATATATATATATATATATATGATGAACGTGTCAAACGTCTCGCAAGGTGACTGAAAAAACTAAAATTTTGATCCGACACTCCGAATGTTAAGAAGTCGAAAATCCCCATAAGCCCTTGAATAATCTTCGTCATCGATTAATCTGAAAGTCAAGTAGGTCTTGGATTATCAGTTAGTTCCTTCAAACGAAGGATAAAGATTTAATTTGTCGTTTAGGACAATTTCTGTAAGCTTCAGTTAAGTTGATAACGCTTAAACCATGATACAGTAAAATTTATCATCAGGATTAATATATGCTTGCTTTGAATTCCAGAGTTTCTTGAAATCAGAATTATAAGAAGACTCATTAATAACTTGTAATAATTTATCAAACATAGTTATTTAATAGCCAAATGTTTATAAAATAAATGAAATAGTATGTCAAATTTATTATAAATTCAGAATAAATAACCGCAATAAATGCTTAATATTTATTTTTTAATAAAAATACTTATATTTTTCGATTATAAGAACCAAACATGTAAGAATTTTAGAATATTTTGCTTTTAATTTGAGACGTTATTTGAGAAATTAAAATATTTTAGTTATATTTATTTCACAGAAATTATGTTGTCTGTCTTATTCAATTTAATGAAGAATTTTTTTGAGATTTTATAACTAGTTAATCGATGTATAGTACATGATATATTTTTTACAGTGATAAACGTAAGAAAAGGTTTTATTGCTTAATAAGAGAAGAAAGGTTAAATTTATAAAGTTTTTTTTTTATCAATCATCTCTGAAAAGTGTTCTTTGAAAATTATCAATATATTCAACTAAGAAGTGATTTAAAAATGGTTTTGCACAATTACGTGTGCATGTAACGTTATTTAGCTTTTAAAGTAAATTAAAACACTTATTTAATAATTATATTTTCGATATAAAAAGTCAGAACCTGATGCAAATGTATGCGCTACATTATGTGAATTGAATTTATCTTAAATAATATCCCAGTCGCCATTAAAATATACATCGCTGGCCATTGGCGTACTAACCCTAACTTTAAAACTGCAAACCTTGAGTGTGAATTATGTTTTGAGCATGAATGCTCCTTTCTGTGTGTTTCTTTCTTCTTTTTCTTTTGCTGACAATATATGGTTCCCACTGAGTGTACCACTGTGAAAAAATCACATTACATTCAACTTTGTGGTACTGAATCTAGTTAAGTTCAAAAAAGCATACTGAATTAAGAAAAAAAAATTAAAAATTTGTGAATATCTCAAATTTACAGTAAATGAAAATATCCTTAAAATTGTAAATTTAAATATTAAATATTAGCACTATGTTTCATATAAAGTTTGAATATCTTCTCAGAAAGATTTGTTCATTTTAATTTAAAAAATATTCAGAAAACTGTCGTTCCTTCATCGATTTTTAATGAAACTCAATTTAAGTGAAAAATCTGCAGCTATCAATTCCTTTTAACAGTAAAAAATTTCAATATTTATGCAAATTTATCAAATGGAGAAAATTTGATTTGTTTTTATTATTTTAAATGAAACATTTTAGAAAAGTCCTCTTCATTTAACATTTTTACGGCAGAAGTTTGTTTTGCTTTCTACTTTTATTCCAAGAATGTTATTTAAATAACATTAATTTTTGAACAATGATGCATAAAAAAATCTTCAAAATTACAGTGTTAGCTATTAAATACAGAACAAAAATAATTGAATTTGTACAGTTCGAAAATAAGTATGTTATACCGCTTGTATTTCTCGATTTAAGGAAAATGTATTAAATAAGTTGCCAGTTTTAAAAAGATTTTGGCACATTAGTTTATAGAAAAATACAATGTAAATATGTAATTGTAATATTTTAAATTGCTCCATCATATTTATAATCATTATTTTTTAAAATATATATGTATTATTAGTCATAATTATTAATAATGTCGTATTGGTTAGTTTAAAATGATTTCCCGCCCAAATTATATGGGTTTTAAATCCGGATAATGAATTTAAAAATGTATTGATGAAATTTCAAATTTTGAAATTAGACTTTAAAACAAAATGGCAAGAAACTAATTAAAATTTTCCTCTGTATTTAATACCCTGTGTTTATTATTTTGCTACATATTAAATTAAAAATTAACAATGAAATGTATTAAATGTTCTATAAATTGTTTAAATATTACATTTTCTTAATTATTTTAATTTCATTTTGTAAATGAGAAGTTATAATATCTTTTTCATAAATATAAATATAACATCTTATAAATATCTTTTTCATAAATATAAATATAACATCTTATAGTGAAAAGCAAATCATTTCTTTATAAGTTGATTTTAATTTATAACACGCATTAATCTTTAAGATAAATATTAAAAATTTTGTAGTTACGTTTGAAAAGTGGTAATACAATTTTAAATTTTTTTACGCAATTTATATTTTAGATTTCCTGCAGAATGTTTTTAGTTTTTTGAAGAATTTACTATAAAAAGATTATTTATTACAGTGTCATTTTTACTTTAGTATGTTCAAATATATATCGAATTTACTTAAACAAATTAATGTACCTCCCCTAATTATTTTAGAACTAAACGCAAAATCTTTCACACTAATTAGTAAAAAACCGAACTATATGTGAGCTCTGCATTAAATGTTTCATGTTCAAATTTAATTATGGAATAACTGATTTTCTATCTCTACTATTTGAAACATTCATTAAAAGTAATTATTAATTTAAAACCGGTAACTTTTAACGAAAGTAATCATGTAATTAGAGAACTATTTTCTTTAAAAGGTATTTTCTATTTGAAAGAAATAATTAGAATCCATTAAATATGTTAATTTAGAAAAAATTTATTGCATTTTATTATTTTTATTAGAATTCTCATAATTTAATATAAATTTATCAAAAAATACTTATGAATATTAAAATGTACTTTAATTAATTTTCAGTCTGATTTTGATAGAAACTTGTTTAGATGCTCTTCATTAGAAACATTAAATTCATTATATATTAGATATATATATAAATGCGTAATAACCTCTTATTAGATATAAAAATATAATTTAGAGATCAATTTAAATTTATTTTTTGACTGTTTGAATCACACAATTATATATAAATAAGAGTAAATAAAAATACTTCTTTCTTATATTCAACAACATTTAAACAGCTCTTTGGACAACGGATTTGAGACACAAGATCAATATTTGTTTTGTTCCAATTTTGAGTAGAAAACAGTTCTTAATAGTTTAGATATTGAATTTGTATGCTGTAGATTTAATTCCAATTAACATTTTGCATCAAAAACACTGATATTCAGTTTTCTAAATTAGATAGAAGAAAAGAGTACTGAGTTGGATTTGTCTATTATCTCTCATACGCTTACTTTAAAGATAAGATTCATGCTCTGATTACCAATTTTTCACATTTCTGATAAGATATTTAGTTGTATTATTGTCCATGAATTATCCATCTGCATAAAAGTGAAATCAAAAATTGCTGAGACATTTTATTTTCTAAAATATCAGAACATCACTATGATCTATCTATTTAGTTTCAAGTTACACCAGATCACCCACATAGGGTTACTCATGCCAACATCTCATTGTATGCCAGCTGCACAAGAAGATTGATTGATTGACTGTGTGGGGAGACCCCGGACTGTACCATGTGGTTAACGGGTAAAGTCTTCCCCACACCTAGAGCCCCCTAGACCTCTAAGAGGTGCTTGGGAGCACCTGCATCTCTGCAAAATTTAATAAAAAAAATAATAAAAATAAAAAAAATAAAAAAATAAAATAAAAAAAATATAAAAATAATAAAGTAAAAATATATATATATATAAAAATAATAAAAGCAAAAAAAAAAATAGGGAAACACATTGGAGGCAGACAGAGGCGAGTTATTTTGGGCTGTCCCTGTAAGTTGTTATTTTTGATGTTTCATGAATAGGACAGATGTTGCTACCTGCTATTCATTGTCCGAGTCCTCGGTTTGGTTACCCGCATCATTAACATTAGTAGAGGGAGTTAGTCTCAGGTCACGGCAGAGCTTCAGTCCTCTTCCAGTCATATAGAGCATAAGCTTGGTGAGAAGTTGTCTGCGATGGCGATCCCCGAGGCAAAACTTGAGGAAATCGGTGTTGTTTTGTTGTGCACGCTTCTTTAGGTGATAGGGGGCTGTTTCCGAGCACTCTAAAATATAGTGAAGTGGGTCACCTTGGGCTCCACAAATGCAATAGGAGGAAGTTGCTCTCTGGATTTTGTAGATTCATGATATCGTAGGGTTTTCTTCAAATTAAAGTCATTTCCAGAGCAAAGTAAAGTGCAGAGTGATTTCTCTGAGCATTATCTGTTGTCTAATGAAACGAGAAATAGATGCAATTTGTCCTTTTTGATAATACCAACATTCATCATGAATTAAAACAAATATATGTTTCAAAGTTTGATTATAATGTATTTATCAAAAAAGGAATTCATTATTTACAGTCGATTTATAGATAAAACAAGTAATCTTTGTAAAAGCCTTACTTTAACATATAATATTCGTTGATTTTAAAAATATTATTTAGCAACAAGTAATATCACAAATTGCTTTTTTATTTATTTGTCTTATATTAATAGCACACAGTTTACTTTACTTAAAAAAGCGTGTATAAACATTGCTATATGCTGCTTTTTAACCAATATATTTAAATAACTTTTCAAAAGTTGAAATAATTTATTGAAATTGAAATTTACAGAATCACATTTTTAAATGAATGATAAAAGTCAAGGATAATATACTTCTGTTATCACATTTACATCAAATCCTTAGCTTAATTAAAAATGCAATCTTGTGAAACCTCATATTGCTCATAAATAATATTATCCCACACATAAATCGGTGCTAATTTTTATTAAGTAAATTTTTCGATAGCAATAAGGATTTATAAACAAATGTTAAATATATAATATCTGTTTGAAATTTCATTATAAACGGTATTCAATACTTGTTGAAACTTTAAATCTTTAAAAAATATTTTTCTCTAAATTATTTAGATGATTAAGAGAATAATTTGAAAATGTTCTATAATATTTGGGAAAGAGTATCATAATATTTATTCTCATAGTATATATATATTGAGAAAAATATTTATCAAACTAAGCATCCGTAGGCGTACAGTTTTTATTCGATCATCAAGAATTTCACATTTTATATTGGATAAGGTATCATCAAGTAATATTTTATGAACCTCACAGAGACTTTCTTTTCCATAAGCAATGTTTCGGAATTGTTTGATCGGGTTTTCATAGCAGAAGAAACTAACATCATTCATTATGGAAGGTTTTGCACTGAGAGCATTTTTTCTCGAAAAATTCTTGATTTAAATTTTTAATATAACAATTTTAAATTACATTCGCACTCTGAAAAATAAAAACACAATATTATATTTATTTACTTAAAATTGACAGACATATTTTTAAGATTAGTGAAGTATTTTTATAAATGCTTTTATACATGGCCATGATGTCTCAGAACAAGTTGTGCAATAGAAGCATTAATAATAAATTTTATCTTAAATTTGTGCGGATAAGATATTTTGTGTTGATAAGACCAAATGTATGGAAACAAATTCACTTTTTAAATGTTCTATAATACATTTTAACAATACAAAAGGAAATGATGAGGGATATAAATTAAAGATATTTTGCATCAACTTTAAAGAGTTAAATAAAACTTCCATATAAATGTTAACAAGTATAAAATATGAATTTGTGTACCAGTAACAAAATATTTCTTACACAAAGGGAGATTTTAAAAAAATATACCAAGAAACATATAACAAGTAAATACGATAATTTATTATTTTAATGTTAACGATAATTTAATGTATGAAAATTTATCGGAGAATATTTTTTATCTTTACATTTCAAAACTTGAAACATATAACATGCAGTTGTGTGTTTTTTACTTCAATAAATGTGTACCCATAAGATAACTGTTACAGTATTAGAATTTAAAGATAAAATAATCGTCAGCATTTAATGACAATAATAAAGATGTAACTATATAAATGACAAATTAACTAACTTATCGCATAAATATTTAAGTCATTTCCTTGGAATAAGGAAAATGCTTAATGTATTTCTTTGATACAAAAAAGAATACCGTTAATTTTACTGAATGACCTTTATTGTATTAAAATAAATGCCCTACATTACAAATATATTTTCTGTCACTTTTTAAATATATTGATTAAAAAATATTATTAAAGTTGGCTAAGGAGTAATTTTATATTTTATTTTAAGTCTGAATATTGTAGTTTAAGAATGGTTTGTGTAAGATGGTGAAAATTTAATCAAAGTGTGAATAAAATATATTAAAAATGACTCGTTTTTGTTTCTAATAAATATATAATTGCTTTCTCACTCTCTTTTCTGATTAGTTTTCAATTTATAAAATATATTGCTATAGTATCTAATGATACTTGTTAGCCATTATTCTTCCGCCACAATTTAAGTTATTTTAAAAATTAATTAGTTCTTTAATTAATATACATTTCTATATTTGATAAAATTTTGAAAAACCAATGTTATTTGGATTTATGATAAACCAAGTAATAAAATAAATAAAAAGGCTGTAAATAATAAATGAAATACATTAAATAGAAATATTATTCATTTTCGCTGTACGTTGAAAACAAATGTTTGTTTAAAGTCATTCATTAAATTAAGTATCTTAGAGTACTGATATTTTCTAACAGATATATATTAATTGTACTGACAACAGATGAGATGCGTTGCTGCCCAATTGAGTGAACTTATATAACAGTTAATATCCAATAAAAAAAATAAATAGGGATAGATATAGAAAAGAAGAGACTTGAAGAATGGAAGTCCAACAATCATGTTCATAAACAACTCAGTATTAGTGAAGTACTCTTAATATATGAACTCGTTTATTATTACAACGCAATTTGTTTTTTATGTGTTTTAACCTTATTCAATGTCATAATAAATACTTTGTTTGGTAATATTTTAAATTCCATTTTCTGACATCTTTACAATTTTAAATAAAATATTTATGCTTTCGTTTAAAAATGTCCTATTATAATTAACACTGTGAATAAAATATTTAAAAATCGAAAAAAAATGAAAAGGTATTTAAAATATAGTTATTTGTCTTAAAATAAAAAATAGGAAAGTTAAAATATCGAAAAACTTTGTAAATTTTAATTATTTTCTTTAAAAGATAAAAATTACAAAATTATCTTTCCTACTAGGTTTAAATCAACAGAATTACTTTAGTGAATTATGTCAATATGTATGAAAGAGAAATTCCTCATAAAAATACGTTATAATTGAGACAAAAATATATTTTATGATACTTTCATACCTACAAAAATAAAGATGAGAATGAACCTCGTGATAAAAGAAACAAGCTGAAAGACACTTTGAGATGAATAGAGTGTGTGCCGAGGCTACAGATTTATGAAAGGAGCCTGCTTGACAAATTGCCGGAGTATCGAGTGAACTTTCTAAGAGTGCGATGACGGGAAAATCTAAAACTAATAAAAGTAAGAAAATTGTCAAAGGAAGAGTCTCACATTTATTTCCCAATAGTATACTTAAAATTTGTTTCTTTTTTAATTCTTACTTTTTTGAAGAAATCCTTCCCATTCTGTCATAGAGAAAGATAGTGCATAATATATATATATATATATATATATATATATATATATGTATATATATATATATATATATATATATATATATATATATATGTGTGTGTATATATATATATATATATATATATATATATATATATATATATATATATATATATATATATATATATATATATATATATATATATATATATATATAAATATATATATATATATATATATATATATTAAAATGACATTTAAATGTTGCCAATGTTAACTTTCTTTTTAATCAATTTCATTTAAAACTAGGGAAATGTATTGACATATTGTATAATATTTACAAACTCTCTGACTTTATGATTTAAATACTTTTTAATACTTTTGTCTAATTATTAATTGTACCAATGTAAAATCTCCACATTATAGCAAAGCATATCTTAAGTTAGCTGAGTTTTATGCAGAACAAGGGGATGCAAAAATACGCTTTTCGATAAAGAATGATTATTTTCTAAGTAAAATAGAATTTCAGTATATATAGAGTGTTCTACGTCTGGTATTTGTGGATTAATTAGCTGTTACTTCAGTCTGTCAGATATTATGATACTACGAGTATAAAATTATGTTTTCATGCTTTAAACGAACGAACATGTAATCATTAAATGAGGAAAAAAAAATAGAAATATTCCAAGAGACAAGTAAATTTCCGAGTGAATAATGGATCACTCAATATGCGATTATTTAAAAATATATATAAATTTATTTTATTTTTATATAAATTTACTTTAATAATATAATTTATATAAACTTATTTTTATGACTCTCCTAATAATTTGCTGCAGCAAAAGTTCAATTGAAGAAAAGATTAATAAATATGTGTGGCACGCTTCTGTAACATCAACAACGGATCAACTAATAAAGGAAAAATTATAAGCTCATACTCATCTTGCAGTATCTTTAAAATGTAAATTATTCGTATATTTAAGTTCAAATAGTTCAGTGAATATGTAATATTAAAGCATTTTTTGTTTTAAGAAGAGTTTCTGGAATCCAAATTTGATGCAATGAGAGCAATGATCTTATTTTATATCTATGTAACCAATGTTATAAAAAAGTACGATATATGGCGTAGAATGAGCCTCAGAATTACATTTGTGTTATTTATGACACTTGGAATAGTCAACGCTCTATGCCATTGTCTATAGAAATTTATGTGAGTAAGGTGCGTCTTTTATTTAAACAGAGGACCATGAAGGTGGAGGTACGACTTTGCTCTTAACTCCTCCGATAGATGTCACAACCAGAGGATCCATTCCTTGAAAAGTAATATATTCATATGCAATCACATAGATAAATTACTGAATAAGAGTAAATATATTTTTTAATATATTTCCTTAATAAAAGTAATAAAATGTATTTCTACTTTTATGAAATTTGAATAATTTAATTAACTTGCTCCAAATTTTTATACGCGTTATTTTTATATTAAGTAAAATAGTTCTTTTATATATAATAGGTAAACAATAACTAAAATTATCAATCATTTAAATCCGATGACTACCTTTCAAATGCCGAGATGATTTGTGAACACATAAATTTTTTATAGATACCAAATTTCTAATCAAAAGGATGAGTTTCGGGTTTCGCTGAAAATACATAATCTCTTGCATTGCATTTATTCTAGTTAAAAAACTAGGAATATCTTTACATTGTATTCTGAAAATGATAAGGAATCTATTTTGTAACATTTATTCTAACTATTATTACGTAATTAAAATAATATGTTTTTTCTTATTTTCACTTAGATGGAATTAAATAAATTTATGAAAAATGAGCAGCCTTCTAAATTCTTTTATTTACTTATGGAAACTGCAAATTTATAATAAGAATAACAACTTCGGGCACTTAATTAGTAAAGTATTTGGTTTATATGTGAGTGAATGGTCGTTAGCTCAGATGAATTCATGTCAAGTCTTCACTATAATCAACCACCATTTAAGTATCAATAAATTTAATATATTTTGAAGTTGCTAATATGACTTGAATTGAATTGTATCTAAATAGCTAGTTCTTTTCTATAATAAGATAATAATGCCTAATATTCTTTCCTCTTTGTTAGCATTTTAAAGTCAATTTATTTTTAAACTTTAATTATAGAAGGAATAAACTAGATTAAAATTATAATCCGAATTTCAATTTAATTCGAATAATATAATAAGGGAAAATTTAACAATATATCAAAGATAATGGTTATAACAAAGAAAAATGTGAGTATAATAGAATAGAAAATCCTCTTTTTGGAACATAACATTCTTTAAAAAATGTTATTAATAAGATATATTATGTAAGCACTTACAGATTTCAAATTTTACGTAAGACTTAATGAAAGCTTTAAATTAATTCCAAGAAAGATACTGTAAGTAAAACACATCATGTTTCTAAAATAGATTTTCCAAATGCTTCTATAATAGGAACTAAAAAAGTCATAAACGTGCTGATTGATGTAAAAAATTCATTGATTTATTTAAAGCAATTTAAACTATTGTTTTTAGTTTTAAATTCTTCACTAGAATAAATTATCATTTATATGGAAACAGTAGAGATTTTACTTTAAATTTAAATAAAAAATTAAATATTTAAATAATTTGCTCCTAATTTATTAATATTATCTAAAGCACAATTTCCTCTCTATAATATTAGTTTTGTTATATGTTATTAAAAATATATTTTAAATTTGACAAAATGTTTAAAGTAATTTGTGACAAAATTTAATTCTTGTTAACATTATAGGTATATATATATATTATATGAGATCATGTTAGCTTGTATAACTTTGTATTAAAAAAATTAACATTCATGGTATTCTTTAAAATAAACAGGATATCATAAAATAAGTATTTCAAAACCTTATTTTTGCCATAAGATATATTTTCCAATAAAAGTTTACCAAACTCTGCATCAAAATGTATCTATTGCAGGTGACAGCTTTGAAAAGAGATAAATGCCTACACACACCTTGATTTATGACTTCTTGCCTAGAAGTGACATATGTGGTTTCTTTAGATATATATATTGAACTTGCAGATTCATTGTTATCTTTGTCTGATAATGGTATGAAAGGATATAAACGCTTTGACGTTTTCCACAGGTTTTTCGACAGATGGGATTGGCGGTAGACATATATTGGGAATTTGTTTTGCTTAACAAATAACTATTATTTATATCTTCTGTAATAGTATACCAACAAATTTATTTTGAAACTGCATCTCACACCTTTAATAATAAGTTGTAAATCAACGTAGTGTAATAATATTATTTTGTGTTTCATGTATAATTCATTTCATATTTAATTTATCACGACTTATTTTTTAAAATACAATTGCTCTTTAAATAATACCTTAAAAGTATTAGATTATCAAAATAGAAATTACAGATAATTTTACAGCCTTAAATTAAAATTAATTAAATTCTATAAAAATTGTACGAAAATTGTAATTAATTTTTTAATTATAGAATGAGACGAAAATAACAGTAAATTAAGTATTAATTATATAATATATATATATATATATATATATATATATATATATATATATATATATATATATATATATATATAATATATATATATATATATATATATATATATATATATATATATATATATATATATATATATATATATATGGTTTTATATCGTTTTCATATAAGCTTATTAATTCTCTCCATTTTATTTTGCATTGCTTAGTTGTTATTGCGTTTTGTTTCCAAATTCCAATTGTTAAAGTATATCAATTTAACAAATCCTTGAATCTTTGAACTATGTTTAAAATACTATGTCAACAAACAATTTAGCATTCCAGTCCCATCTCTATGCCACGGGATACCGTGTGAATGATTTTGACGTATTTCCTCTCCAGAGCCTTCGTAAAATACTTAATCCATTTCTTACATATAATATAATTTTGATACACGAAATTCCTTAGGCTTCTCGGTGTTTGAGCGTTGTCATCATAAATGCATCCATTTAGTTGAAAGAGAGATATCTATTTTAATACCTTAAACTCAAGTGAAAGATGTGCACTTGAATGTCTATGAATTTTTACATTGGAATCTGAAGTATAATACTATATGACAATAATATCTGTTTCAATTATGCTTCATAAATTTCTTATTTAATTATATTAATAGCCTGAGTAGATTTTCGCTGCTTAACCATTGATTACATTATATGAAATGTAGAATGTGTAAATAATTTTAATTAAAGATATGTTTAATAAACATAAATTTCATTTATTTCTTATGGAAATTTGTCTACAAGAGATATCCATGAACATGTGGTGTAACAGTTATTCACGTATATATTTCATCAAAGATAATATTTTCTGTGTGATAAAAAAGATTATTAGATTTAGAAATTATTTTTTAAACCTTTAAATATTTAAACTATTATCTGAAATGCTTTGTAACTTTTATTTCTTTATGAAAGTAATTAGTTTATTGCATTATTATATATTTATTGGAAGTGTCAAATTTCCTAATTTGCTTATTGAAACGAAAATAGATTCATTTAAAATAAACTATTTGAAATAAATTAATTACAACTATTTTTTTTTTGGAAATTGGAACACTAAGAAGAAAAGGAGCAGTCAGTAGGTGGAACTTTTGACACAACTAAGAGTTATTAATTTATAAACAAATACATTGATATATTTAGAAATATCAGTAAATTAAAATAACTGGTAAGAATGCATTTAAAGTGATGCATACATTATGAATTCTCATTTAATAGATTGTGTAATTTTTACGAATATTTAATGAATTTTGTTAAGCGTTTATAGTATTAAGAATATTTTATATGTTTGTTCAATTTATTTTTTTCTATTAATCCAAAACCTTCATTTTTTCATGCAACATATTTTATTATATAAGCAATCAATATAATCTAGTAAGATGCATATTTAAATAATTTTACATTTTTAAGCACTTATTAAAATTTCTTTTACTAAATTATTAAACTAAAATACTTTAACTTTTATATTTTGTATGAAAATTAAATTTGAATAAATAATATAATCTAAATATGTAAAATAAAACTAAACAAATTCTAAGGGTTTTCAAATTTTATATTATAAACATTTATTTTTTTATGTTTCTATGGTATATAATGTATTTAATATATATTTTATGTGTAATTTATAACTTGAAATATATTTTAATTCCTTAAATTGTAGTGACTGACTAAAATTTTGTAGTTTTAAGTCAATAAAAATTTTCATTATTGTTATTAAGTCATATCTCATATTTTTGCATGAAATTTGCTAGTAAGTAGGCTAGTATAGACTAGATATTAAGTGGACTTGTGTAGACGCATAGACTAGTAACGGGGTCATGATTTATAAATAAAAGAATATTATATGTTTTTGGAAAAAATAACGTCTCATAACACTTAAAACATAAACATAAAACATACGAAAAATATTTTTAACAGTATAAAAACAAAAAAAGTTTTCATAACATGAAAACAAATATATTCATTTTTATAAATAAATTGTAATAAAAGCAATATGAAACAACAGTATAAGAAAGACATATGATATTCATGATTACTGCGTTAAGATAGGATAGCTTAAAAAATACAAGAAAATGCTTAACAAGGTAATGTAGAACTTAATATTATATGGTCATTTAATATTTTTCTAAAATTATAAATGCTTGCAAGTGAACTAATTTTCTGTATGAAAAATATTTATGAAAAATTCAAATAAATGTTTACTGAATATCTTTCAAAAATATATACTACACCGTTTCATGGTTAATAATACATATGCTTTAATGCGTTTCTAAAAGAGGAAATCTATTTTCAATCCAAAATTAGAAATCATAATATAAAATTTTTTTTTTTTTTTTTGGTTTTTTATTTTAAATTAAGAATTATTTTCTTCGTTTGGTGGAGAGTAAGATACACAAGGACAATAGAAGCCACTTCTTAGTAAAAATAAGTCTTTTAACGTCACTTATTAATTAAAACATTTTATTTTTCGAAAATGGCTTTTGTTGAAATATTTGCCAAAGTATAGTTCAAAAAATCTTCTAACTTTAAGAAATTTTCTTTATATTCAAGTACCTTAACTAATTTTCATATTGTATTAAACAAAAATTAATATTAAAATATTATAACTAAAAACACATAATATATAAAAATAATATGCACAATAAAAATGTTATCAAATGTTTACGTTTTACAGAATAAACATTGTTAAAACCAAAGGTTATGTATACATATTTTGGAGTTATAAATATAATTTTAAAAAGCTTTAAACGAAGCAAAAAAAATGTATCCTTACATATACTTAAGACACGACATTTAATTAATTTTTTTTCCTTAAAATATGTCAAATTAATATATCCTTGAAACTGTAGGATACTATGCTACATATATAGTTAATTAATTTAATTTAATTGATAAACCTTTTGGTTTATTAAAAATTTAATTTATTATATAGTCAACTTTGGATTTATTATTTGTGATAACTCATATTCAGCATCTCTAACCGTAGTTATTCCATTGATACTGCTTATGTTTCTGTTATGGTCTTCAGTAAAATGTATACTTTATTTGATTTAAGTCATTTCATATTATCTTAGGGGAAAACATAAAGGGCTGCAGGGATCGGATGCCGATTTGTTTGAAAATTTTGACTTTCCTTTTTATGACACTGCGAAAATAACACACTTTGTGCCAACGTTGCCACTACTGATGAGGGAGATGTCAAAGGGGTTACTAATTTAATTTATTTGTTCTTTCCTTATAATGACTTTCTTTTGAAATTATTTATTGTTGCATACGTTTTGCAAAAGTCATTCTTGTTACTTTCAAGATGAATGATTTACTGCATTTTATGTGACTTATTTTTTAAATAAATATTACTTAAATCCTTACTGTACTACTTTCTATATAATTACAAAAAAAGATATCTTTCATGAAATTTGATAGTTCATGTATTTGATGATAGGGTGCGAGTAAAATAAAATTAAAATACTTTAAATTTTGTTAAATAATTCTTAGATATAGAAATTTATTTTAATATTTATTTTTAAATTTAGTTTTAAGATTTTTTCTGCATTCCTCCTGCGTAAGAATATGCAAAGCTATACTGTTTATTAATATATATATATATATATATATATATATATATATATATATATATATATATATATATATATATATATATATATATATATATATATATATATATATATATATATATATATATATAAATTAAATAGTGATGATAAAAATAGCATTAAATCATAGATAAGAATCTAGTACGATTAAAAAAATTAAGCTACAAAATACTTGAAATTTGGCACCTAAGAAAAGAAATAAAATGACTTACATAGTGGAATAAAACTTTTTTGACCAAAGAACCAGTTTTGATTTTTTCCATTTGTGTACAGATAAAACTAAAAAAAGAGCGAGGGGGTTAAAATATATGTTTCCATAATAATATCCTCCGAATTCCGCAACAACTGGATGTGATTTTAAAAATTCACCTCTGAATAAAATAAACTCGTAGCTCTGCGTTATATTCACATCATTTTATGTTTTTAGACTAGTTGTAAAATCATTCTAGTTTTTGCTTTTGCTCTAATTATTTTTAATAATTTTGTAACTTAAATTTTTAATAATTTCAATATATATTTATTGCTATAGTTTTGTTCATATGCCCAAATTTTTATAATTGCAACTTAAACATTGAATAGAAATGTGTTTAACTATTGTATAAATGCATTTAATTTACTTAATTATAGATTTAAAAAAATCTTAAGAAAATAATTAGTGATTATATAACGTAATAGAAATACATTTATTTGCCTAAAGACTAACGAGTCTGTATAGAGCAACAATAATAAGACTTAAAGTAAAAGGTGATACATATACAAGTAACTTTACTATCAAATTAAATTCGTATTTCAGCAAAATAATACCTGAATTGTGATAAAATGGATAACATATATCACTTTAAAGATTTTGTAAATTTACTAACAACTTTATTTACTTAAATCAAACTAATGAAGACATTTTTTACTATATTATATAAATTATATAGTGTAATATATATACTATAAAAATTACAATATTTTCATTATGCTGATATGTTATAACCAATTTAGAAACATATACAGAATAGTTAAAGAGCTTTTTTATTCATTAAGTTTTATGTATTTTAGAATTGTATATTTGTCCACAACAATATTTTTACTATGTTTTTGGTATATATTTATAATCTAACATCAATAATTAAATCTTTATAATTTTATATCAAGCAGTAAAACACTTCTAAATGTAGTTGGTACATTTTTACATTCCAGATATTCTTAAAAAATACTGCAAAACAAATTTCAAGCACTGTATATGTTTTATTACTTACTTTAGAAACTCAAGTTAATAATAATAGGATTCGTAATAATCATCTAAAATTTACCAACATACAGTTTTTTTAGTGTAAATGTCACTACCGGCATTATTACCGAATTTGTAGCTGCCAGGGAAAATATTACATTTTATTTAGGAATTTTATGCATGATCAATTTATAAAGAAGATAAATTGCAAATTTTTGATAATTAAAACAGATATAATGTTGATTTACTTAAAGGAGAATACATAAATTTGTCAGGCAATCTAGGAGAGACTGATTTCGTACTTTTTAGAACAATCATTTTATATTAAATCTAAACACTCTCCGAACGAATTCTGTTTATTGAGCTATAGAAAAATACTTATCAAATTATTTAGATTAAGATTTTTACAATTTGCTTGAAACAAAATTTACTGAAAAAATTACGTTTCTCACAACAAATTACTTATAAGTTTATGTCATATTAGGAGTTTTTATTGTCTTTTTTTTAATTAACACTTTCATTAAAGCTGCGTTTATTAGGAAATCAAAAATATTATTTAGATCAATAATGCACACCACATTTAAAAATGGATAATATTTTGGCGTTTATGATTAATTTATAATTATTTCCAATTAATTAAAACCAAATGTTAATAAAATTACTTTTTAAAACTAATTGGATATCAAAACCATGAAAAATCTATTGTGCAGTTGAATTCTCTATTTTATAAATTAAAACATTTCTATGCTTGATAAATGAGATGTGAAAAAAATCATTATGCATAATATTTATAAAAATAGAAAAAAATCACAAAAATTGTCATCTTAAAACAATAAACATTGTAAATAGTTTCAATTTAATACTTATTTTAGCATTTAAACAGTAATATTTTTTATAATATATTACATAAGGCAAACATAATATACACTGCATTATCATTTTCAAAAATGCCCATTAATTTTTAAATACTAAGTGTATATTCAAATTGTTTTAATTGCTTAGAATAATTAATAGTTTTTAACTTATATAATCCTCCGTATTAAATGATAAGTTTATAATTTTTGATAATCATAAATCGTGTGGGAGCGATATTTTATAAATGATTTATATGAAATCGTATTTTTTTCTTTTTAAATTTAAAATTTTATAGTTAATTTTTGTATTTTATTTTTATAAAACTTTAATTAATTGAATGCATTTTAATTGTAAATAACTATTTATTTTAATTGCACCGGAAAGTGTATTTTTTTAAATAATTTGTTTGATTATCCAAACTGTTATTAATATTTTCTAACAACTAAAATTGCTGCAATAAGAACATTCATTTTAAAACATTAATCAAACTGTCATTTTTTGTGGAATAACTTGAAATTTTATTTATTCGAATGTTGTAAATCTAAAAATGTTTTGTAAAATACATACTTCTATTGATTTTCTTTTTCTGGCACTTTAAGATAAATGTTATGCTTGAATTATTATGTTGGTTTAAGATAATTATGGGGACTGTTGGCAGAAAATTAATTATTTTCTTTTTGCGACTAGTAAAATCCTTTAACAGATATAAGTATAATAAAAAGCAAGGTATATGTTTTAAGTATTCCAATGTATGTTTAATGCTATTCTTAATTAATCTGTTTTTAAGTTTGTTCTTTTTAATTTTTTTCTTTCCTCTCATTTTGTTTGTTAAAATATTCATTAGTACATTTAACAAGAAAACACTATATGTTAAGGAGTTTTAAATCATTCTCCTACGTCTAATTCCAGTTTTAATTATTTCTACATTGCTCAGGAATAAAATTTTGTTTCACTTTTTTGAACAATTACACAATTTTATAAAATTGATGACATTCATTAACTAGTATTCATAAAAATATAATTACTGAAAAATGTTAAATTTTATTTAAATGCAGGAAAAATAAAAAACACAGTTATAAATAATATTATTTTAAAAAGAAAAATCACAAACACATAATTACATTTTTAAGATGTAAAGAAAATATTTAACCATTATAAAAGTCTAAGATTTGAAATATTTCAAAATAGCCAACATCTAAATTAAATAAGATTTTAACTTTATAATTGTTAATATTGAATATATGCATTTTTATACCTAAAATAATTATAAAAACGAAAAATTAATACAATTATTTTTTATTCCAATGGAAGCTTGTAGACAGTTACAACTGCAACAGAATCTATTGCTCCCTATTCTCAAGGATCCTGCCAGACACCGCGACCTTTTAGCCGCCGAGTCTTTGGCCCGAGCGCACCACAAAGGGTGGGCCACCATCGCACCCTCACACACGTCATAGGGACCCGTTTATATGGTAGGAATCATTCATACTTCATTCACACACACAAGGAAAAGACAAAGACAGGATAGAGAGAGAGAAAGTACATCCATGCCTGAACCCGGATTCGAACCCAAGACCTCCTTATCCGTAGCCTGGCACGCCGACCACTAGACAAATTGGCCGGTATATAAATAAATTTATAAACACATTTTATTTGCTTAAAATATATATATATATATATATATATATATATATATATATATATATATATATATATATATATATATATATATATATATATATATATATATATATATATATATATATATATATATATATATATATATATATATATATATATATATATATATATATATATATATATATATATATATATATATATATATATATATATATAACTAGATTGATTATGTCTAAAAAACTTGGTATTCTAGAGTTTTTCAATCGAGATTATTTATTTGAAATACTATTTAATTTTTTTTTTTTTTTTTTTTTTTTTTTTGTTTTATTAATAAGAACATGTAAAAAATAAAAATTGAAAGAAGTTTTTTTTATTTTCCAAAATATTTAATTGCGCAGAAAGCATTTTACTTTGGTATAAATTAATTAAGTGTTCCTTTTTAGACCTGCATTAGCTCATAAATATAAATTTACTCGTTTAAACAAGTATTTAGTTTAGATGTAAAATGTTGTTTTTTAAATATTTAGTTTAGATGTAAAATTTTATGTTATCCGTAGCATACTATTGCAATTTTCAATGAAAATTAATTTTAGATTTAATGTGCTTATATAAAAAATTGACTGAAAAATTTAAATTATACCTTTTATTATTTGTTCTATCAGTGTTTTAGTGACTGATGTTTTGGAGTAAAACAAAAACATTTAAATTTAGATGACTTTATACTCATTAAACTATGTTATTATATTTAAAATTTAGATCACATATAATTATTTATAAATATGCATGATTAAAATTAAATTGTGGATTTAATTTTGCGATAATAAAAAATTAACCGTGATTTAATGAATGATTTTAAATAATTATCAAGATATTTTAAGTAAGTTTAAATATAAGGATTTATATAATTTATTTTATTCATCAAAACAACATGACACATTTTATATTATTCATTATATCCCCTGGTTCAACGATAATATTTTCAGAAACATTTTGATAACAGATTAGAAAAAAAAGTGAATATTGTTAAGGTTCAAAATACAAGTTAATTACGTAAGAAATTATTTTTTTTTTTACTTTAGAAATATGCACAAATTATCCGTGTGCACAGTCTTCTTTATGTTAGACGTGTTACAAATTCAATAGAAAATTAAATGCTTAGTAATTTTTATGAGAAAAATAAGTTTGTTTCAAAGAACAAAAATAAAAATATGATACCTGAAAAATTAAATATTTCTTGTTTAAACAATATAGTTTTAAGCAACAAGTATTAAAATATGAAGTTGTCTGAAAAAAAACGTTTACTACTGAATGTTATACATCTTTTGACTATTATTAAGTTTACAATTGAAAACACATATGTTGTTAAATGAAAAGTTTTGGGTGAGGTTTTGGTCATGGGATGGCACCCATTTAAACGACATTATTCTGTTGATGTGTATTTGTAAAGATAGATTGCCTTGTCATTTTTCTTGTCACCATTTTGCATCCTGATCCTGATTCATTTGATGCTGGCATTCACTAATGATATATTTTCAGTGAATATTTTGATTTTTTTATAAATTTATGGAATTGCTTGAATTGTGGTATTACTAATCCTCTAGTGAAGATGCATGCTGTATGAGTTTCTTGGAATTTATTAATTAAATTGAATACTACCTGGGTACAGGTGTGTAATTTTAATCCATTTGTGAAACAATTAAAAACAGAGTGGCTATTTGTTGAGGAGTCACTGATGGCTGCAATTTTGTTACTGATAATAATCTATTTATCAGTTTGTTCTATTTATCAATAATCTATTTATCAGTTTTTATTCAGTTTGTTTGTGAACTAGAAACTATTGTTGTTCAAAGTAATTCTGAGTTTGGATTTTAAATATTTCTTTTGTTATGTTTACCCATAGGATGATGAATTGTCATACTATTGGAATCCGTTAATTTGTTTTCTTATCATAAAGTGCTGATTTTTTTTTTTAGAATTAAGATGATTTTAGTTTTTAAATTTTCTCGCGCGCGCTTATGTATTCGTTGACTATAATTAGGGCACCATTAATAAATGCAACCAATTTAGCATAAATTGCCGAATTTTAAAGGAGACATTTATAGAAGAAAATGTTACATGATATAAATTATCCCTGAAAAGTATGATGAAATGCTTAATTACATACAATTATGTCTCCATTAGAACAAAAATTATGTTTTTCAAAGTCAAAGACATTTTTAATACCTATACTAATGAGAAGGATAAATGTTTTGCCATTTTTAATTTATCTAACAGTGTTGCTGATTTTATCTTGGTGTGTTTTTTTACGGTATTGTGCAGAAAGATTTCGATGTTTTATGTGAAAATATGTTTCCTAATACTCGGGGATATTTCCAATAAATATTTTTATGTTAGTCCAACATCGGATTGGTTGTTAAAAATCGGATTCCTTATGAGGATTATTCTTCTTATAAAAAATTATTGTACTATAATATAAATGCTTAGGAATATATGGAATTCTAGACATTTATTAAAGATAATTAATAGGAATGTGAGATGATTTGTATGTGCAAGCACATTAATAATATTATCGATTAAACCTGACTTTGGTGTTGTCTTATTATTCAGTTCTCAAATTATTATTACTGTTAATTACTATATCTCTTACGTGTTTATTATTAGATTAATTTATGTTCTCTGGTAATGTTGCCTGTATCATGTTTCGGGAAAACAGAGTAGTTATGCATATATTTATGAGTAGAACATTTTGTCTAGATTAGTTTGGATTATAAAGATTACAGAAATGAGTTAAAAACATACACAACTTGTCTGTATCTCTACAGTGCTATATACTGTAGGGGATGTTGATAATGATACAGTTTGTTACCCAGATTTTTATTTTCATTTTCATAATTTACTGAATGTTAAATTTGAAATTGACATGGCATATTTCTGACTGATTCATGGAGTTTTTTAGTAAAAATATAAATATAAATGTCCCTAAAATATAAAACTCTCCACTTTTAACTTCTAATATTACCGGTATTAAATTTCGTGGTTCACTTCTTGATCTGTCTACAAGTTGTACTCGTAGATTCACTGTGTCACCAATATTACTCACAGAAGATTTAAGATTTTAACTTCTTTAGAATCTTTCCTACAATTCATAATTTTCTTCTGTACTGGTTTCTATGTTTTGTTTGTTGTGCTTTCCTATTTAAAATATCTGCTTGGCTACCAACGTTTAGATAATCGAATGAGGTGGTGATTCTTGGGGTATCTTGAATCAGGATTCTGTAAAATCCAGATTTGTATGGAGTTCCATTTAACGCCCATCATTCTATGCAACTTACGGCTTATAACTTAAATACACCGGGATTATTGATGGAATTCCTTGACATAGTCCTCCAAAAGATACTAGGGAGAAAATAATCACCATTTTTCTAATCTATTGAGGGAAAACATTGATGCTACAACTTCTCAGCTTGTACATGACTTGTATATGGCCGTAGGAACTCAAAAGTGAATGCTTCCAAAATACTTTATACGATAGCGCAGTTTGCCCGAAGACGTAATTTGCGTTCCGCTCAGTTCTACACACAAGTGATTCCGTATAGCCTATTTCAGAAATCTTAGAGTAAGAATGAATGGGCACCGTTTACTTCGCTGATGAATCCCGGTTAGCTTTACTCCAGATACCTTCCTTACGTTTATGTGAGAAGAATCAAGGAGCCTCTGTCCGTTCTCTAATGTCAATGTAATTGATCATTATGTTAAATGGTACGACTCAGCATCGACAACCCCTCTCCGAGAAACATTCAGGGCCTAAAATCTGTGTTACTGAAGGTGCGAGACCAAGTTTCATATAAAATCGTAAACTTTATAATTTCAAGTATGATTTCACATACTGATGCCTACATATCTTTAAGAGGGGGACCATAACCCCTATTAACATAATTTCTTGATATAGTTCGCAGCCTTGTTGCATGTTTTTCTATCCAATGCGTATTACAGAACGATCATGCGCATGTTTTACAGCTTTTACATGGTTTTTTGTATCATAAAGTTATCAATGCATGCATTCTCAAATTTCTTTAAATCGATTATGTAGTTCAGGATATAAGGGACCAAACATGAAAATTCTTTTACTTTTGAACATCAAAGTATATAGCTGTTTTACTTCTTTCAGAATTAAATTTTATATATTTTTTATTTCTATCAACAAAGTTATTAGTATTGTATATATGCTTGCACTTAATTGCTGCTTATTTGCTTTCTCATTTAGTGCCGAAGTATGGTTTTAGGGTATAGCACCTTTCTCTTTTGATATTGATAAAATATATCATTTTTGTCACATTGTTGATCAAGAATGTGAATAACACTGCGACCACTTTGTTAATTAATTTCATTCCATGTATATTTCGCTCTTTATTTTCACTTGAAATTTGATTAAAATAACATTGTTATTATTTTTATATTGCAATACATTTATTTTCTTTCTATACATAATGTTTGAAAATTTCGATATTATTTTTATACTTTTGGAAATTTAATTTTTGCATTTAAATAATTCATAAATTATTACATATTTACTGTTATCAATTAGATAATTAAGAAATGAAATTGCTAATATTCTTAAATGATTAATGATCTTATTGAAAATACATTTTTCTATTATTCTAAACAAAGAGGATTAATTTTTGAATTTAAATAAAATGTTTGTTTTGACATCCACATCAGAAATTTCTTTCTTTGAAATGAGTTAGAAAGAAAGAAATGATAAATTTTCCCTTCTAATCCAGCCATTAAAGAATTATAAATGCTCCTGAAAATGTTGAAATTTCCCTTATAATCATTAAATTTGATGATTCATAAAGATAAATTATTTGTACAATAAATTTCGAAAGTTTATTTATAGTTACTTTAAAAATAAATTAATCAAATAAATTATATTTATTGCAATTTCTGAAAAATCTAGCTTAAATAACTCTTGTTTAAGACAATTGTTTACTAAAATGACTTGCAATAATATAAATAAAGCTTACTTACAACGAGTGGAAAAAAAATCTTCTTTATGAACTAATTTGCTTATTTTTAAGTAAAATATAAATTAATACATATAATATTTTAAATAATAATAAAAAATAAATAAACATTTAGCTAAACGAACAGTTAGTTGTAGGAAGATTATAATTACTCAAATATTTATTTTTAAAATATAAAAAAAAATCTATGAATGACGGGAAAATTTTAATAATTACTACTAATTACAATAATATTATATATACAGGTTATATATATATATATATATATATATATATATATATATATATATATATATATATATATATATATATATATATATATATATATATATATATATATATATAAATGTACCAGCTGGATTTGCAATTGAAAAAAGGGGACAATAGAACTCTGCTCCAGCGTTGGATCCTTCCCGCATCCGGGAGCCGTTACTATAAATTCTCAGCCAGTCTGGCTCAGGATAATGAGTGTTTATGGTCTCATAGGCGAGAACCCTCATGATCTTCGTATATGTGACTTTCTTGAAAATTATCTCGGATAGATCGAGGCACACACTAAAATTAGAAGATTCAATTGGGCAAGGTGGGAGAGGCAGAGGCTCCGGTTCACACCGCAACTCAATATCCCTCTTTAGAAGGAGAGGAGGAGGACTCCCTGAATGAAACCATACACACACACATATGCAGAGCCCTATGGATTGTTGGATTGTTCTTGCATTGTTCTTGACCAAGACTTGTGCAGACTATTCTATCTAGTCCAGTATTGAGCAAAGTACGGCCTGACGCCCAACTCCGGCACGCGAAAGTATTTAATCCGGCCTGCAGAGGGTTTATCCACATGAATAGTACATGGCCAGGTAGATTAACGTTTAGACGGTTGAGAAGTTTACAGTGGATTTCATTTAGTAGATTAATAGATGCATAGCCTGCAGAAGAAGAGCTAAACTAGTCACGTAGTTTATGTGTTGCATAATACACGTTGCAAAGCATGGTTAAATGAAAGACGCTGGCGAGTGAACTCATTCGCCATTTGCTAACCATCACTATGACGTAGGTGAGCATGCTCCTTCCTAGTCGTATATTTTATCTATTGCTCTTGATTGTTAGCGTAGCACTTTACATTCATAAATGTTTGCCATAAAACACCCCTTTCAAGATAATGGAGTAAAAAAAAAGTCGATTCCTAGTGTCGTTTGTTTAAAGAAGAATGGTCTTGGAATTATTTTTACGGAATGAAACGGTAAACCAATGTCTTACTTGTTATGAAGCAATGGTGGTATTTAAAGAATTTATCTTGCACGCCATTTCAGCAGCAGATATTCCAAAATTAAACATGATTTGATGAATGACGCAGAAAAAATAAATGCGGAAATCTTACTAAAAATAACATCTCCGCAACAAAACAACAAACAGTACTCATAAGGAGAATTTGTGAAAGATTGTTTCGTGAGGTTGAACAAAATTTTATGCCCAGAAAAAATTAAGGAGTTTGCGTTTGTCGCTTACAAACTCAAACTCTTTAAACTTATCGTGAAAAACAGTAACAACGCGAATTGTAGCCATTGTGTTTAATTTGTCGACTCAGTTTAGGCAGCGTATAGAAAACTTTAAATATTTTTCAGTGACGATGAATGAAAGTACGGATAGAAGAGAAACTGCACAATTATTAATCTTCATTAGAGGCGTTGGTAACGAATTTAATATTACTGAAGAGCTAGCTTGTCTGCAATGGATAAAAGGAAGAATGACAAGCAAATAATTTATAACGACTTTTTCGTAGGACTTAAAATTTAAATGCATCTATTTCGAAATTATGTAATATAATTACAAATAGAGTACCAAATATGGTTTGAAAAAAAAACTAGAAATTATCAGGTATTTTTCAGAACCAGAATCTTAATCACGTTAGCGTTTTACATTGTATAATTCACCAGGACGTTCTTTTTAAAGCTGCAATAGATATTACCCATGTACTTAATGTCATTTCAAAACTAATTAATACGATATGATCTTCGGACTTGGTACACCAACATTTCCAAGAATTTCTGATTGAAGTCAACGCAAATTATTCTGACCTTCTTTACCACATGAAAGTAAGATGGTAAGGTTGTGGATATGCATTTGAACGGTGTTAGAGTTTAAAGGAGGAAATACAAGATTTCTTAAAGAATAAATCAGACAACTGTTCTGTGATTTCCAAATTTTTAAAGACATAGCTTGGCTTACCAATTTTGCATTTATTACCGATTAGTTGGAACACTATAAGAAATTTTAAAAAAATTGCAAGGAAAGAACCAATTTATAACTGAGATTTGAGATTGTCTGAAATAATTTAAGACTCACAGCTTTTTCTATTTTATAACTATGTGGCGAAGAACAATTTAATTTACTTCCCCTTTTTAAAATCCATGTCTGCTGTGAGTGAGAATAAACTAAAATATTTTAGTCAGGCATCGAAAAAACTTCAAGCAGAATTTGAAACTAGGTTTCAAGATGTCAAGAATATTCAAACGTTGCTAATTTTCTCAATGATATTTAAGTTAGACTCGGAAAATGCATCTCCAAAATTGCATTTGGATATCATTGAAATGTAGTGTAGTACCTTTTTAAAGCAATTGTTCTTGAATTTCATAAAACCAGATTTTTATAGAATACTACCGAAATCTGAATTCCCAACGATGATTGCTCACGGCCAGAATATTATAGCGATGTTTGCGTCGCCTTATGTGTACTAACATACTTTTTCGACCATGAAATTGCGGAAAACTCAATCATGATTGACTGATCACCATATGTTCGAACTGCTGAAAGTTGCTTCATCACAGTTGAAACCTGTTTTCGAAAATATTAGGGAAAAGCAAAAACAATTTTTGTAGGTCTCACACGTCTAACATCTCAAGACCTTCAAATAAAAGTTTAAAAAATATTATTTAAGGTAAAAAGTAATTTGTAATAATTGTGTGTAATGCTGTTATGTTTTTATACTATTATCATTAAAAACTTTAATACAAAATTCATTTTTTCTATAATTCTGGCACTCCTCTATTATTTCTTAAACTTTATGGCAACCCACTAAAGAAATATGCTCATCACTTATCTAGACATTGGTCTGGATTTAAAAAGAGTCTCATGTTCAATGGAAATAAAACATCACAGTTTTGGCATCACGTCTCCTCCTCATAACTTAGAATGTTCTGGTTTCTCTGAGACGCAACTGCTGAATGAGGGAAGTGTTGATTTCGATTCAATTGTGTGACATTGTCTCTTGAAAGACACGGTTTAGTTTATATAAGTCAAGGGAAATAAACAACAATAACAACACACACATACACACACACAAACACACACACACACACACATATATATATATATATGCATATATATATATATATATATATATATATATATATATATATATATATATATATATATATATATATATATAAATGTACAAAAGTATAGTATCTAACTGTGAATCAGTACATAATAACTTTAATAACGCTTCAAGCATTCAGGATAGTTATGAAAAAGTTTATACATAGATAAAAAATAGTTGCTTTACCGATATATTTAATTTTAAAATATTGAAAAATAAATATTCAGAATATTGTAGAATGGTTAGAAATATATATAAGAAAACAAGCATAAAATTGAAGAAGGAAGATATTCAGCTTATAGTTTTTCTTCATAAAATGTAGTAAAACCACTTAAACGCAGTTTTCAATCGAATTTCTTTAGAAGCTTCTTTGAACCATTAGATATCATAAATGGTTATATTTCGGCTTTCCTTGAAAGTATTTTACTCTTTTTGTTGATTGCATTCCATTTACTAGAGCTAAACTAAATTGGTTTCGGTCATTCCTTAAATTATTTTTTATCGGGCATTCCAGAAGGATATCAGTTTTCCTGTATTTTTTGACTAGTGTAATACAAAAATTATATATCTTCTGTTTTCAAATTTTTCTTTAGTTAAAGAAATCATAATGTGTGTACTTCTAGAATTACAAACAGAATTTTTTTTACCACACTCATTCTTTCATCATGCTAAGTAATTGAAATGAAAATTGTTAAAATAAAATTTCTAGATTTAGATATTGATATTCGTTTTTTTATGTCTAAAGCTTAGAAAAAGAATATTTTAAATAGGAATCCAAGTATTTGCAATAAAAAAATTAGGTTATAAAAATGTTTATATCTAAAAAGTACCTTTTAAACTGCTAAAATTAAGTATGTATTTTACATTTTGGATATAATTTATTTGGGAGGATCATAAAAATGATTTTTATGTATGATTTTATTCATTATTGGTATCTAAGATTTCAGCATTTATAATTTTAATCAAACAAAATGTGTTTGAAATTATAATTCCTTTCAGCAGGTTATTGTTTTATGTAATACGCGAGTTTTGTTCCGAGTTTAGTTTTTGGTTAATTTTAAATTTCTGATAATAAAAGCAAATTTAAATAAAGTAGAATGACCAATTATATATTCGCATAATAATTATATATTGGTTTGAATAAGATTAAATTTATATTGGTGAGATATAATTAAATAATATTTATCACTGTTTTTAACTTAAAACAAAGTGACATATTTTATCTAAATTTTCAAATTTAACTTTGAAAGTAAGAGTTAATGTGTATAAAATAATAAAGCAAACGGTAAATATTATTTCTAAACTAAATATATATTTCTTATTAAAAATTAATTTTAATAAATATTATTCATTGCGTAAATTGGTAAGAACATTTGATTTTCACTTAAATAAAAGTATACTTTAATTTTACGTTAAGATGCAAGTTTATGGCAATTTTCTTTTCTTGTACAGTAAAACACATTTCCTTTAAAATAAATCAGCGAAAACGAAACTTGTTTTTGATTTGTATGAATAAATTTTCATATACGTTAGTGTTATTTACAAACACAGAATCTCTGGAAAAGGATTCATTTAAAATGATTTTAACTATATAATACATTTTTTTATTATTATCTGAAAATGGATGTATAATAATTACGTAAATCATACGACATTTTAAAAACCATAAACATATTATATACCAAGTAAGTTTACATTAATTTTTAGTGCAATCAATAATACGGGAGAAATTAATATTTTAATAATTTAAAAATAATTATATTTAGTTGTTTAAAATCAAAATCTCGACAATATTGGCATTCACTAGGGAATGTCAATGATCTTATTGTCATTTGTGGGATTATTTTAGAAATATTTACAATATATATCTTAGTTTATTTAAATTATTAAACAATGAATAGATTACTTTATTTAGAAGCAGTTTAAAATTAAATATACACCAATCACGAGGAATGCTGAATGGACAAAATATTTTTAATTCCTCTGTATTTCAGGTGAAATACAAGTCTGATATAACTTGTTGAGTCACAATGTGGTGAAAAAAAATGCCGTTCGACATAAATATTTACTGTGTATGGATAAGTAATTCTATAGTATTCAACTATTTCGTAGATTTGAATAGCAATCTAGCATTGTTCTTTGGGACACTGCTCTTTTTTTGTTATTATATTTAGCTTTTTATGGTCATCTTGTTGCACACGACTGTCGTACAAATCTTGATTTACAGTTTAAACTGGATTCAAGGTATGTTGATGTTTAGAAATCAACACAGGAGAGCTTAAAATCTAGAAGTTATTGAACCAAATAATAGTTTTCTGCCAATTCATCGGAAGTCTTCACTTTATTAGATATAGAATATTTTATATTATAAATATGTATGTGTGTGTGAAATAGATATACACATTCTGATTTTTATTATGTTAAAAATCCTAGTCATAAATATACCATTAAAATTCCTATTTTTCATATGTTTCATTTCATTGCGTATGCCTAACTTTATGTATTTTATAAATATATACATATGTTACTTATAGTTTATTCCAGTATCTACTAAAGTTTAAGTTTATTCAACTACTACAAACGGTACATTTAAATAATACTATTGAGTACTTGAAAGAAGATTTTCTAAATAAGTAAGTAAAACAATATCAATGAAATCTTATTTAATTATTTATTGAAAAAAACATAAATTATTATAAAGCATTTAATTGCACTCGAATCTTTTGCACTTTTAGTTGAATTTATTAGTGAAATTCTTCCTTTTGCAAATATAACGTGAAAAAAATTGTCCACTACTTCTTCAATTAGTTATAGATGCTTCTCTAAACATATTTGAGAAGGTATCTCATGAGTCGCGAACGTAATAGTTCTTCAGAGTTTAACAAAGAATTTAGATTAAAAGGAAACGCAAAATTATCTACTTATTTGTTAGTTTGTAAAAGGAAGTATCCTATACTCCAATGGCAATTGATTACATGTTTTAGACATTTCTACAAGAATACTAAATACTTTCCTTAGTGGAATGTCATTGAAAATTTATTTCAGGACATCAGTTTTATAATAATAAACCTTGTTGTACTATCAAATCCTATTATGAAGACATGCGGTATGTTTTCAGCTCAATATTTTTTTTCTTTGGAATATTTACCCTATGGTCTGTGAAATTGTTAACCATTTCTTAAAATTGTTCTTTGTTTTTAGCATAAGATATCATTTTACCAAAGTAATAAAAATATAAAGCAAACTTCTTTTTTAAATTTAATGTCTTACATAGCTTTATAATGACTATGAAAATTCTTTTGTGGTTTGAAGAATTCTTAGCTAATTATACAAAGTCCAAAACATTTGACCATTTGATTCGGTATGGTATGTAAAAGCCTGCAAATGGTATTCGTTTTAAGAATAAAAAAATTTTTCCAAAGTAAAACATAAAGCAAACTTTTGTAATTTAATGTCAAACATGATCTTATAATGACTATGACACTTTCCATTCTTATATAAATAAATCTTAAATAATAACAAATTAATTTTACAAAATTTTTATGCTAATTTGCTAATTGCTTTTTGCTAATTTAACAAAGTCCAAAACATTGACTCCTTTTTTTTTGGTCATCTCTGTCCATGCAACCTGGATTATTCTGTATATCCTAATTAGTCATTGCAACTAAGCTCTGAGTTTGTCTACGATGATTCTTCCCTCCAACTACCTTAAAATATTTCCACAGAACATAGGGCAGATGTAAAATAATTATTGATTTCTTTACCATTTTCTTACTATAATATATTTGAATTGCAAAATATTAAAGTAGTCAAAGAGTGTTATATTATGCCTTTTTAGCTCTGCCCTAATTTTAAAATACCATAGTTTAATAAAATCATTGTTATTGATGTACGATAATGAACTTGGTTTTTTAAGTCTACTTGAACCATTGGTCTGTTAAGAACATCCTTTATATATATGCTATGTATCCGTTTATATTTTGACTTCATAAATTGAAAAACAACAATGCAATTACATATGCCATATTTTTGCTTGAAAAGCTTGAAAATCTTTTAAAATGCATGTTCTTTCTCAGTAGGCTATTTGGTTGTCATTCACACCAAGTTGGCAATGAAGAAACGAGTAAAAACGGAATAGAAAAGTGTCCTTACGAAATCTGTGTTTACATGATTTTTGAGAGAGTATTTATATACATCGTTTCAGACTTCTTCCAGAAAGTGTTAAATACTCTAATATTTTAGCAAAAAAAATTAAGGCTCAAAAATTAATTATATTAATTCATATTTTGAACTTTTACCGAGTCACTTTGGAAAAACGAGCTTTACTAGTAAAACCTAGTTTTAAGACAAACTTTTACAACAATATGTGTGTGTGTAATTAATGAAATAGTTGTTATTGGTTAAACTTAAATATCATTATTTTTAGTCTAAAATACTATTAATATTTTGATAAACATAACTCAAGTGTTATACATTATTATTTATCCTCTATTTCAACATAATAATATTCTTAAAATATATTCAATTATTGAATACGAATAATGCTTGCATAAAGAATGAAAACACTATTTGTTAAAGCATACTAGAACTTTATAGGAAGTATTCTCAATATCTGTACGAATGAAAAGCTGGACAGTCCACTATGAATAGATAACCACATGATTCATGAAGATACAGTTTGTTGTATTCATCAAATCGTCACTTAAGATAATACACTTACTTAGTACCAAAAATATCTACCAAATTGTTCTCTGAAAATATTTGCTGGTGATTGATTACAAATCAATATGCAAAAAGAAAAAAAAAATGAAATACCATAAAATACATCTATTGGGAATTTTAAAAATGCCTTCTCTGCAGAATACGATCTTTTTACTGATTCATTAAAATATAATAACTTACTCGAAGTCTTCCATCATTAAGTTTCTCTACTTGGACAACTGCTAAACAAAATTTGCTATTATAATCTATGTGCACATGTTCTACCATTTGCAATTTGCATGTAATGAGGAGAGGCAACCGCTTTTGAGAATACAAAATTTTAAGAATGTATAAAATATTTTTAAAATTATAAAAATTTGGATTACTTTTACTTTTAATTTAACACAATTCTGCAATGTTTTGCGGTACGAAAATCAAAATTAAAACAAATTTCTTACTATTTCTATTTTTCCGAAGTAAGTAAAGCAAAATCAATTTGATATCTTTCTTAAACCTTTATAAATTAATAGTTTCTCTTCTTAACTTAAGAATTCAATCCTATTTTCTGGTTAAACCATTTCTTTTTAATCCTGATATGCAGCTAGTATAGAAATCTTTTTCAAAGAAAAAAATAAATTAAGCTTTTTGAGTTGAAGATATTATCTTTCACAAAAAAAGAAGAAAAAGAAGTTAATTATATAACGCCTATTTGAATTTTTTTATTTATGTCTGTCATTGTGCTCATCGGTAATGTGTGCTTTTGAAAAACGGAAAAAGTTAATTAAAATATCAAATTTTGAATCAAGAGACTTCCCCCAATTCAATTTAAATTTTATAATTAAAATAAAATTGTATTGTAATTGTTTTTGCACCATATTTTTCAAATGATTACATTTAAGGAAAAGATACTACATCAGAAATCAACAGAATTAAAATTAAGATTTGAATGTATAAAGTATAACATATATTGTCAGTAAATCAATCTTTAAAATTAGATTTTTAATTTCTTAGAAACACCTGTATTAATAAAAGTTTTAATTTGTAATAGTTAGGAATATTACACATAAAAAATAACATTTTTACTTGATTTTTTTTCATTTTGATGTTAAGGAAAATGGATATATAAGTACAAATTGTAACATTTGTCACTTAACCGAGGTTAAGGAACAAAACAACTTTCTTTTATGTATTTATCATGGAGAAAATTTACAAAACAATTTGCAATCGTAATAATTTAAATATATCTTCAGACATTGGAATAAAAATATAAGACTATTGCGAAACCTTATGAAAACTGAATTTTCAGTTTACTGTTTGACTAATGGGAATAATAATGTATCGTTTTGTTGTTATCGTGTGCCAGCCAGACTGGCAAAATGGGGTGCGCTGCGACACTTTTCCAACTGAATAGTATTTGATGTGGAGTCCGACTTCTTCAGTACACACACATGCCATAGGGATCCATTTATATGCAAGGCAATGACTCACACCTTATTCACACACAAGGAAAGGACAAAGACATGATAGAGAGAGAGTAAGCGCATCCAAGCCTGAACCGGGATTCGAGCCCAGGATCTCCCTATCGGCACACTTACCACTAGACAAGTTTTTTTTTGGCTGACTATAATAATATATTAAATAAATCTTTCAAGAAAACTTTTGAGTAACTGAATACTTATAAAACACTTCATATTTACGTCATTATTAACTATTTTCCATTAAAGCATTTAAATGTCTTATTTATGTGTGATTTATCATTTCATTAGTTATCATAATTTTAAAATAGGATAATAATAAAATGCTTATGAGAAATTCGTTAAATATATATTCTTCAAATTTTTACCTTTATAATAAAGTGTATTAAAATTAATATCCAATATGCAAATTAATTTCATCTTGGAAAGGAAAATGTTTGCTTATTTATTTAATCTACGCTTTCAATATTTATATTGTTTATTTTTGACAGTAATAATTCATATTTTAAAACTAAATCTTGGCAAATCAAAATTTTATAAATTCTATAACAATGATATTATTAAAAATAAATTATTCTACTTTTATGGAAGTAAAATCTAAGAATTGTAGAAAATTTTGTGAAAAAAAAATGTATATTTATTAGCGTTTATTTCACGAATAAATTGTTAAAATCAACTTATCTTTTTAAACATAATTTTATTTAATATTAAATAATATAAAGTAAAATTATTATGAGATTTCATATCCTTATATCCTTTGATTAAAGAAAAACTGAAACCAACATTATAATAATCTGTTATTGGACGTAATATTTGAATTTATTTTTTTAATAAATTATCTATCTAAATTTATCATCTCACGTTAAAATAAAACTAATACATGATTTTTAGTTTGAAAAAATTCTTATTAATTATAAAATTTAAATTTTGGTAAACATGGTTATAGTATAAAGTAATTTTTCTACAATCAATGCTTATAAAATTCATAGTAAAATTATTTTCTATAATCAAAGTATATGCAAAAAAGTGATCATAAAATTCTGGAAAATGCAAATTAAAAAATAAATATAAAAAGTAGTTAAACCTGCTTAATATCTTCCTGGATAGGATTATAAAATTAAAATAATATGATAATGCAATATTGACGCGAAATATACAAAATTCCTATAACTCATTTATTTAATCTTATAACAAATATTCATGAAAAATATAAAAATCAAAATTATAAACGAGCATATTACATTACAAGTAATATTTTTAAAAATGATGTTTTCTGTAAAAATTAAAAATATGACATTAAAGAATGTCAATAATTTATTGCCAAATGGAATGGTATATGGAAATAAAGTACACATTTTGTCTTACCTTAAATTAAAATTAAATATACATTAAAATAAAAATTTTATATTACTAGACATTTAAATACTTAAATTATTAAACAACATTTGTTATTTATTTAATTTACAAGCATTTTAGCACATTATTATGGTCATCATGTGAATTACTCATGTTTATTACTTTATATGATAATGTCAATGACTTAGCATAATCACTTCGCGCTCTCAAGGCACAAATTCGAAGTTCTGTCCTCTGACTGAGTAAGAACTCAGAATTCCATCCCTTCAATAAACTTAGTACCAAACATACTTGGGAAATAAACACCAAGGCTTTCGCTTTTAACTGATCTTAATAGGGACTTCGCACATCAGGATCTGCAGTCAAGAAAACAGATATGGTCATTCTAAGCCAATGGGCTGTCTCATAAAATGTTGAGCTTATATACATATATATATGGATAGATAAATATGTACTAATTTTTTACTACAAATTAATAAGCATTTTCTCTTTCAATAAAATAGGTAACAGAAAATTATTTTATTGCCAACTAATTTTTAGGAAGAGAAAATATTATAATATATTTTTAAAATTTTCATTATTATTTAAAAATTATTAATAATTTTAAGTAATACAATTATTATATAATAGTATTATTATATAATAATAACCATGTATTATGCATTTAAAATATGTATGTATTTTATTAGAGTGATAACATAATTTTTTAGTTTAAACTGTGTATTATTAGTGCAACAACATAATTAAATAAAAATTGTCAAGAATGCTTCTAAAAAATAATACTAAATGATTTTTATCTAACAAATTTGTGATTTCATTTCCATTTTTTACAAGTTTTGTGCAATGATGGATTAAACTTTTTTTCTTCACCATACTTACATTTTTATAAAATGTTATTGCCATGTCAGTAGGTAAATAGCTCTTGCAACTGACTTCCTATTACATAAAACAATAAGCTCAATTTGTTCAAAAAATAATTTAGAACTTGGTCTAGAATATACGGAAAAAATGGGAGGTTGTCCTGCATAAAGGACAATGCATTACGAAATCAGTGTAAAGGTTTCAATCTCTCTACGAGTAATATATTAATTTAGTTTAATTGTATCCGGGAAAATTGAAAAATATGAAAACTATACAAGTGAGAGACAACTCAATCAGCCATAACAAAAATAGGTTTCAAAACTAATCTAAATTAGATTTAAACTGAAATATTGCACTTTTGCATCCCAAATGTAAAACCTGCAATTAATAAAGAATATGAGATAATTTCTTTTATAGACATTTCATGCACTTTTATACATATCCCTCAAACAATATATATTATTAAATAATTTAAAAACTAAGCCTTCTTAAAAATTTTCCTTCAATGTTATATTTCTCTGCATTTTTTAAAAAAGTACTTAGGAAAATATTCCGATTAATTAAATACATATATTTAATTAATCGGAATGGAAATTACATAAATGCATAATAATATGTAATTTGTTATTCATTAAATCTTAGACAGAATTTCACCTTGCTTAAGAGTTACCTCAGTTATTGTTTTTGTTATTTATAGTTAGCAATACAATGATTTTCAAATAGACAGATAGACCTTGACATTTAATAAAAATATAATATATATATATATATATATATATATATATATATATATATATATATATATATATATATATATATAAATATATATATATATATATATATATATATATATATATATATATATATATATGCGAGGGTTATTCTAATATTTTTGAGACACTCGCAGGCGAGAATTTACAAAATAAAAATAACGATTTAATTTTAAGTAAAGGAGAATGCGTTCAACGGTTGCAATTAGCATTTGGTGATGAATCTCCAGCTCGTGCTACTCCATTCAGATGGTTTAGAGAATTTACAAGAGGTCGCAAGTTTCTTCAAGATGAAGAACACACAGGATGGCCGACGTCGGCATTAATCCCGGATAATGAGTCTGCCATATGAAAAATGTTAATGGATGATAACCACTGTACCCATCAAATGATACAGAAGGAATTTAACATTGGGTCCGCAGCCATATACAAAATCATTCCTGAAGAATTACATACGAAAACATTTTTTTGCCATTGGGTTCCCCATAATCTAACTGAGCACCAAAAAGCGGAGCGTGTCAGAATCATTAAGGAAACTTTTGAATTGCTAAATGATGGTAGCCACCGCATAATTTCTAAAATTGTAACAAGTGACGAAACGTACATACCATGTTTTGACGTTCCAACACGTAAAGAAAGCAAAGAATGAGTCTTTAAAGATGATCCCACGCTGAAAATGGGTAAAAAACAACGCGCACTAAAAAATGTGATGTATGGCGTTTTCTTCAGAAGTACGGGATTGGTCAAAGCCCTCAAGTTGAAAGGACAGAAGACAGTAACAGCAAACTGGTATACTACTAAATGTCTTCCGGAAATTCTACAATAACTGAATATTAGGGGACCAATGCTGAATAATGACAATGCATCTTCACATACAGCCGGGTTAACACTTGAGTTTCTTAAACAAAAAGAAATTAAAGTGATCGAACGTCCAACCGTATTCACCTGATCTAGCTATGTGCGACTTTTGGTTTTTCTGTAATCTAAAAAAGAAGTTACATGGACGTCATTTTCATTCAGAAGAAGAGATTGATGTGGCTATAAATATACATTTTTTTCATCTATTCCAAGAAATGAATGGATTGAGGTATTTAATGTGTGGAAAATTTGTCTCAAAAGTGCATTGATGCTGGAAGAGACTACTTTGAACACACCTAAAATTTTGTAAGTATAACTTTAAAAACCTAGTTGTATCTCAAAACTTTCAGAGTGACACTCGTATATATATATATATATATATATGTTTGTATGTATATACAGTATGCCCACTAAATCCCTTGCTACCCTCTTAAATACTATATTCATAAAAGTGCTGTCTAGGAATAGTAAAGTAACCATGCACTACTACATGAAACAGAGTTCTGTGCCACCTTGTCGAGAACTGCGGAGTTAGCATTCCTATCTGGTAAATGGAATGAGTTTGAGAGAAAAAGTGATTTACAAAGTTGCAGAGCATCTTTGATTTAGTACGAAAAGACAACTTGTAGGCATTAATGTGAAGAATACAATGGTTAAAACGTGCACTTGTTGTTTCGTGCTGTGACTTGACAAAACGATCAAAGAAAGAAAAGAGAAAACAAATAGTTATTACAATATACTTCATTTAAGATGTTCAAACTTCTCACCGTCATCTGCATTGCACATTTGGATCCTTGCTTGAAGATTACGTTGCACACGTTGGAGCATACAGCTTGACACGTTGGAACATGCGACCGTAATGTGTCGTTTAAGGTCCTGCAATTTTTGTGAAAGGGTCGCATACACCTGCTGTTTCAAGTATCCCCACAGGAACAAGTCCAGTAAAGTCAGATCAGGAAAACATGGAGGCCACTCTTCGAAACCAGCATACTCTATTATTTGGTTCCCAAATTCCTTAACGGGGTACTGCTTCAAATGCAGATATCTTGTGTGCAGGAGCACCGTCATTTGGAAACCAGATTCTTAAGATATAACAACAGCAATTTCTTCACAATATGCGGTATTACATTCTGTAGCAAATGTAAATATCGTGCACCCGTTAACGTGTCAGTGTAAAATATGGGGCAAATCAGCTTGTTATTATAAATTGCGCCTCAAACGTTAATATCATACCGCATTTGATGTCTAACTTCGACGAAACATTTAGGATTTTCCAGCGACCTGTAATGGGTGCTTTGCCTATTGCACATGACATTCCGTGAAAAGTATGCCTCATCTTTTCACATTATATCTGCCAAGAATGATTTCTGGACCTGTATCTAATACATGATGAAATTGTTCCATGTAAAACGTAGCTCGGCATCCTCGTCCTAAAATCTGTTCAGGCGTTGGTTGGTACGGATGAAGACCTGATTCGCTTAGGATTTTCCAAACATGACTTTTGGAGAGACCACAGTGTTGACTGATCTTTCTTACGCTGCATTTCGGATATACGAGTGCTTATGCTAATACCTCATCAGGTTGAATTTGCCGTCCTACCTTAGCTGGTCTGCCAGATCAAGGTTGACTAGTAACGCAACCTGTCTCCCTTAAACGTTTTACCTGTCTCCCTTAAACGTTTTACCTGTCTCCCTTAAACGTTTTACCTGTCTCCCTTAAACGTTAGGAGGGTTTGATAAGAAGGATGCGGGCTTACAGGGAAACGTTGGCGGTACAACTTTGCTGCTGATCGTGCCTTGCGTTGACATTCAACGTACAGTAAAACCGTCTAACAATACTCAGCCATGACCATGAGCATCAACATACTACAATACCAAGAAGATGTCGCTTTTATAGCTGTTTTAGGTGACTTGGCGTGATGTATATTACGTATATGCATACTGCATACAAATTATTTGAATTATTTTTAATACTTCCGTTCTTCCTATTTCGAAATAAAAGTGAAAAATGTAATCACGAAAACGAGTTTTTGTTTTTTCAAATATGCACACATACGATGTGCCACGTCACAGCACGAAACAACAAATGCGCTTTTTAACCGTTGTATTCTTTTTATTAATGCCTACAAGGTATCTTTTATCACTAAATCGAGTATGCTCTACAACTTTGTATGTATATATATATATATATATATATATATATATATATATATATATATATATATATATATATATATATATATATATATATATATAAGTCACTTCTTTTACTTATCTCGTTCCGTTTTCGAGATACGAATGTTAACTCCACAGTTTTTCACCAGGTGGCGTGGTAGGTGATTTCATTCAGTAGCGCATGACTACTTTACTATACCTGGACACCACTTTTATGAATATACCAGCAGCCTTTCTGAAGTTAAGAGGGTGGCAAGAAATCTTAGTGGAAATACTGTATGTATGTATATATATATATATATATATATATATATATATATATATATATATATATATATATATATATATATATATATTCCCATACTCTATGATTCCCTAGCATCGTTAAATATAAATAGAATATAAGTACCTCAAATAATCGCTATGTGATATTAATTGAAATCAATCACTTCAGCAAAGATATTTCTATTTGAGTTACATTATTGACTACAATTTAAATTATCAATAATATAAACTAAATTTAAATTATTTATTTTTTGTTAAAAGTTTAGTTACTTTAAAAATAGATGTTTTAGATACTTCTACTTTTTTGTTAAGTAATTATTTTTCATTTTCCAGTCACTGCATATTTAAATAGTTTAAATTGTTTTCACAAATTTTAGTGAATCTATAAAGAGATTTCATTCATCTTGAGTGCTTATTACTGTTATGATAACTATATTTTTAGTACTATAATAAGATAGCTGTGTAAACCACTGTATTTCTATTTGCCATAAGTAAGTGCGTCAATTTAATTTTGCTAAGATTTTAAAATCTTTGTTATATGACATTAATTTCTTAACATATACTTGTATGAATGATATTTTGTAGGAAAAAAATTTCTTTTGTATCTTGACTCAAGATATCTAAATTATTTCATTTTTTTATGAAAGCTTCATATTATACATTTATTTGGTTGAGTTCTAGTAATAATTTTAAACGTTTGTTGTATGCCGCCATAAAAGGCATTTTATAAATACTATGAATTTTATAATCTTCATATTCCTTTTTAAATGTACCAAATAAAAGTAATAATTTGTATTCGTATATTTAAGTAAAAATAATTCTATACATTTTTCTCAAAATTCCTTTTATTACAATCAAGTTCAATTTCTATTGATCATTTCATTTTCAAGTAAAGGGCTTGAGAGTAAACATGAAGAAGATTGATATAAGTACTTTAAGTTTTGAAAAAGTAAAAAAGGAGAAATGTGGAATTTTTTTTCTATTTTGTATGAAAGAAGGAGGCGGATGATGAATACGAATCGGAGGAAAGTGGCAAGTATTTCCTGTTATAACGCAGTGAATGAAAAAAATCAATAAGAAAAGATTTTGTAAAAAAATGCATCTTTAACGGACAAAACATGATTAAACTGTACAATTTAATCAGTCGTGAATTTTGATACAAAATGATATGCTACAGTACATAAAAAATATGAAATTTTTGAAATTTATTTTTTTTATTTGGTTTATATTAGTAAGTTACATTTGTTAGGATATATTAAGAATTACGAGAAATCACTACAAAGAATCTAGAGTTTTTAAAATGAACCTAAGCTAAAGTAAATTTTTAAAAAAAATCTAATAATTTTTGTAAAAAGAATCTTTACTGTTATTTTAAAAATGATGAAATATGGACACTACTCTTATAAGTCTCAATTACACTTACATTTAAGTTACTATTTTTATTTTACTTTTAATATATTATGATATATCTGCATAATTTTGTAATGTTATATATATATATATATTGTAAGTTGTTTGGTATTTATCTATTGGCTTCATTTCATTATTTGTTTTGAAAAAAAATTCTACTTTCATAACAAAAATGTTCTCACCTATATGTGATGTTAATTATTTCTTCTTTCCTTAAGATTACTTAAATTCAATTCAGTTATTTTTTTTAGACTTGAAAGTTGGCAAAAGAAAAAGAAATGCATTGAAATATACTCTATGAATATTTTCACTAATTAATTTTTATTCTTATTATAACAATAACCAAATTTAATATGCTCAAATATTTCATGGCATAAGTGTTTTTTGACTGGATCTTAACGCAAAACCTAATATTTATATGAGGAAAACTTTAAAATTTAAAGATTTTTTAAATACATTCCATTAAGAAGTTATCTTTTATTCTTTTATAATAACTTTATATTGTAATATTTAAGAAGTTATTTTAATATGTTTTATTGGAGTAAAACAATCTACAATTATATATTTAATTACATCCTTTTTCAGATGCATGTTTAAATTTTTCCTATTTTATAGATAATTATTTTAATGGTTTCAAATGTCAAGTATTTGCACTTTCATTGCAAATTTATGAATTTATGTAGATTTATTCAGTGTAACAGCAATTAAAAATATATACGAATATATAAATAACTCTTAAACGGTGAAACATACCCGCAGATAATTTTTGAGTTATCATTGTATAACGAAAACATAATTTTTTATTACATTAATTTTAATATAATATTCATGAATAATCATATTTTTCCCAATAAAATATATTATAGTTTAATTAGGTAAGTTAAATTAGAAACATTTTTTGAAGAACGCTTTAGTATTTATAGTAAAATAGTATTTTGTGCAGTTTTATTTTTCAAGTTTACAAAAAACTTCAATTTTCTAACTATTAAAGTTTTCATGCTTACTAAAATTCAATTATTTACTTATTGTGTTATTTTAATTTGTAATTTCTCTTTGTTTGACAGTTTATGTTTAAGAATAATGAAGTATGTGCAGTTGTTTTTAAAAAAAGGTTTAATTAAAGGAAGGTATTAAAAAATTTTATCAGTTTCAACAAATTTTAAAGACTGGAAAATTATCAATAGATGCCGATACTGCAATAAAAAAGAAAATGCCTGTCATTTTTTTTAAAAAAAATGTTATTCATTTCAAACATTTTCATTTAAAAAATTATCATTTATCACTCTAGCTACTAATAGTTTCACAAGAAGCTTGTTATTTTCCTTTCTAGTATCTTTTAATTTCCTTGATTACTCCTGTTAAATTTCAGAATTTAAATTTCAGTTTAGAAATGTTAGTCATAACTTTTATTAAGTACTTTTATTTGTCATGCGAAAGAAGTTATTAATTTTACTGTATGATATAATTTACATATTATAAAAAAATGAAGAATATTTTGCCAGTAATATTTTTTAACTGATTACTAGAAACCAAACAGTATCAAATAAAAATTAAGAATAACCTTTATCTATTAAAATAATTGAAAAAGAAAAAAACTCCTTATATAATAAAAGTAATATTTCATTATTTAAAACCCCAAAAATAATTATAAATAATATGTTTTGTGTATAGAATCTGTCTTGCTCATTAAAGCAAGAAAAATAAATAAATAACTTATTTTAACTAATAAATAATACAGTCATTAATATTTTCACATATAATTTTTAAATACTTTTATTGAAATAAATTTAAATTTTTCATTCAGTATCATACATCATGAAATAACTAATTTCCATAAATTTAAATGAGTATTTGCATAGTCATTAAAATAAATTATTTGAAAATTTTTGATGTTATGCAATTAATCCTCAGTATGATAAACCAATCATTATAACTGGCTTAGAAGTTGAAGTAATTTTGAAAACATATTAAACGTTTCAGCGTTTATACATATAAATAATTGTATCACTTTTCTTTTTAGCTACATATGCAGCACATATATTTTTAAATGCTTAAAAATGAAAGACTTCAATGATTTTATATTTAAGTGAAACACAAATTCTCTATTTGTTGTAGTTTTTTAATTTACTTAAACGATATGCCTAATGGCTCTTAATTATTTATCAACTTTTTACAGCTGAATTTGTAATTCTACTGTAATAAAAATAAAATATTAGAGTACATTATGTTGTACTAAATTTTTACATTGTAAATTATATAAAAATAATTTTTTTATTCAATAATTATAATTATTTAGAATCTTACATACATCTTTTATGTCTTCAATATTCTTCAATACTATTTATTTGAACAAAAAAGTTTATTTTATTTTAAAATGTATTTTAAAGTATATCGATTGTTCGAGATTCTTCAAAATGGAATATGTTATTTTTGCATTATTACAAATCATAAATCTAAATTTCTATACCAATTTGGGTTAGCGTAAAATAATATTTAAAAAAAGATCATATTAAATATTTTAAATGCAATTGGTAATAAATGGAATTTCAATCCATTAATATATATGAGCACAATATATCAACAATTTTATCAAGACAAGAACAAAAATATTTTAATGTTAAAAAAGTTTTAAATACTACAGTAACTTAAACAGTAATCTTAATGAATACTTATAAATATTAAAATAAATTTCTGAACAATTTTGTTTTCTGTTTATTATAAAGAGTAAAGTTATTTAAAAGACATTTATATAATTTTAGACTCAACATTTTATACAATTATTTCTTAAGTTTGAGGTAACAATATATTTTTTTAGTTTTTATATTCATTTTTAACAAATACAAAAATCTTATACGAAAATTAATCCACTATATTACTGTGTTGTTTGTGCGTGTGTGTGAACAATCGCATTTTTATTCGATACCTTATATTAAATAATACTAAATTATAAATTTCTATTAGTGTTCTCCATAGTTTTTGAGCTAACTAGCAAATGACTCGTGTAGATTTTCTTTTTCCTGTACTTCTTAAAGATTTTGCAAAGTTAATCATAATCTTTAAACTATTTAGATTGTGGAATTTAGAAATTAAAAATTTTCTTTTCTATATATATATATATATATATATATATATATATATATATATAATGAAAAATAAGTGAGCTAATTTTGTTTTAATTGCAAATGAGAGCTATTGATAAAAAGCATTTTTCTAAAGCGCCGAAAAAAGCGCAAAAATTATGTTTACAAGAATTTGAAAATAATATTTATTGATTCGTTATTTAAAAAATAATTTAGTAAGTATTATGTAAAAAAAATTAGGTTAAAGTTTAAGAATATTCTTATGTAAAGAGAAAAAAAATCCTTGTTTATTCCTCATAATTCTTAATCTTATTTATCAGGTAATGGAGCCTTTTAACTAAGACATTATTCTACACAAAATATATCGCTCTGTTCCAAGACTATATTTAACCAATCATGAATATACTTGGATATATGTGAAAAATATAGTTCTAAGTATTTCTTTATCCAAGTATTATAAATTTTATCATTTAATGAAACGTGTTTCTTACAACAAAAATAAAATTGCATTAATGAATCGTTTCCTTATATATAAATTAATAATTAAATTTAATTCCAAGAGGTAATATTTTAATTAAAGAAATAATCCAGATATTACATATTAAGAAAAAAATTCCTTTAATGAAATGTGGAATTTATTTTATAAAAAAAATGTGAGGAAGTTTCTTTTCGTTTATATTTCATAAATGAAAGTTATGCAATAGCAATCACCTTTTTATAATTAAAGTACGAAAATATATGGAATAAACATTTTATTGCGCATTGAAGAATAATTAAACTAATTTATTTATATTAATATATGCGATATGCATTTACAAACATTTGTTATATGATGATTAAATAGAGTGAAACACATTTCTTTATTTTGACATTTAAAATTATTAACTTATAGCTATTATTTTATTAAAATTATTAAAAAAATTAGTAATAATATATAATTTCTGCAAAACGTAGAGCCTTTAAATTCAAGTTTATAGTGCAATGGTATCTATTATTCAAACAAATGTCAGAAAATAATTTTAAAACCACAAAATTAGTTGTTTATGCTCAGATTTTTATTCCATCAATCTCAACCATGATTAGTATAAAAATGAAAATATCAAATGAATTGAAACCATTGACATAAAATCATTCCTATATTCCTTTTCAATTTTTACATTACATAAATTAAAGTATGTTTTAAATATTTTTTCTTACGTAATTCATCTTTTGTCATTTTATTCAAAAATACGATTTTAACAAAAACTTTCAAGGTGATTGTAGAAAAAAATATAATTTGAGTTTCTGCAAGTCCGTAAAACATACATTAAAAATCATTCATTCATTTTTTTTAATTTCAAAATCTAAGAATTAAAAAGTGTTAACTATATATATATATATATATATATATATATGCTTTTAAAGAATTCAAATCAATTCAAATATCTTGACTTTCCCCCTAATTTTTAACCGCTATTCAATGGTGGTTATAATAAATAACAATTAATCGTATAAAATATTCTTATGCTTTTCTGAAAAGAAATTTGCCTATGATTTACGATGTATGTTAAGTTATATGTAACTAATTTTTTAAAGGTCTATAAGTCTATAATGCAACATATAGAATAAATACAAGAAAATTTTTCAACGTATTTTTTTAACAGTATATGAGAAAACTCTTTACAAAAGCATCGTAACGCGTACTAAGCAAAATCTAAAAATGCTCTAAATGAATTACATATTTTATTAGAGTTTGACATCTAAATGTATAAGATTTTTAAAACGTAGATTAAATCTTAATTTTAGGAAAATATAGCATTATCTTTCCAATATGTGTTTTAAACAAAATTTACAGATGAATAAAATTATCGGTTTTTTAATTTTTATTAGCAATTTGTTATAATATATAATCATTACTTTAAAAATATTTTAATCTGATTTATCTAGTAAAATTTATTTTATGTAAAGATGATAGTTGATAGTAAATTTAATATTTTTAACTGTGCTTATTTTTACACGTTATAAAAGATTAAAAATATTCCCCACCTTCAACGTATTTGAAAAATTTTCAAATACGTATGTTTCAATAGAAAAACTGAAATGCAGCCATGCTCCAATACTCAATGAGATTTTAAAGAGCAGGGGAGAAATATTTTATGATTTCAGTTTTCTTGTCTTAAAATGTGTGATATTAATTCTGATATTTATTAGATTGTGATTATTTTAATTGAAGTATTTATTAGAATGTGATTATTTTAATTGCAGTATTTATAAGATTGTGATTATTTCAATTCCAGTATTTATTAGATTGTGTTTATTTTAATTCCGGTCTGAATGTGGTAAGCAATGAATAAAAACTTGCCAAAAAATTCCAGAAATCACATCCGTAAACATAAAATATTGCATTTGTAAGTTTTGAAATTGCTAAAAATCGAAAGTATTTTCCCCACATAGATATTGAATTATTAATTTCGAAAATGTATGGTAACATTATAAAATACTTTTAATCATAAAATATAAAGGTGTAATTTTAAAATTCTTCTTAATGCACACAAACACTCTTGAGACTTTTTTCAATCAACTGTAATTGCAAAACTGAACCCAGTTGGTGATCATAACACATTAATATCGTATTAACATAAGAGGTTGGCAATCTATAAATACTTTTCAGTGTAGAAAGATTTCATTATAAAGAAAACAGTGGAATTTGTTTTATAAATATAAGCTTGATATTTGTTTATCTCAATCTAAAAGCATATAATCAGAAAATATCTGAAATACTGAGTTTAAACTCTAAGTGAGCATTTCGTTATAATGATAACCAAGAAAAATTGCTTTTTTAAATACCTATTTATTTTAATATACCTAAAATAAGATATTCTTTCTGCAATTTTTAACATTTTATTTAGAATTTTATTTTTCCCCAATTGTAGAAATTGAAAAATCGGACACGCAAATTAAATCACTGGCAATAATTAATAGGTAAAATTGTATATGTGTGTGCAATATTTAACAGAGGCTATACTCAAAATTGTTATCTTAATTTCAAAACAAAGTGACTCCTTAATTTTAGAATATTTTTATTATTTAAATGATCACGAAATACTATGTTGAATCATTGTAGCGAATAAAATGTGCTTTTCTTAATGGTCTCGTCTCTAAAAAAGTTGCTCAATTGTGTTCTTACAATTATGTTAGATCTTAGTAATTACAATAGTTTTTAAATCTCAACAAATATACTTCTCAATAGAACACTCTAACATATGAACTGTAGAATGAGCATAAAGATTTTATTTATTTGGAAGGTCAAATATATTAAAAAAATTCAAATCAAATACATGAAAAAAGATTTAGTTTCTTTTTTAATGAAACATTTAATGCTTGCGTATTATGCATGTCTTTCATAAAAATATTTAAAAAAAAACACGCGCAATATTCTAATTATAATTCAAGGATTTCAAACATTTTAATACAATTTTGTTGACTTAAATAATAAAAAATAATAATTATTTCTTATAAATATTCCATAAAATTCGCAAAATTCTTTATCTTTCGTTTTTTTATGCCATCGAATTATGCACTTATAATATTCATCTATTTAAATTATTAATAATAAAAATATTTATAAATTAATCTATAAACTACGAGAAATCATTGAAATAATTTCATGTAATTTTGTTTCGATGCCATTTATTTTGCTCCAGTAATAGTAAATATTTAATTCATATTCAGATATAACTTAGCCCCATATATGATTTACTTAAATTCACATATTATTCGTAGGTTTGTTTGTTAAAAAAAAGCAATTGCAAAGATCTTAATTGGTTTATGTTTGCAGAATTAATTTTTAGAGAGATTAATTTTATCCCAACAGACAAAGACATTCGCTCTCTTTTATCCTTATATTTTATGTACATTCGTTGTTGAAGATTAAATATTAATTAAAGTCAAGAAAAATAATTCCATCCCAGCCTCATTTTAATTCCGAATTTCTAAAATAAAATAAAAAAAAAATTCTAATCTGATTTGTTAAATATTATTTTATAGTAAATTTATTCTTACATTTACATTTTTTGTTTTACAATGAAATCTTGATTTTCTTTAGAAAGATATTAGATAAATATTGGCTATTTCTATATTACCATACTGAATATAATATATATTAAATTAATTATGCTTTGCTGCGTCTTTTACTATCCAATGAATGAACCAGTGTATATATATATATATATATATATATATATATATATATATATATATATATATATATATATATATATATACATGTGTGTGTGTGTGTGTGAGAACACATTTCACTTTATATCCTAAGAACTTCTTTTTAATTGTAGATATTTTTGACAACGAAGTTCCTTTCCAGTCAGTTGCTGCAATCCATTTGCAGTAGTGTCTAAAATAGGTCAAATATTTGCGTAAAACAAAATGCCAAAATAAGAAGTGTCTTTGCGTGAAAAATGTAATGAAATTTAATTCATAACGTGACTCAAGCAGTCATGGTGCTACAAGTATGTTGATTTTTTATTATTTTTACATTAAAATTTTGTTTTTCGTTCAATCTTTTATGCAATTTAAATATTTTTTTAAGTTTAGCTCACATTTCTTTTTCAGAATAACATTTGTATTTTAAAGAAATGCACACTTAATAGACTCATCAGGACATACGCTTCATACTTTGCCTAGATAGCATTTGAAATTTTATATAATGCATAGGTATTGTATACAATTCTTAGTGATATTACGTAATACTTTTCTTTTTCCTAATCTTACGCGAAATCATCCGGCTTTGCATACAATGCGTATAGGCATTATATAACCTACTATCTTTACATACTTTGCCGTTAACATAGATTAATAGTGTTTTCTTTTTCTTTTTAAACATTTGAACAAATGCTAAAAGAAGAATAAAGCAAAAAGACAAGACTATTTACTTATAGTAAGCAAATAGAACATATAACCAATAGACAAAAAATATAACATATGAAGTTTAAAATTTGAAATATTTGAACAGATATGCAAAATAATAAAATGGATTTTCTGTTTTTTATTAAGCTGTCAATTCTTAAAATATAATAATTATTCACTAACTCATTGAAACTCACTAACTGACTGAAAGTAAAAATGTATGTTTTTACATTACTCACCCGTTTTAGATTACTACTATAAAACATCTTTGACTTGAAATAAAATTTTTAGTACAATAGTATACAAATTTAATTATAACCATGCAGGCATAATAAATTAATGATATTTCCTAATATGTTATAGATATTAAACTATTCCCAGCTGACAGACAACTTGTTAGGACAGAGCTGATAGCTTATAAGCTCGTAGTTTTCAATACATAGATAGTTCAATATATTCGTGCTTAAGCATAAATTGTTTAATACATTCAAAATTGTTTCGCTCAGCAACTAACTGCCGAATCTTCGTCGCAAAGGAAGAATTTGTACAATTCTTTATGACTCAACTAAATAGCTATCACATAGAAAGAAAAATTATTTTAAATGTAATTATTGAATATTGACTGCAATTGAGGTTCACACCATTAATTTAAAAGAAATTACGTATTTGACAAAATGTTTACGTGTATGACAAACGTTTCCCAGTGTAACACAATGGCAACATTTGAGTATCCCCTATTAATACAGGTATTTAAAATAATAATTTGTAAGCATATATTAGCAAAACTTAATATTTACTCGATAAAATTACATAATTTTTAAATCCTTTTCAACAAAGATTCGTTTAAAAGATTTTTGATTGATCATAATTGAGAGAAAAACTGAAATTAACTTCTTATTCACATTGAAAAATGAATCGTTATGTACATATATGTAATGTTAGATGCTAATTTCATATTTTACTATACTAAATAAACAGAGGTAAATTTTATTATTAGATGTTTTTGTGAAACAGTAAATAATCAGTCTTTCAATGAAGATTGTATTTTTAAGATAATATAATATTTTAAATAAGAGTCTGATACTTTAAAATCTAAAAAAATAAATTTGAAGAAATATTATATAGATTTTTCCTTTATAAGATGAAAAAGTTACATATATTATAAAAACAAGAGAAAAAACCTATTATGTACACTATGCTCAGTTGTATGAAATGAAGTTTTTTACTGCTTAACACTAAGTTACAAAAATTTGTAACTAAAGAGATGTGTACACGCAATTTTAATTTAGTATAAGTATGTCTGCTGTGAACCTATTTTATTGCAAGTCTGAAATGGATTTATGTTCCTTTAAATATAAAATAAAATATTTGTAAACTTTAATTGTGTTTGCATTAAATTGGGCCAAAATAACAAATTTTCTAAATATATAGATATATATATATAGATATATATATATATATATATATATATATATATATCATTTAGGTTAACGAGTTTGGAATACGTTCCCATCCTCAAATGCCTCGTAATATTGAACCGTGTTCAGGTGACGAAGTCGCGCCTGAATGGCTTACTCCCTTCTATACCAACGTCTCATCAAAGGAAGAACTTACGACGTCACATATGTGTACACTACCCCAACCCTCAGAGATCCAGCAACCGAGTGAGCGAGTGTAGGTGGTCACCCTCCTAATCACTGCCCGCACCAAATAATGCTTCACTCTGCATATCTTAATGGAAAACGGCGCGAAGCTACTTAGCCACTGGAGCTCGTATATGTACATACATATAGAAATTTACGTGCATGTCTACATGCGAGTGCGTGGTTCACGTTTCTCTGAAATTAGAAGAGAGAGTGTCATATTAATAAGACTATCTAGCATGTTTTTTTCATCTGTAAATTTTTAGTGCTTCGTATTCTGTAAAACTAATTTTTTTCATTAAATTTATAGAAATATTTTAACAAAGTTTCTTTATATTAAAAAAAAACCCCAATATCAAGTTTAAATTATAGCATTTAATAGCAAATACACCTTTCGTATTGTTTTCAATATTTCTATGTATACAACTGAAAGCAATGCCATGGAATGTGTTTAATATTTAGTAATTGTACTAGGAAAACGATAGCTTCCCCTTTCTCATTAGAAAGAGCATTTTGATGAGCAATCCGTATTCGATTGTAGAGTAAACAAAGCCTTATTCATGTAAATCTGAAACGAGGTCAGGCAAAAACATTAAATAACCGTCGAGTGAAAGTTTGATTGCAGTCAAATTGAAATTGCTTACATTTTTGGATTTAATATTTTAATTGAAATTTTGGTATGTGTTTTTTTCATAAATTTTAAGCATCTAATCATTTTATATTTTGTAATATTTAAATTCAAGTAATTAAACTATTGCATGTAAAATCACTTCACATTTTAAACTGCTTTCTCTTCTAAAGAAAATATGATTATATTTTTATTACGTAACACTATATTCGAACACTTTAAATAATATAAAAATAAGGACCACCGAAAAGAAAACTTCAGCAGAAGATATTTTTTATGTTTTTAAATAACGACTGATTTTATGAAAATAAAACAATTTAAAAGAGTCAAATTTTGAATTTATTTACCATGCTCATGAAATTATAATTTATGAAACACAAATATTAATTTTAATGTTAATTCTATTGTCATAAATTTAGAAATAAAACATTTCTTTTCTTTTCTTTACAAATTAATCTCGACCATCAATAACTGTATTATATATATATATATATATATATATATATATATATATATATATATATATATATATATATATATATATATATATATATATATATATATATATATATATATATATATATATATATATATATATATATATATATATATATATTCAAGTGGCATAGAGAAACTAATTTTTAATAGCAGAAAGTTTAATTGAAATGAAAATAGTTAGCATTCCACTAAATGCATACAAAATAGGCATACTGAAAAAAAAAGCTGAGATTGGTGTTTTTCCATTGTTTTACCATTACAGATTCTTAACATCGTTGTGTTAGCAATGGTAATTGTAAACTCTCTAAAAATTTGTTTAAAATCAATGATTTCTAAACAACATCTTTCTTGCTTTGGTAGAGATCAAACTGTTGCTTATTCGGATTGTGAACTATAGTATCACAATTTTAATATTCACATTATACGATCTCTCTTGGCTTCCTTCATAATATGAAATTAACAATATGAGGTTATTTTGAGAATGGGCTGGTTGAATATTTTATGTCAATAACAAGCGTGAATGTTAATTTATGGCACTCTCTGCAATAGGTGAGTATTTACTATTATCATTGAAGTTGTCTTAAAGGGGCCAACAAGTCTTTCACGAGTTTTGAGTCAACAAACATGATTATTTGCGAACTATGTGATATACTTGCAAACATTCCATGTAATATATGTAAAAAGCTGGGTGTAGAATGAATTCCATTTGAGTTTTCATTCATGGTTCTTTTATCATGATGCATTCATCATGATATCTATATCAAAGAAAATGCACAAAGATCCCCTACGTTCGATATTATCGTACTGATGACTATAAAAAAAGATGAATGTATTGGTCACAATTGATTCACTCGTCCTTATCATTAACGATAGTTCGCTCTAAATATTTCTGATTAATATTTAGAGCGAGATAAATAACATGAGAGTGCATTTTGTTCAATATCATTTAAATATTAGTTTTCTAAAGGATAATGCATAAATAACCAAGTCCAATAACCTGTGTTTCCAGTAAGGAACTGACCTTCATCCATATTTTACCATCACGTTTTCTACATTTCTCATCTAGTTAATTCTGACAAGAGTCCCTTGCTAACATATGTCAGTGATTATAATCAATCAGTTAACATCGATTGTTGAGTTGTGAAGACCAATATATTTACTTACCTTATCAATTTTATTCATTACCTCATCATATAACTTCAGTTTCTTGCTAATGCTAAAATACTGCACATGTGCATTGAAATTTTTTAGTGTGTGGTTTTTACTTTCGAATATTATAATTATAATTTATTAAACTTTAATGTTTTATTATGATGGCAAATTGATTTTTATGAACAACAAAGATTTCGGTACAATTTTACTATGAAGTAAATTACTGCTTGATTTCTTACTATGCATTTCTATAAAAATTATGTTACTTTAAAATAAGGATTACCAATCTATTTTATCCTACCTTACAGGAATAATGATAGATAATCCTTAAAGAAAACTATTCTGGAGTTGAAAAGTAAATAATATAATCATGTAGTCTTTTGATATTACTTTTTACTTACTTTTTAGCATGAAAACAAGTTAACACAAGGGATTCAAGAAAAGAGCACTCATATTATTGTGATATTTTCCATTAATTTTTTATTTTCGGAAAATATATAATTTTACACTTATCTCGTTACTAAGAAAGAAACTGCGCGAATTATTATATTTGTTTTCTACTGCTCCTGTGTCTTTTGCTCATTTTATGATATATTTCAACATGAGGAAATACAATAATATTATAAATATTTATTTTTACGCGTTTTCTATCTAGGTATTTTTTTCTGTCATTCCTTTACCATAATCTAGTTTACTGTGTAGATAAAGTTTACCAATGATTGATTTAAATTTGTTTTCGAAGAAAAATTAATATATTAATTGCATTAATATATTAATTGCACTTCTAAAGAAATCAAATGAATTATAGATATTTTTATTTAATATATCGATTTTTTTCTATTTCATTAGAATGAATGATTAAATTAAACCAATTCAAAATTGTTTCATAAAAGTAATATTAAAATAATTGATAATTTAATAATTTAGATAACATTCTAAGCCTTAAAATGTATTTAATCCTTCAAAGCCAGCTAATTGAATTGAAAACAAATTTTATTTTCATAATCTTAAAATAGCATTGGGAATATTTGTAAAAATTCCTGACAGCTAGGAATTTAAGGTACAATTCATTTATTTGATCATTTCTATAATATTTCAGATAAATTTTTAACGTAACATCTTACGCAAAAATGTCTAGATGGCGAAAAGATTTTAAAGAAACAAACACAAAAAAGCTGCGTTACGTATTTTGAGAAATTAATAAATATAGCTGGCAGAGTGAGTAAGCATAGATTCGCATTTAATTTTACAAATAAATTTCTTAATATATACTCCAATTATCATTAACTACATTTATTGATATGGTTATTGATTGGAATTATTGATTAAATATATTTATTGATTGAATGCAATACAATTGAAAATTAAACACACATTAAATTTGGGCCTGTACCCCATTAGATATTTTGCTAAAGTTTTAAGATGTGAATTTTTCAGTCTCTTAAATTATAATATAATGGAAATGTTTAAATATGATGATTTTTAGATTGTAACAAAATCGTATTAATTGAACATTTCTGGTCATGAAAGTATACTTTAACTAAATTTTTAATTCCTACCTTTAGTGACAGGAAAAAAACAATAAAGACAAAGTTTAAAAAATAGACAGCTGTAGTCAAAGCTCTGTTTTCTTACTAAAGTCTGGAAGTCATAATTATGATTCCAAATTTTGTTAAGAATACGATAAAATTTTATCCGTTTGATGTTACTTGAAGTCATAAATCAAAAAATAATTAATTATTCATAAATTAAAATATTTTATACCAAAATGTTATAAGAGTTAAATTTGAAAATTTCACCTTAGATACAAGATTTGTTGTTAAATAGCAGTATACTGATAGAGTTCATTAGTATCATACAAGTAGAGTGTAATCTCAAATATTTCAAAGATTTCGAAACAGTGAAAGATTCAAAAATTCAAAACATAATTCTTCCTTATTTACCGATTTCTTAAGCTTTTTTCGATTAATATACAAATATTCCATTATTAATAATTAATATATATTATTATATATATATATATATATATATATATATATATATATATATATATAAATATATATATATATATATATATATATATATATATATATATATATATATATAGTGAATATTTCCTCGCAGTTTAGAAACTAGAACCAAGCAGAAGTGATAGCTAAATGGTGCAATGATAGCTCTGAAAACTTATATTTCACTTCCAGAACTAACATTTTCCTCTGATCACATTCCAATAATAATCTTGAGTTTTTGTCCCAGTTGGATTAAGGAATCTGTAGGATTTTCAACTAAGTCGTTATAGAACTCAGAACCTACAGATTGTAAAAACGACATCATTCCCAACTAAACCTACGCTTCTCTTAAATAGTCATCCTTGATAAAGACTTGGAATCTTATTATTGCATGTAAAGTTGTATAAATATGTAAATGAAAATTTATATTATTTTACTAAATAATAGGAAACTATGCTTACAAAATCTTCCCAAATATTGCTCATTGCAAGACCATCTTTAGAATGCATTATATTACAGATTTCAGACTCACAAAACATGAGTACATCTATCCAATTATTTATTTATGTGTTAAAAATGCAAAGATAATTTCGTACTTTACATTTTATCAACCTGTAATTTTTTGGTAACTCATACAATTTGCATATTAAAAAAATATAACACATTACGATGAGAGCTAATTCTGAAATTAATTAAACATAAAAATTCGTTTTTCTTATTTATTACATTTATGCTCGAATAGTTATTCTAAGTAATCATCTATGGAAAATTCATAAAATTGCTATTTTGAACAAATGCCATAATTTAGCTTTTGCTCCTTACTTTTTGCACCTTAAAATTTCAAAATATTTGTACATGGAAGCAAATTTATTGGAAAGAATTTAATCAATATTCGCCATTTAAGAGTGATAATTAAAATTCAGAATGTATTTTAAGGTACGGTCTAATTAGCCCGCGTGTGCAAAAAATGACCGTTGAGTGACAAACAATCCATTAAGACAAGATAACTGAAAAAATCTAAGTGGATTGCTATATTTTTCAAAATCAAAATTCGATTATTCATGAGGGAAAATAAGTAGATTCAAATAATTCGTGCGAAATGTTTTTTCCCTTTTATAAGTATGACTTTGTGCAGTGCTGTATTACCATTTATGTGAAGTTGCTATTTAATTTTCTTTTAATATATCGTAAGATTGGCATTCAAATAACATTCTAAATCACTTAAGTATCACACACACAAGTATGATTCCCAATGTCTTAATTATAAAGATTATTTGCACAGACCATAAAGCAATTCCAGGCGTTAAAAACTTAGGGAACATTTTATTAAAATTATTAAGAGGAATTTTTTAGAACTGAAATAAATTAGGAATTCAATTAAGTAGGAAATTTATAAATAGCCAAAGTATGTTTGTTTTTAAATGAAATTCATTAGTTTTGAAAAATGAAGCTACTTATAACGTAAGACACAAAGTTTCTAACAAATTAAAAAAGTTTAAATTAACTCATTATTCTGTTTTTTATGATTTAAAAGTTGGGAGATAAACTTTAAATTGCACCTCAATTTAAATTAACTAACAAAAAAATCACCTCTAAATTAAAAATCACCTCTAGCACCTCTAAATTAACTAACAAAAAAGTGAAAATTATTAATTGTAGCTTTTGCAGAACTAATTTTTTTCTTCGTGGAGAATTTTAGTGGATATAAATTGTGTCAAAATTTATGAAATATTTCACTGTATTTTATATTAGCGTATGTTCTTTGAAACAAGTTATATATTACTTGATTTATCACATGTTTGTAAATTAAACCATGCATCTCACAATTTGTGAAAGACATTAATTTAATTTTTTTCTAGTTCCTTAAATGACATCAGTGCAATTTTTTTCTTTAAAAGATAAACTTTATATTTAAAAGTTGTGAGATAGGTGATCAAAATTAAATAAAGAACTAATTTAAACCTTACTTTCTGTTTCAGGCGAAACATTTATTTATTTATGAATTTTATTTAAAATAAAATTGCTCCTTTAAGTTCCATGTAGGAATCAGTTTCTTTGCCTATATAACATAAGAATGTAAATTATAAATCACATAATAAGTACGAATATAATTTTAAGAATAAGTTTTTTGAAATTAAGTAAACAAATAAAAATATCATCATTTGTCTTCCTTAAGCATACACTGCATATGATTATTTCACACTAGTTCTATGTAAGCTCGTAGGTTTAAAAAATATAAACGTAGTTAAAAAAGAGTATTAAAATAGTTTGATTAAGTAAGGCTAGGTTGATTTGTAGCATAATTTGTAGATGCGTAAAATAACTATTTACCCCTAATCAAAATATTATGGCGAACGCTTTTTAATTATCGACAACATATTGCTTTACTTCAATAACGTATATAATATAAAGTATCAAATGAAACAAATCAAGAAAATTGAAATTACCATTGAAATTCTTCTTATAAAAAGACTTAATAGAAAGAGGAATATAATACATAAAATTGCTTATGAAAAAGCGAAATAAAGCTTTATGAAACATTTAATGGAAGTATAATAATATTAGAAATATTTTTTTTAAGATTCTAAGAACAAACACATACTAAAACAAATATAAATGAGTTTGTGCTTATAATGTCACACGATACGATGTTGGTGATATATGTATATATACATACATACATACATACATACATACATACATGCATACATACATATATATATATATATATATATATATATATATATATATATATAGTATATATGAACATATATAAATGATTTTTGAGGGCTTTAGCTTTAGAAAACATTGGTGTGAACTCTTAGTTTTGACTGCCAATTCTGTAACCTTCATGTATGAACAATAAATTTTAATTTGGTTATACTTTACTTTTTCTACTTATGTTATTGATTTTCTTGAATATTTTTGAATATTCATTTTAGATGATGGATATCATAATTAGATGATGGAAATAAATATGGGTATGATGTGTGTTGTTGATGCTTCTTAATAGATATGTTATATGCTTATAATAAAAATTCTTGATATCATACTTTCTTTCAATGTGACAAATTAAGGAATTTTACTTACTACATTTGTTAATGTATATTCTTGTATTAAGTAATTAGTTAAAAACAGGAAAACTCAAATTAAATATAGCAAATTTTCAATAATAATCTGGCTATAAAAATTAAATAAAATATTTAGTTATAAGAAAACTATTTGAATAAAAGCAATTTTAGATAATATTAGAAAATTCATAAAAATAATTTACACTTGCGAAAACATTTCAATATTTAAAATATTATTTACTTTCGATGTTTCTAATTTTATTTATTTTCAAATAAGAATGAACTCAAGACAATATTTTATGATTTGTTCTTGTTATTAATGACACTTGGACAAGCTCGCTATGTATTGGTTATGCAAATTTAAGTCAATTGGGAGCGTCTTTCGTTTAATCAGAGTACCACGAAGGTGAAAGTACGTCTTTGCTCTTCAAATCCTCCGATAGCAGAAATAGAGGATCCAATCCCTCAATTTTGGCATTGATCTGAAGTAGTAATTTTCTCCAGACCATTGCACCCATGGTAACTGCTCAACGACCGACCACAGGCCTTTCGATTCCACACATTTAACAAGCACATATATCGCATGTACCCAGTAGGTCTTCGGCATCTTTGGGAATCGAATCCCACCCTTCCGGATGGAAGGCCGAAACCCTAACCACTAGGCTACTACGGCCTACGGATCATTTGTAGTTACACATCTTAATCACTAAATTTTCAGCTTTTATCCATAAGTTTAAAAATTATATATAGATGATTGTTTTACTTTAATAAATATACTTGTATTTTAATTTCACTAAATAAAGATTTATTAGTTTGGTGCAATTTTTGCATTTATAAATTTACCTATGATTTTAAATAATTCTAAAAATGAATATTTTCCAAATTCTACGAAGTCTCATATTGATCAACAAAATATATTATTGATTAAGAAATTTAACTAAACTTTTATCATTTCATTGCATATAATAGTTTTCTGAAGAAATAAGTATAGTCACTTCTTCATTACTAGTTACTAGACAGTTTTTGTCATCTTTGATTTATGTCGAAACATACTGAGTATTGCTATCTTTCACAGATAACAGCATTAGAAGTTAAGAATGCTTTGACATTTCCACAGGTTTTTCAACAGCTGGGATTGGCATTTAACAGATAACGGATATTTGTCAAACCATAAGAAGTGTCAATTGTAATTCCTTTCGTCAGATTCTTTGTATCGTGTTTACATTTCATGTTCAGTTTAAAATCAAAAGCAAAGTACATAGCTTATAGGAAAATATAAAAACATTCATTTAAAATAAACATTGATTGTAAAAAATGTACTTTCAAATAACTTTTTGAAGAAATTTTTCTAATATTTTGCTTCAAAGGAAATTCTATCTGCATTTATTAATTGAATTTGTTTGTGCTATTTAAATTTTAAATATTTCAACAATTTTTTCTTTAAACACAGTATGTAAACATTTAATGACAACCAAAATTCATAATAATGAAAATTAGAAAACCTAATACTTGCTTAATATCGCGAATTCTTCAAAAGATGTCTGATATTTTAAATAACTTTCTAAAAAAATATTTTTTTAACCTAAATTTTTTACACAATAAATATTTTTCTAAAAGAAACAACTGTCATTTCTATGAATATTATCAACATTTCCATGAATATTCTTAATAGACAAGTTATGCTAGATTAAATGAATTTAAACTTTTCTAAGTTAAAAGTTAAACGAAAGCAATATATTTTTTTTAAATTGGTTAAATTTTGGAAACTCAATGTTGTTTTAGAAAACAATAAATTTCATGGAGAGTTAAAAAAGGAACATATCCGATAGATTATTTTCTACCCATTCATAACAAATTGGCGAAATGTTTTAGAAGAAAAATCCATATTTATTTTAATTAGATAAAAAGAAGTTCCTAAATAAATTTTTCTCCATCAAAATTTATTATTTTGAAGCATAAGGTTTACATAAATGACAATTTTACGTGAATTTATTATTTAAGTTATTTAGTAAAGTTCGTACAGCAAATGCCTGCAGATTAGTTAAAACTACTATTAGTTTCATAAAATCAGTGGTCATTATATACTTTTAAATATATGTTATACACAAACACATTTTGTTTATTTGGATAACTGCTCCTGACATAAAAATCAATTGCACGTAACGAATTTTATTGACATTTTATATATTAATTAATGACAAAACAAACGATTAATATTCAAACTCCTATTCTGTAAAACATGGTAATTTTGAAACTCATTTTTATGAATGAAAAATCTAAATTTGATTCATTATTCAGTTTCTTCATAATCATTCTTAACGCTTAACTGCTTGGAAAAATACTAGTCTGTAAATTTTTAATTCATATGATATTTCACTAATTGTAAGGGAAATTTTATCAAGATATTAGTATTATTAATATAATATTTTAGTACTATTAAAGTATTGGAGAATTATGTTATTATGCAGCAAGTTAGTATTTTGCTATGTAATATGGTGAATATATTTACAATATTAAATATAAATATTAAAAATTCTTGCCACACAATTTTTAATGTTATTCTTTAATCACTATTTCTTATAATTTTTTTTCTCTTTTATTCTCCTTATTTTATTTTTTGACACAGCTTTCTAATGTGTAAGGTTATTCTATAATTTCATTGATTTACTGTTGTTTTTAAATATTTTTATTGAAGAATTATATTATATGTAGTATGAATTTTTACAATATGAAACAATTTAAAGGAATTGGTATTCTAACCATTTAAAAATGGGGCTATTCAGATGTAATAGAAGAAGTTTATAAAAATCATTATTTTTTTATAAGTTATTAAAAATTATGAAATTATTTATTTTAATTTTCGATAATTTTATTCATATATATACACACACACACACACACACATAAATATATATATATATATATATATATATATATATATATATATATATATATATATATATATATATATATATTGTTTATTCATTCCAGTTGATGTCATGTGCTTACGTTATTTCAATACAAATCCTATTATTCACAATGACGCCTGATAATATTTTAAATTAATTGATAATATTGTCGGCGTTGTAAATCCGAGATTTCGACGAATTTACTTTCTGCTTTTAAATTGCATTTTTCGAACAACAGCTAACAAAGCGAATTTCACCATGAAATGTCTGAATGCCATCAGTGAAGAGAAAAAATCCATTTATAATTTTAAAAGTAATAAAGAAGATATTTAAACAGAACTGTTTCCATTTAAAAAAGTTTTCAAAACCATAAAAATTACTAATGGTTCTAAATAATTAGTTTTCAAATTTCAAATCTTTGGTGATATTGTTTCTAAAATTTAACGTTTGAAAGTAGAACAGAAAAAAAAAAACATAAGGAAAAAGACAAGATAAAACATATATTTTTGGGTTAGTTTAAATTGGCAAGGACAATTTTTATGTACTAAATATTTAATTGAATAGTTGTATCAAAATAATTATATATATTAAATTCTGGATAAAATATATTTCCTTATATTAGAGTAAAACTAATTTTTTCACATTATTTTACAATTTATTTTGCAATTTTATGACAAATGTTTGGTAAAATAAGCTTTAAACGAATGCTTATATATTGATACATAGACTAAAAAAAGTTTTTGCTCTAGCATAAAAAAACGCCAAGTCTTTTAAGGGCAATTTTAAATTCTAGGATATTTAATTTGAAAATAATATGAAAAAATTCAAAATGTTATTTATTTTCATACTCATATTGATTTATTATGTTAATTATTGGGTTAACAAGAATCATTTCGGATTATCTAAATTAAATAATAAAAAAATATTGACATATACAGGGAGGTCTTTTTTTAAAGTGACAGTGTTTGAAGCTCCTTGTAGCGTGATCTAATTGCCGAAATGGCGTGAAACTTGGTATTTAGGCTAATCAAGAAACGGGAAAAAAGATTCATGAAAAAATTTTAGTTTTAAAAATTGAGGCTAGGGCATTTTGTGACGTTTTACAATGAATAAAATGTGAGAAAAGGAAAATACTAACACGTGCAATCGTGTAGTTAAATTATTAATGTTTATTGACTACATTAACTTCCCGGTGAGGAATTAGACCACATTCAATATGAGCACCGTTTTCAGAAATAACATCGTGCATTCTGCGTACAACGTTCTCCACAGCCGTACGTAACATATCACGAGGAATATCCCGCACTGACTTCGTTGTTTTCCTTTAGAATATACAATTGATACTGCACCAGCATAAACGAGCGTTCCTGTAACGTGAGAGGTATGGCCACAGGAGAGCTTATTTACTTAAGATGAGATTATTTGTCGGAGCTGTCTATTATTTGCTTTTATTGCCCTTTTCCTGGCGCTGCCATTGCACAACATTTGCATTTTTATTTGAAGCCCGTTTTTTTTTTTGCTAATTTTCGTTATTATAAACTAAAGCAGTGCCACAAAATACCCTAGCGGCGAATTTTAAAACTAATTTATTTTTTTATTTTTTTATTTATTTTTTTTTTTGTGTGTGTGTGTGTGTGTTTTGATTAGTCTAAATACCAACTTTGGTGTTTTTTCGGCTATTAGATCGCACTAAAAATACTATCACTTTAAAAAAGACCAACCTGTGCATACTAGTTATATTTTTGTATTTTCTTTTTAAGCTAATAATGTTCAAATGTTTGTGAAATAATTCTTTCAGAAATATAATGAAAAAGGTGAATTAATTTTAAAAATGAAATTTATAAATTAATAACATTCAATTATATTCATCAAATGGCTCTCCTTGAAATTTAATAAATATTACATGCAAATATTTATTCAATCAAATATTACATGCAAATATATTTAAGGGAAATTTGTAATTTTAGATTCGTGTTTCTTTATTAATATGCTGAAGCACAAATAAATTAAATAAACATTGTACTTAATGAAACAAATCACCTACATACATTATTCTTTGTTGAAATGTATTGTTATTGATTAATTATTATTCAATTGAAAATATTATTTTCAAATAAGAGTTCTTTATAAATGGGCATTTTTTTATGTTTTACTTATAAAATTATATTTTAATGGAATTGCTATAAATACTTAACTATAAGACAATTAATGCAAAACTTTATAAAATCTAAAGATTAAAAATGTATGTAAATAAGTCAGTGTGAAATTTAGTTAATTCCTATGAGTATAAACATAAATAAAAATTTCATTTCTCTGAAACGAATTGATAGTGGGTTTTATTTATTTATTCATTTTTTTTTTGGTAAAAGCAAAATTATAGGGATGCCTTTAACTATATTTAATAGATTAAGTATACTTCTGATGAGACTTCTAACTTGCAAAACATTTTTTTAATTGAGAGCTAAGGAAATATTGATGTAAATGATTTGACACAGGATAATCCAGATTGTATAAGTTTTCAATTTCTATATTTTATACCCGTAATCTAAATATAATTGCGTATGGGTTCTTGTTATATTTAGTTATCGTAAACATCCTTTAGTTGATTTACATTTTACTTGCCAGTTATAAGGGAAATTGTCCATTGTTGTGACGTTTTTAATTAAACTAAGACAAATCATGAGGAAAGCTTTTTCTTAACTTAGGAAAGCAAGAATTTAAATTTTCGAAATTTAAATCCTTGAAATTTTTGGAAATCCTTGAAAATGTGAAATTTTTAAAAATTTATTGTAACTTGAGTAATGTGTAACAATTAACTTGTCTAATATTGTAAGAAAATTAAACTGTCGCAAAAGACATTTGTTTCAATATTTATGCTGTCATTTTATTACGCTAACGACATGAGAGTTGGTCCGTGAACTTCATAGTTAATCATTTATTTTTCTTATTTTATACTACTAAATATGCTACACATGAAAAAACTCATTTTATATAAAATGTGTACATTTCATAAATAAACTGAATAATAATATGTGTGAGAATTTAATTGACTGATTAACAGAAAATATAGTTAGTTCAATAATTAACAAAAATATAATTTTATTTTTTTAAACATCCATGCATTATACCAGATTGCATTACATTACATTACATTATACTTAACATTTATTTTATGTTTTTGAGAAATACATCTGATACAATGACTTTAGATAAAAATAAATTTAAAGAGTGATTATAATTCAATTAATTAAACTGAAATGATTGTATGTGATTGCTACAAATATGAAATTTTTCAGAACTATCATTTAATATAAATAATCGAGTGACGAAAAACCTGTATAAATTTATTTTGTCGTTTTTGTTGTCGTGTGAAATATAAAATGGCTTCTGTAATGTCATAGCAAAATTTAAATTTCTACATAAGGCAAATTTTTATATGCTAAGAATACCAATTATCTGATAAAATATTAAACATTTGTGGGAAAATAACTTTGAAAAAGAAACCATTGACGACAGATGAGACATTTCAAATACGATTCATGTGGAATACAGCCTCAAATTAATGGGAATTTTAATGCAGATGTGTTAGAAACTTGAACGAGTGAATTGTTTAGTGGAAAGTGTTTGATGTGGATTTTTGAAACTGAAAACATAACAATGAACCTTTGATTAATGCTGGAAAACAGTTTTCAGCTTCTATTAGGCCCAGATTATCACCGTAGACTGTTAATCAGTGGAAATACACTGTTTGAATTGACAAAGTTCTCTTCCAATACTATTGTCAAAATGATTTTTGAGGATATGGAGAAAATGCCATACATCTATATACCATATATGTATATATATATATAAATATATATATATATATATATATATATATATATGTATATATATATATAAATATATATATATATATATATATACAGATAAATGCTTAAAGAAGTGGAGTTTATATAATTATATTTCATGTATGCAGCGTAAGAAAAAAGAGAGCAACTACATGTCTAGATATGAATCTGCCTGTTGATAGGTGCGTAAAAATTTAGTTTGAACGACAAATCCATTGTGAAATCCGATATTAATTTACATCACATAGTTCTATTTCTGCTTTCTAGTTTAATAGTATAATCCCAAAGGTATATCAGGCAAATGGGTAAGTCTTTTGATACTTGAGAATATTTTCCTATTCTATCATTTCATTTATACTTTATAAATATATTACAATTATATTACTTATAAGCATGTTTACGATAAACTTAGATCTGTATTAATTTCGAAAATCTGTATCATTAAGACATTTAAGACAAATTCTAAAGATAAAGAATAAAAATAAATAGAATAGCCTTTTAGGACTGACAAAATATTAGCACTTGATTCAATGGACAACATAACAAGTTTTAATTTGTTCCATCAAAATTTCAAATTTTATTTTCTGTTAACTTTTGTAACCAAAACGACACAAAATTTTGAATATATTAATTAATGAGAGCCATATACTTTGAAAATTTCTGAAATAAATGAATGAGATTAGATAAACGTAATAATAATTTTCCATGAATGATAGTATACACACTGGAACTTTATTTCATTGAGTAAATTACAGGGTTAAAAACAAATTTAGCATATGCAGAAATACATGATGGATATGAGGACCAAGCTTATTATGTCTTGTTAAATATTCATTTGTTAATATCATATCAATATATTTTTCTCTGGTGCTCTTATAAACGTGGTTCCAATAGAAGCTATTCTATTAAGAATGAAATGAATTTTAAATTATTCATTGCATTATTTTTAAACTATGTATTATAACATGTGTATAGTATTTATAACATGTGAAAAACTACAAAGCAATTTTTAATTAAATAACAATTTAAAAAAAAAAAAACTCTGGTATTTACAGTAGATTAAAGATGATGTTCGACATATGTAAATGCATTATTAATATATGTTCCAACAAATAAGAAAAAAAAATATTGATTTCTTAGTGTGTATCTATATATCTATACATTCAACATTAATGATAGTTATAAATGCATGCATTTAATCATCTGTTAAACGAAATTTTAATCTTAGGCTACAAAGTAATTTACCTTATATGACGGATATGCGATACATAATTACAAGAAAATTATCAGTTGGTATAAAATAATTTAAAATCAATAAAAGAGGAAAATAGCAAATAATTTGAAAAATAATCATTATAATTTATATTTTTAAGGATAATTAAAAAATCTGCCCCAAAATTAATCTAAAATCGTTTAAAATATAAAAAAATATTTATCTTAATTTTCAAAAAATCTTAAAAGCAAGTTCAGTTGAAGGTGTATATAATTAAAAATCAAGAATCATTCCTTTCGTTTTTCAATCATAATTTACTTTATACTTTAATATAATGTCATTAGCAACAAAAATTCTAGAATTAAGAATATTAATTTCAAGTTCATTGTTTGTAATACTTGCCCACTTCTCTCAATTCAATCTTTATTTGTGTTTGTCTAGTGAACACTAGATGTCAAACGAAACTGAGTTTATCTTAGATGTTGAGTACGATAGAGATAACAGAAACAAATTAACAAAATATTATATTAATGAAAAAAATGTATTTTTAAAATGTAAATATTCTTTTATTTATTTGAAAATAATATGAAATTTAAACGTATTAAGTACATTTTAGAAAAATTAATACAGTTGAAAGAGTGTAACATTAGAATTCTAGAAAGATTAGATTATTTAACACATCAAAAAATTTTGAGATATTTAAAAAAATATTTTAAATAACATAATAATAAAATTCATTTCAATGTAATTTTTTATTGAAAATTATTGCATTACAAAAAATAATATTAGTTAAAACAATGTATTAAAAATGTCAATATTATTTACCATGTTTGAAAATAATATATTTAAGCTCATTAGGAATACTTTATATGAATTTGTGAAGTTGAAATTCTGCAATACAAGAATTCAAGAAATATTAGGTTATTTAGTGCAACAAATGTTTTGAGATATTTAAGAAATATTTAAAATAACATAATGACAACATAATAAAATTTATTTCCATGTCATTATGTTATTCAAGATTAATGTATAACAAATGTATAATATTATTTCAAATTATAAAACCACTGAACAAATTCAAACATTCTTGTATCAACCAGAAGATGCATCTTTTTTCCATAATTTTAATAAGTTGCAAAATTTCAGCTACCAGTAAAACAGCTGTTGTAAGTAGATTAATATTCTAATTAAATGAATTATCAATCCAATTACATGATCAAACTCCTTAGAATTATGAATTATATTGCAAACATTTTAACTTTAATTTCAAGATTTATGCAGCATGCATATGCAAATGAAATTGGCAACATTACTTAATTCGGTTCATTATCACATCATGAACTTTTCACCGGCTTTTTGAGGTGTACGTAGAAATATTAGACCAATATCCTTAATTTTCAAAAATTCATTGTCGTTAAGGAAATTTCAAATTTATCAATCAACACAAAAGGAAAATATATTATTGTCATAGTATTGTAGATTATAATATAAAAAAAAAACAAAAATTCGAAATGAGAATTTAAAAATCGTTCATGATTCTCATAACTTCACATTTATATTAAAAATGATACAAAGATGAATTTTGTAAAAATTCTGATATTTATTGAATTTCCTCACATATATACATTTTAAGCATTTGTCTGTAAATACATTTTAATTATTTATACATACATACATAAATACATACACACACACACACACACACACACACACACACACACACACACACACACACATATATATATATATATATATATATATATATATATATATATATATATATATATATATATATATATATATATATATATATAAAGTTAATATTAATATATACTTGCAATTTTATCTGATAAGCAAAATACTTAAGAAAGATGGAGTAACACACTCATTCATTATTTTAGAATTATTTTCCCATAGTTATAAAATCTATGACTGGAGAGCAGGAATACACATATTCATAAGTTAAAATTATCAGAAGCATTTCTTTAAATATTTCCTTACTCAAACATAAAGCAGTTTTTCTTTGATGTAATGTCATCGTGTTAATTTCAGTGTTGCGCATTGAGATTAGTCATGAAAATGCAATTAAATCTAAAAGACATTATTTTGATTGAAACTCCATTGATTTCTCTTTAAATTGCATTCATTATTCCAGAAATTGTTTCCGAAAATTATCGGTTATTCATTCGATAGATAATTCTAATATTTTATAATAATGATACTAGTGTAATTATAACGTTAATTATTGTATGCTGAATGAATTTCTTTTCAATAAATTATGCAAGGAACGATTATGAAAACAAAAACAATATTAGTAAATATTTTATTCGTATCTGTTATTGAATAAAATACAATTTCCTTCTAACTAAACACTGTTTTCTGTAGTTTTTAGTTTTTAAAATTACTTTTATTACATTTATTTTTGTTTACATAAATGACTACAATTCTGGTTTAAATAAATTTTCATTCCATTGCATTTGATGCTTCACATATACATCACATACACATTGTAATACTTTATTTCTTTTTTTAATGATATTCTAATTTTTTTAAAGGATTCATTTTCAGAAGTTTTACATTTCTTTTAATGTCATTATTTTAGGAATGTTTTTTTATTTTATTTCTTAACGAAATAATTAAGAGGATTTCATTTCTATACCTCATAGTAAGTAAAATTTATCCACTTTAAAATTAAGTTTCAAAGTATAGATATTGAAATGTAATTAAATTAATATATACTCCCATAATTTTACAAAGGATTGTGTTTCTAAATATTTATTCTAAATGTTTATAATATAACAGATACTAACATATTAATAGAAAATAAAAATAACATTATGTATATTGACATTCATAAATAGAATGTTGTATGTGAATTTGTTTCAAATGAAAACTGATAGTGAACAAAGTTATTTTTAATTGTCAGCCTAATGTTTGTTATACAATGCCTTATGAAGAAATAATATAATTTTCTTCGAAAAATGTGTAAAATAAATTTCGTAGGAAAATATAAATTTGATAAAATTAAAATTAATTTCAATAACTTTGACAATTCAAGATAATTCTGAAAGCAGTTAAAGAAAATTAAGTTAATGATTTTCTCATGCATAAAATAAACCATTTGTAAAGAGTATTTGAATGATATTATAAGTAAGTTTGCAATAATTTAAAATGGGTTTTTCCTATAGTCCCTGTAGAAAGCAGAGAATATTGTTTTTATAAAAAAAAAATGTAGCTTTTTAGTAAATTGTTATCTCATTTAAATCAGAATTTTCGAAAAATTGGATTATAAAAAAATTCATGTAAAAATATTTTTCATTAATATGTTTTTCTCTGCTATATTTACCCAATAATGAAAATATTCCTTTTGGTAATTATTTTAGCACACCTTATTTATATATAAAGCATTTTTCTATAATTCAATCCTAAAGTAAACGTTTTCTCCTAAAGAAAACTACAATGATACTAATTTTCGAAATATTTTAAGCATTCTTGAAAAATATTGAATACTTTTATAGCAAAAGATAAGAGAACTGTTGCGTAAATAAACATTTTTATCTTATGTACACAAAAAGAAATAAGTATTATTAAGCCAGCTGGGTTTATCTAAAGGTAATAAAAAGTAATTTAGAAGAAAACAGTAAGTGCTGAAAACTTACAATATATTTAATTTTGCTTTTAAGAAATGAAGTATAATACACATAAGGGAAGAATATAGCAATTCCTCTTATTACATGCATTCTCATTTGCAAACGCTAAAATTTTTAATCTTTAAAAGAAGTAAATGTTTTCATATCTCTGAATAACACTTTTTTTAAAATGTATTTCACAGAATAATATTAGTTATCTGAAAGAAGCTATATAACCTACTTTCCAATTAAACCTTTGTAAAATTTCCTAATTCTATTTTTTAATTTATTTTCATTATTTATTAGTTCTGTAAAACTGTACCTGGTTTTTAGTTTAAAAACGCACACACCATAATATGAATTCTGCGGTACTGTCAATCATTTCATTGCGTAACATCAAAAATGTAATTCTTAGTAAAATAAAGTATGACAGAGTTTCCCTTTATGGCTATGAAAAGGCAATGGGAAACTCTACTTGATGGGAACCATAAAATCACTGGCTCCTTACCACGTGCTTTTGCTGTCACTTGTTTCCGGGTGACAATTGGACATGACTCTCTAAAAAAGCATCTGCATTAAATAGGTGTAATGGACCTTGATCTTTGTCCATTGTACAATCATGATATGCATGCTGTTCCCCTCAAGAACTGCCCTGAAGTTTTAAAGTTTATGACTGACAAATCTTTTGAGACTACTAAAGGATTTTATTTGTGTTCTTATACTTGTTCATCTTTTTATCAGGTTGCTTGTCGGTTTATGGTAAAGATGCCAAGCACTTGTGCAGTATATAAAAAAAAAGTTTATTTATACTAACTACATGGGATTTCTCACATTTGTTAATCATTTCTGTTTTGTCATGTACAATAATTATGTAAAGATAATTTTTCATTGTCGATATAATAGAATGTATAATATATTCTTCTTCTTCCTATATCTATAAGTATTCGAATTTGTAGAAATAATACCATTTACTATTTATTCATGTTTGTTTTCTTATTGGTCTTTTGTGTTTATTTATTCTTATATGTTATTTTTATCCTTATTAATTATTTTACCAGTTCATACTTAAATATTTTTAAGGGCATATATGCGTGAAACAATATATTTAATGTTAATATAGTTTATAAATGAAACAACGGCCTACTGTAGTGCTACAAACTGTCTTACTGTGGAAAGAGGTGGCGTTGGGTGAGATTGTATTCTTCTGGTAGGGCCACCCGAGGCGTGAAGGCCACTCCACTATACCCAGCTAAAGCCTGTAGACTTATGAGCGAAGTTAGTCTTCTACTGCCGGTACTCTAGGGCTTTGATCAAATAATTTGCATTTTACCCCACCCATGGTGTGACGTGATCATTTACTTTCAGTATACAAATGCTATTTTTTGCTTGTGGCCAAGCTTAGAAAATTTTTTGTTGCATTCCTTTCCACACCTAACAGTGACCGTAAACTTTTTTATTCAGTATTTTCCCTGACAAAATATGAATGATACCTCATGAGGTATAACAAATCACTATTTTTACTTGAGAACCATATGGCAAATGATGGCGCATCTCCCGTTCCATGAGGGGTTTTTCTTACCTCGTCTGATCACCTATCCTGTCCATCGATAGAGTATGATAAAATAATTAAGTACAGCAGTTTTTTTTTTTTTTTGAAACTATAATGCTTGTGGAGACCCGAATCCTAAATATTATCATTACAAGTTTTCCATCCCATGAACAGTAACAGAAAACCATAGATGAATTTCTGTTATTTTTTTTTAAATTTTTTATTACCACTTATTAATTAATTTAATTTGCATTCAATTCAATGTGATTCAATGCATTCAATGTGATTTGAGTTATTGATCTATTTTAGCATGTCTTCCTAACATTTTTTTTGTTTAAAATTACTATTACTTGATTAAAATGTAGAATATGATATTGTAAATATATATATATATATATATATATATATATATATATATATATATATATATATATATATATATATATATATATATACATATATATATATATATAATATTGATATTGTCATTGTGATACAAATCATATTGAAAAAAATAAAGTGATTAAGTTTGAAGTTACATATTGTTCTTAATTATTTTTATATTCAACTGTGCTAATATTTACTGGTATTTTATATATTTATAAGTTTAATTTAATTTTATCGTTAAATTAAGGTTTATTATCTATATAGCTAATATTCATATTATTTCATAAAATTCTTGATTAAACGAATAGGTACTTTTTAATTCTTTATCCTTCATCCAACATTATATTTTATTATCCGCTCATATGCAACAAACTGCTTAACACATGGTTAATTGACCAAGACCGGGCTCTACATCCCATATTGTTAATCAACAATTTTAGTATGAATGGGCTCATGAACCTGCTCTAGTTATGCTGTTCAAGGATATTTGAATTAACAGCAACAACAGCCAATAAACAGTGCATTTCCTATAAAACATGTCATCAAATTATTAAAATTTATTTTACAATTTTGAAAAAGAATAAAATTTACGAGTTACACGATTCAGTTACATACTCATTTAAATTTATAAATAATATTCAAGACTAATTTAATCAGATTCCCTAACAATGTATAATGCTTACCTAATTTTAGTCTTTTCACTCCTCATTAATCTTATAATCTTAATGAACTATGCATAAATATGAAAAACTGTTGTTGGAACAGTATACAATATGATAAGTAACGGTGATAAGAAAATATCTTCCTCAGTTTTCTCATGGTTCTTATGATACATTTATTCTTTGGATAAAATAAATGACATATTTACATTTTTATTCATGTATTTTGTAAAATATTCGAGGCTTTTAGAAAAGCAACAGATATATCATTGTATTTTAAATAAAGTTTTTGCAGGGTCTAAGCAATTTTTTCAAAATTTAGTAATTTATGATGAAAATAAGCCTTGACAAAGTTAACTGTGATTTAGACAAGTAATTACCTAATTTTCCTTTATTAATAATTTCCATTGTTAGCTTTCATCCGATTAAGAGAAATTAACATCTTAATAGTTCAAAGGTTTTAATAAAATAAAAATGATAAAATATTAAAGTAAAATTCGGTTTATGCATAAGTTTATCAATGTAAGATTTAGAAATTAATTTGCAATGTTAGGGTGCAATCAACGATGTAGGACAGAAATTAAACGATATGAATAGTATCCTTTCTCAGTCAATAAAACTAAAATTTATGATCCATTTACTATCAAACACATGATAAGTATATTTTAAATCGTTATACCTTTCAAATTATTGATCATAAATTATCTGGTTCAAAAACAATTTTCAAGAAATACTTTAAATACTTCAAAACAAAATTTATTGTATTAAGGAATCCCATATGTTTGATGAGTTTAAAAGTTTGCGATTCTTCTTAAAGTATGTAAACCGAAAATGTGTTTATTTCAGAACACATGCATGTGCTATTCAAATATTCACAATACGATCATATTTTTCACAATAATGATACATGAATTTAGTTCAATATGATCATTTGATTTTGTAAGTTATGAAGTATACTTTGTAAGTTATGAAATGTCTTAACGCAAATATAAGTAATATGTGCAAGCATTTAACTATGGATAACTAATATTAATAAGTATATTTTTTAATTTTTAATTATTTACAATAAAAAAAACTCAAATATTAAATGTAAATTATATATTCATTATAAGATTCAGTTCCGTAAACAGAATCAATCTTGATAATGATATTCGAAAAATTGTAATATATGTATAAGATTGATAAATTTTTTACAACTTTTTACTTTAGGTACATTTTTACAGCATAATTACTGCAAAGTATGCAATGTACTTATACCACAATATCATGGTATGATCTCTGTTGATTTTTGTATATATTATTAGCTTCATATTTAGTCTTTTGTACAATGTAATAAGGCAGATAAATTATGATATCAGTTGGCACATAAGAGAATGATACACACACACACACACACATATATATATATATATATATATATATATATATATATTAATATTAATATTATTATTAAGTTATTTTTAAAAATTTAAAAAAACACATTCAAATTTAAATATCAATAAAAATAATTAATTTAAAATATAAGTTTTTAGATGGTTGGGTAACTGATGAGAAACAAATTTCCGCTCTTAATCTCACCATCTAATTAACGCATATATGTGTTACTTTAAATTCCGAAGTATTCACTATACAAGTTTGTGTTTGAGAAAATCATTAACATTTACTTACATTTGTTTGTGAGAATAGATATTGAATCACCACAGATAGAATTTAGAATTAATTTAAAAACTTTTAATTTAAAAATAATTTATTAAAAAATAAATTGCAAAATTTTTAAAATAGTTTAATAAATAAAAAAACACATAATGATATATTAAATACTTTATATTATTAAAAGTAATTAACTAATAATCATTATAAAGTAATAAAAGCCATTACAAGAAGCATACTTTTAATTTACAAATTCTTTTTTGCTCTATATACAAATAATATTCTGAAACATTTTTATAAAGAAATTTCTTTTCTTTCACTACAAAAATGGAAAAGCCTTACTGTTTCTCCTCTTTTCTAAATAAACAAAAATATTACACTTTAATTTTGAAGAAAACATTAAATAAAATTATTTTGTAATTGTCTGTAACTCTAGAAATTTCAGTGATTTGTATTGAAATGTTTAGATTAGTTAAATTACTAAGTAGTAAGTGGAAAAATCAGTGAGAAATATGTTAAGTCTATTGATGTTGTGATTAAAATTAATATATCAATGCATGAGTTGTAAAATACAAAAATCATGCAAATTAGACTTACTTATGCATTCATTTCTGAAATGAAAGTTCTTCATGAATAATAGCATAATTTGTGCACAAAGATATCCTTAGAAATTATAGCATGTCAACGTTACAAGACTATCAATCATTTATAGCATGTAATTTGTACCATAAAGAGATGAATGTCAACGACCAATAGTGAATATTATTCATTCAGTAAGGCGTAATTATTTTTTGTAGCTCACATAATAGGAAATGAAAATATTGTTATCAAATTTCCTTATTAAACTAATTATCTTTTTTCAATGAAATTTACCAGCACAATATTCATTTAAAGATAATTTTTTCAATTATTATTATTTAAAGCGAAAAGATATATTTTTACTAAATGGTTTATCTAAGGACTATTGGAACCTGTCTAGGAATAAAACAGTTTTTTTAATTTTGTGTGTGTAATTGTATTGACAAATATCAAAACATTAAGCGTTATTTCATTTCTAGTAATTGTTGTAAGTCACTGTATGTGTGGTTTAATAACTTATTATAATTTGGTTATGGTTAAAATTGCATGTCTGATTTTTAATTGCGAGCATGTTTCTTTAAATATATAAATTCTAGCATAATATTAGCTATTTTCCGATATGTTTATAATTACAAGTAAATGATAGCATTTTTTTATAATTTTCAAAAATAAAAATTTTAAGATAATAAATATATAGTTCAAATTGAACATTTGCACATAAATGATAAAACTTATGAGATTTAAAATATATTCCTTTCTATGAATTCATAATCAGTTTTGTTTTCCCAAAATGTTTGCTTACAAAATTAATAATATTATTTCTGCCTCAATTTTTAAACGTAATGAAAATAAATTTCTCCATTCATCAATTTTTGACACAAATTCATAGCCGTTAATATTAAAACATTTTATAAAAATCTAAGGGAATCATTCTCTTTCAGTATTATATTTATTAGTATTCTTCAGTATTATATCAATATTATATTATATCAGTATTAAGTATTATACTTATCACTTTTACTCTAAATTTCTATAAAAACAATTTATTAAGTTTTATAAATATTTAATTTTCTTTTAAAGAAGTTACTGAAGTCGTTTGAATAACTTTAAAATCTTAAATTATAAGCATTATAATGATAAACACTGTTAATAAAAAAAACATGTTTCCTTGAAAGAAATGTGTTATCAATCTAAGTGAATAGATACAAAAGCTATTGGTGATTTAAATAATTCTAATAGGGAAAAAAATTTAATTTTTCTATCACAAAACTGAGTACTTTGAAAACATATTTCTCTTTAAATTTATTAATAAAATTATTTCATTCTTATATTTTAAGAAAAATATTTAGTTTTTCGGAAATTATATTTTTAAATTTTTTCATTATTTCCTAATTTAGTTATATATATATATATATATATATATATATATATATATATATATATATATATATATATATATATATATATATATATATATATATATATATATATATATATATATATATATATATATACCTTAATTCTATTAGTAAATTAGATTTTCTTATGATATGTTAAAATCTCATTTTATAAGTACATTCTATTACTTAAAAATTCATTTTTACATGGGATATGATTATTATTTATTTGGAACATTAATGGGATAAGGTATATTTTTCAAATAAATTTTTAAGATATCAGTTATTATTTCATCGCTATACAATTAATATGTAGATACAAATTACTGTTTAAGAATTCATATTTTAAGCTTCTTTTAGTAATTGCCATCAAAAATATTAAAAAAATAAAGAAAAACTTTTTTTTAAGTTTTCAATGTTTTGAATTATATGCTTATTAATATATGAGACACTTAAAACATTTACATTACCAAAAATTATTATTTTTAAATGCAAATAACATTTTTTTAATTATTCCTGATATATTTTATGTTTAATACATGACAATTACTTTAGCAATACAAAAAAAACTGTTTGTTTCCACAATCCCATTTTATAATGTTTCATTACGTATACATCAAGGAGGATATCATTGATACATCTGAGATGTCAAATGGTAATTCAAAAGCTTTTATGCTATTTTCGTGCCTTTCATAACAATGTATAAATTTTACAATTGTTAGGTCATTTGTAATTATTATACAAATAAATGAACATCATTTTTTGAAGATTTTGTAATGTTTAATTATTTATTTTCCATAATGTTTAAAAACAACTGACATTTTTATAAAACATTTTATTTTTTTGAAATAATATCAACTCATCAATTCATTAATGTTTTAATTATGAGATATCAAAATTGAAATTTTTATAAATTTTATAATTTGCAAAAATATCATTCTAGAAATAAAGAGCATTTGTCAAAATATGTATTAAAATTATATCATCTTTTAAAAAATTTCGTTTCTTAAGAATGTGTAAAAACTAAAGAAATTATAATATAAAATATCAATTTCTAAACTATGAAGAACCTTCATTAAATTTTATATATTCGCATATGTAACTCATATTTCATTTAAACAACGGCCTATATATATATATACCTTTTATATATATATATATATATATATGATATAGAAATATATATCTTATATATATATAAAGTATATATATATATATATATATATATATATATATATATATATATATATATATATATATATATATATATATATATATAAATATATATATATATAATGTTATTGTTTCGTACTTTTTGAAATAGCATAAAATAGCAAATAAACTAAGTCGTTATTTTAAAATATTAAAATAAATATTAAAAAGAGGTAATGATAAATCCATTGAAAATCAATAGTAATTTTCAATGCAATTTACTAATAGTATGGCTAAGTAAGAAACACAAGGTAAAATATTTGTCTATAATTATTATATCATTATAGAAAAAATATTTCCGAAATTGCTCATTATTTGGAAAAAATATTTATGGGTACAGATTATTTTTAAAATTATATTTTATCTTTATTTGTGTTGTAAAAGTACAGGCATAAAAATCACATTTAAAGTAAAATCATAAAAAAAAATCAATCAGTGAGGAAAAGAAGTGTCAAAGAAATTAATATTTTTAAAAATTGCATAAATAGAAAGAAGCATACATTTTCCCTAATTTTTTATCTTATAATATCAGTATTCATCACAAGCTAAAACACTTATTCAACTTAATTACAGTCAGTAGAAATCAATTATTAAAATAGAGGGAATGCTATTAAGAAAAGCAGTTTCTACGTTTAGAGAAATGATGCTTTAGAGATAGTTGGGTCTAACATTCAAGTGACCTTTCTATTTTAATGATTTGTAAAAGGAATAATACACTTTATTTACTACAGCTATGCAAATTTAAAAAAAAACATTTTTTAATTAAATTTTAAAGTGTTTCGTTTATTGTAATTTTATAATTGTTCACAAATTGAATACAAATAATACTCTTATTTTGAACTTACTTAAAATTGGTGTTTATGATGATTGTTTAATCATGTCATAAATCCAAAACTTGTCTGTGAATGAGTATCACGGCAACCTTTGTCCCAGATATCATGAGTCGATCGGGAATCTAAAGTGTAATTATTACCACTTGTTTTCAGTTAACAGTGAAGTATCTGTAATAAAGAATTGAAATTTTACTTGTGTGGATGAAGGAGAGCAAGAAACTACTAATAAAGCAAACTGAATCTTTCATTGGAGCAGAAACATTACTGTTCTGAAATATGAATTTCAAGCCATTTCAACTTTTTACTTGTTTCGCTGGTGCATGTGAGCACTTAAACACTACTTCAAAACTGAATGAAAAATAAACATCATTCAATAGAACATTTCAGAGTAAACTCAGACTTTAGAAATATAATGATGTCATTAATGTCATTAGAGTGTTTTTAAAATCCAATATAACGTTTTACGTTCTACAACATCTATTTCTAATTTATAGAGGCTGGGTGTTACCATCATTTTTAATTTTTATTAAGGGAAATGTTATTATATAATATGGTATGGGTGATACTGGTTAAAATATATGCATTATCTTTCTTGTGAAATTCCTGTTCAAGGATAACGAAGAGAGCAACTTTTAAAACATCTCTCACTCGGCTAGGAATGCTTTTCTCAGCTGTTGTCGATGAATGAACCAGCCTTTTTCCACCGAGTGTGTCCAATTTGGAATCTCGCTAGAGTTGCCCGATAGCGCCAGTGGCCTGTTCCAAATAGAACAGTACCTTGGCGATTTTCCGAATACCATTCATATACAAGGACTCTTCTCCAAGACAAATTAATACAAGGCTGATCCGATCTCTAAAAAGTAAGTCAGCTGCAATGAGTAGTATCCTTAAGGCTGCCTTCCCAGACCAGAGCGTCAGCATTTTCCTTTCCGTGATCATCTACATGCGATAAAATTCACTGAAATGTAATCTTAACATAAGCAATAAAGTGATTCGAAAGCTAGACGATGCTCCTTTGGTGAAAGGAATTTAAATGCAGCTTCTAGAGATCAAGGAGCTACAGCCACCAAACGCTAACTGATGATTTTACCACGTGTTTGCCTTGAATTTAGCTGAGCACAGTAAACACCGTGCGTGACACTACCAGGAGAGTATACCTCTATATAATTCTATCATTATGCCTCGTAATACTCTCCCTCCCCGATGAGGCAGTAATACATGACATAATATATATATATATATATATATATATATATATATATATATATATATATATATATATATATATATATATATATATATATATATATATATATATAGTAATCTTAGGTTCGAGTGTAACAAAGAAAATATCTAATTTTTCTACAGACTGCAGTAACTTGAGACAAACTATCATACTAATAATAAAGATGCGTAAATATAAAACAAGTTTTATTATTTTTTATTTTATTTATTTATTTATTTTTAATAATTTCCTATAACTGCTACAATTTTTTAGACATTATATCTTCAAGACTGTTTAAAGATGTTTTTAAAATCCTGAGTGAATCTAATCTTATAAAAACAATATTTTATTACATTATTTTTGATTTTAAAGTTTTCTTTATTTCATCTTGAAGCAAAATTGTTTTATTTGTTCTTTAGCTTATGCTTTTCAATTAATGTTGTAACTCACCAACCTTACCTTATTGAGGTATAGAATTATTAATTTGATATTTCTCTCTATATTTTCTTCATGTAACCTATACACTATACATAAAAATATACATAAAAAATACATATTTGAATATATATATATATATATATATATATATATATATATATATATATATATATATATATATATATATATATATATATATATATATATATATATATATATATATATATATATATATATATATATATATATATATATATATATATATATATATATATATATATATATATATATATATATATATATATATATATATATATATATATATATTAATTAATATGTATATTACTTATAATATTTGTATGTATTTTTGGAGCAATACCATATGCACATAAATTATCGCAGGTGATGTTTATGTAAGTTGCTTCAAAAATGATAACAAAATTGAATTTCTGAACATATAGAACTACAAACGTATTACTTAAGTTATTCGAAAATATCTAAATGTAAAGAGGATTTGGGTAATTTAAATATATTTAACTGTTTTCGTAGTATATTTTTCTGAAATGTTAGATAAAATCTTATTCCAGAACTTAGTTCTAAATAATATTATCAATACTGTATATCTTTCAAATATTTCATACGTAAAATTAAAAAAAACCTAGATGAAACATCATTCTATATAAACTAATTATTTAAATTTTGATTTAATACAATATAAAAAATTAGATGCTTTATAATTTTCAGTACAAGAAATGGAATGTATATTGAATATAAATATTTAAATATAATTAATTCTAATCTAGCAAAACATATTTGACTAATTGATTCTGCTTGTCTAAGATTTAGATGTTTAATCGAAATAAAATATGAATATGTTTACATATTGTTATTCAAATTGTCTCCATTGTAAATTCAAATTACTAATAATATACTAAAAATAAATTTTTTTAAAAAAATTATGTATACTTTTTATCATTTTTAAGCTTTGTCATAAGTTTTGAAATTCAAATTTTCATTAAAATACACTTTAATATTTTCTTATGAAAAGTTTGCTCTCAATGAAATTTTAAAAAATGAATTTCATCCCTCAGTTGTTCATGACATTTAATTTACAATTATAATGACAGCTTCAACGGCCAAGTGATAAATTTATTCACTTTAGCGGCTTTCTATGCGTATGACAAGAAATGCATAAACATGTCAAAATATTTCTTCACAATGCAAAAATTAAATGAAGCATATCAATATTTTCTTTCAATTTCAGAAACTTAAAATGAAAAATTGTTTTGGAATAAAATCAATACAAATTTTGAAGAATTTTATTCAAATAAGAATAATTTAACTTTTATGCTAAATTTAGTATTAATACTTCTTATGGATTCCTGAATAGATATTACTTCATTAAATATATACTTATTTAACTTATCATTTTTGTATACATTTATATATTGTTTGTTTATGTGTTTTTAATAAATAAAAGTGTGCAAATGTGCATGTTTTGCTACTAATTTGTAGCACAACTTTAATGTAAAATATTAATATATCTATAATATATATATAGATAGATAGATAGATGTGGATGAGAATATGTGTGCATTAGAAAATATAATTTTTATATCATAACTTTAAAATCTCTATATATTTATGACAATGTAGACATTTCAGCTTAAGAAAAATAATCAAATATAATCATTTATTGAAATGTAATCTTTAAAACATATCAGTATAGAATATTATTCTGTTGAGTGGGACATAAAGTGAAAAAAATGAATATATACTTTGAATAAATGAATAAACAAACTTTAAGTACACAAATTGATTGCAGTAAGTACACATTGGAAAAATCAAGAAGTATTTCTTCTTGATTTTTTTCTTTCGTCTTTTCATAATCCTTTGCAAATGAATTTGTATTTAAACTTTTAACATTATTTCCAATTAGAGATAACATTTTAAATATGATTGCTTAATCCAAATAAATACGTCTTAAAATTAATTTTTTTTTAAATTTTGAAATAAAAAATATAAATAAGCAAAAAGATAAATTTGCAGAAATTTGCTTATACTTTATAATGAAAAAAAAACTTTATTTAATTTGTGTGTAAAATTGGTAAATACTAAACAAAAATGGTAAAATGCTTTTAAGAAAAACCAGGATTATGCCATTCATGTGAAGTAACACAAAGAAGTTTCAAGAAAGACTCGATAGAGGCTACGCTTAAAATATTTCAAGTGATCCCATCTGATATTTTCCTTTTTAGCTAGCTTAATGCATTTTTGCATTTCGTTCATTATTCAATAAAAACTGCTAAAATACAGTATAATATTGTTTTTTTCTTTCTTTTGTTAATATAGAATAATGGTAGATGATTTGCAGTGATTAAACACAAAAATCTAAAAGAAAATGTTTTTTTAGTTAATGTTATAAATTAAAAACGAGGGCTAAATATCAAAATATATTTCTTAGAAAACTAAATATTTAGTTAATCATAATTTTTAAAAATCAGTATTTAATAACAAATGTAAATATTAAATGAAAGTGTATTAATTTTGTAAGCAAAAGTGTAATATTATTTCTCAATTTTGCAGCATTGTATAATAAGTAAGATAAGTATGCATTCTATTGAATGTACTTAAATGAACTATAAAATTCACTTTATATTTACCTTTTCTCTTAATGTGTTTAATAGACATACAACTTTTTAAATATATCAATTCATACAAATTAGGAAAATGAAAAATATAATAAAATTCGATTGCCAACTATAGAAGAAATATACTTATATATATATATAAATATACATATATATATATATATATATATATATATATATATATATATATATATATATATATATATATATATATATATATATATATATATATATATATATATATATATATATATATATATATATATATATATATATATATATATATATATATATATATATATAAAATATATATATATATAGAATCTAAAATAAATTTGATTAAATTTCACTATTTAGAAACATATTTAGGACAGTTTTTAATAAATGTTTTGCTAAAAGAATATTCAATTATTCATAACTTGTTTTAATTTTATAATTTTTGAAAGAGTAATTTAATTTCAATTTAAAGTATTTAGTTACGACAAACCTTAACTGGTCCTACGTAGTAAAGCCAAAAGTCTAGTATAAAAATCAAGAAAAGAAAGACAGATATATTGAAGAAAATAAAAACATCTTTTATTTTAAAAACTATACAAAAATTAATTCTTCATACAATAAAATACACATGTTTATCATAGGTATCTAAAGTAAAGTAAATATAAGTCAAAGTGATTTTTAAAGTGTGTGTTTATATATAATATATATATATATATATATATATATATATATATATATATATAATATATATATATATATATATATATATATATATATATATATATATATATATATATATATTTAAAAGATATAATTTAGCGTCTTATTAATGATTTTATAAGAATAGAATAAAAAACCATATGAAATAAATAAAAAACTTAGTTACTTAAAACATCCTACTTTAAATTCAGCAATTTTTGTTATGTGTACAAAAAGTTAGAAAAATATAAGTAGAAATATAAAAGCATTTAAACTTTATATTTAGATGAATCTTAAGGATGACATGACATTAGGTGGACAATATTTTTAAAACATGTGTTACACATCATTAGCGTACTAAGTTTGGTATAAAAATGATTTTCATGATGAATGAAGCAAAATGATTTTCTCGATTTTGAAAATAGCAAATTGATTAAATTTACAAAAGCTGCAATATAGAAGTTTTTCAAAATTTTGTATTAGAACCCACATCTATATTTTGTATTCGTGCACAGTTTTCTAAAATTTTGATCATGATTTTGATCATCTTCGATGAATTGTATTACAAAACCGAGTCATTGTTCTGAGATTTAAACAATAAAAATAATTATGCACGGTTCTTAAGAGTTCGCACTATTGACAAAGAATAAGAATATATGATCCTGCACACATAATGAAAATACGAGCAAAATAAAAGTCATATTGAAAAAACAATATTTATTGTAACTTTATGACAAATCAGACAATCATTTATCTCTTTCTGTTTACAAGTAAAAGTAAAAATATATTTCCCATTTGTTCAACGAATAAAGAATTTTACTGAAAAGGTATAAAAGAATTTCTTAAAAAAAAGAGAACATAAAAAATAATTTATCAAAAAAAGAGTACATATAAAAGAATATTTCAAAAAAGTGATTTAATCTTCTTAGCAATGCAGCTGCTGGTTTTGCAGATTGTGCTGAATATACTATTATCATTTAATACCTGAAAACATTTTTTCTCTTTCATTATATTCTTAATTATTTCAACATCCATTCTGTATGTATCACAATATTCATAAAAGCCACGTAAAATACTTTAAGTAGAAAAAAAGTTTTTGTCAGAATTCATGCAGGAATGACTTTAATCGATACATCAGGTAAATTATCTAGGTTTCTCTCAGCAATTAAGATGGTTTCTTTTATGCATGTTGTAGCGTTTTCAATATTTTTTTCGTTCAACATCATTACAAGCATTAATTGATGAATAAATTCCTGATAGAAGGTCAGTTTCATAGAAGGACGATTCAACTCCAAACCCCTAATCTTTTTTTGCAAAAGTACCCTATGACACTGATATAATAACTATGAAACAAAAGTTATATTAAGTGGGAGAAATTTTACTCCAATATATTCAAGCTCAGGGATTCAACGTGATCCACAATTTAGAAAACTATACGATTCTTTTATAAAAAAGTTCATCTAAGACTCATAGTCAGTTTTATAAATGATTCCAGTCGCCCAAGCTTTGAAAATATCTTGAACTTTCTAAATAGATTTAAACCTCTAGGCTTTTTATATTTTCCTATGAAACGCAAAGGTAGTTTTCTATTCAATTACTGTTGGCTGCGAGCAAAACAGTAATCATTTGTTTTGAGTTTTATTTTCTAATTGTTTATATTTATTCTTTCCCTGTAACATTTATCACCTTAAAAAAATTTTTTTTGATCAGATCTTAGAAAAACAAACCTATCACTTGCGCGTTAAAAACTGTTGTACTTTAAATCTAGTATGTATTCTCTCTTTCCATTCGATTTCCGAAATTTTATTTAACAGTTCCACTTTCATCACAAAATTTTCTAACAAAAGAAGTAACGGATTTTAAAATTTTCAATATTTTTTAATCCTACTAATTGTTACTTTGTGATTTTTAATTTTCAGCAGCAAAGCAGTTTGATTTATTGTAATAATATTACCATCAAGAGGGATGCTCAATCCTCTCATTTTTCTCAACAAAAAAAGCAATCTTTAGACTTGTTACATCTTTTTATATTCCGTTGACTGAAACAACTTCAAATTAATATATACATTGTGTGTGTGTGTATTTTTATTTATTTATTTATTTTTTACAGTTTAGGATGCTTTGCTTCTCCACAATATTTTTCTGTGCTGTTTAATTTCCTAATGTTATTTTTTTAAAATTCGTTAAACAGTTAAACAGTCGAGAGTCTTTTGCTAGGAATTTCAAATTTATGGAAAGAATTTGTCTTTCATATTTTTGTCCAATTTAATTTTTTTCCATTTCAAATGATTAAAGCATTCGAATCATCAACTACGAAATAATTCAAGAATTAATACGATAAATTCTCACTAGTATATTGAAATCTCATTATTACAAACCAAACTTCATAAAATGTGTTCTTCAAATGTAATGAAACCAACTACTGAGCAATAGAGCTCTTAATTTTACAGAATATTTTCCTTTCTATGTTCTTATCTAAGGAGAGGATAAGAGTCGAATTTCGCACCACCGTTTTTCCCATCAAATCTTTAATATCCACGTGGCTTCAACTTTTGTTCTTACAATGTCTAGAATACCTACAAGTATCATATTGTCTAATAAATCTAGTTCAAAGGATTATATAAAGAGGAAATCAAACAGATAATTGAAAAAAATATTATATCATATGAAACGAAGAAATAAATTATGCAAAAAAAAACTATCATAAATGTAAATTGGAAAAAAATATGTTAAATTTTTCTTTATAAATGAGATTTAAAATAATCATTGTGATATGGTGTCTGGGTACACTATTGCCACCAAGTTAATAAAAGAGTGAGTGATCCCAAATTAGAAATTCAAAAAAAGAGCATCTACCATATTTTTTAATATTATTTCGTTACTCCTTAAGGAGTTATTTTGTAACTTATCAAATTTTCAACTTATCATGAATATGTAAGAAAAAATATAAAAAAAAAGTGTATAAGAGTTTGTTTTATTAAAACAAACTGTTATATACTTTTGTTTTTCAACATAGTTTTTCCTCAATATTTTATGATAATCATTCTTTATAATATATATATATATATATATATATATATATATATATATATATATATATATATATTATATTATATTTAATTTAATTATGTTATTTCCCACGAGTTTATTACTGTACAATATTCTTGAAAGCCTCGGAAAACATTTCAAATGTCTAAAATTTCACTGATTTTCCTGTTTCACGACCTATATTTTAAGAAATTGCTAACAAGTGTTTCTTTTTATTCCAAGAGCCGATAATAAAGAAATATTTTTCAAAGAGAAAATGGTAAAAGCTCTCTGAGAATGTAGAGTATTCAAGAAAATAGAACTTAATGACAACAGTCTACGAAAGCCATACGAACTCAATTTCAATGTATTAAGGGAAAAACAATAAATAAAAGGAGAAAAGGCTTTCAGGAAATCTTGGGCTCAATCATTTGGTATAAATAATGTTTCAGAAGGCTTTAGGAATGTGAATTCCTAGTTTATTCTAAGCATTTATAAAATGAACAAAACATTTTTTACGGGATTTAAATTTTACTAAAAGTGACATAAATTTTTTCGTTTAGTTAACACCTGAATTTTACCTTAAATTCCTTTCAAATTTTTTTACTGATTTTTTTTACCTTTTTTGAATAATTTTACATGTATGTATATATATATATATATATATATATATATATATATATATATATTATAGTATATATATGTATTTATATATATATATATATATAGTATATATATATATATTATATTATAGTATATTTATATATATATATATATATATATATATATATAGTAATATATATATATATATAATATTTTTCTCTTAACATTTTCATATTTAATTTATATCTTTACTAAGAAAATTTAAAAAGTGAAAATTGATTCATAAATATAATAAAATATGTAATGAATTCATACATAAATCTAATAAATTATAAAAGTGTTATGAGAAAATAATGAATTTTTGTTGACAAACGAAGTACAATTTGTGATGTAGATTACTTATATCAGGAGAATTGTCTAACACAGTTTCTCAAAATTTCAGAATTTGTGACTATTTAATCACAATTTTCATCTTTTTCCCATATTTACATTAAATTGTGTCAATAATTTTAATAATCTATTTTTAGTACCTTTGAGATAAACTTACAATATGGGCTTCATTTTAAACATGATAAATGAACAATAATATTGAAATTTAATGACTTTTGACAACAGCTATCTTCAGCAATGAGGAAACAAGAATTAGATGTTTTTCATTAATTACTCTTCTCCCCACGATGTTAAATAATCTAACAGTTTCGCTAAAAGTTCCTATTTTAATAGATTGGTGTCTCCACCATTCATAGATGTGAGTAAATGTTTTCTCATCTGGAGTAAAAAGTTCGAAAATGTCTTTTTCTAACTCTAGACGCGCCGTTCTTATTCGAGTCAATCCTTCTACCTCTTTCAAATCTATCGTGAATGTACATACATGTGTATATGTTATGTTTTTGTGCGCGTTAGTTGCAGTTAAACCTGTTAAATATTAACGATAGCAAATTTGTGCAGAATTATACAAATTATTCTAAGCGATCGTAAAGTGAGCATTATATGATACTCAAACGACTACATAGATGAAGTTAATTGCGAAAATAAAAATCAAAAAAATATTGTCAAGAATATTTAAATTTCGGGTTTATTAGTAAATGAAATAAAAAAGGCCCATGCATGTATCATTTGCTCAAAAATATTGGCAGCAGGTTGCATGAAACCTAGTAAATTAAAACGGCATTTTCAAATGCTTCCTAGTGAGTACGTAAACAAACACATATAATTGTTTGAATTAAAATTGAAATCACATATGAAAACAAAAAAATATTTTTTAAAAAAATCTTCACCTGTAAATGAAAAAAATAACTGTCCCTTACAAAGTTTCACGTAAATTAGCAAGATGTAAAATCCTCCCGCCATTGGTGAAGTACTTATTTCGCCCGCAAATTGAGATTGTCACTAAAGAATGTTTGGAGTTAATTTTGTAGGACAAAATATGCAGTCCGCACCTTTTCAAATAATGTTCTCTTGCCTGTCGAGTTGGTGATATAGTTGAAGACGTACAGTGTCATCTTTTCTCAAAGTTGCGTGGCAATTTAATTTCAATACAACATGATGAATCAACATTTAATAATAAAGTTCTTATTTAAATGCCTACGTTCGACTTTTTTTAATTATGTGTCAGTAGTAGAACTAATTCTTTAAAAATCAAAAGAACTTAAGATAACAGTACTCACACTATTTACCATCTTAAATGATTTTATGAAGAAGGCAGATCTAGAAAGGAAAATCTGCGTCGGAACGTGAATCAACGATGCTTATACGATGTCCGGAAATTTAGAAAGCATACAAGCATTTGCAAAACAGAAAGCACCACAGTGTGTCTGGATGCATTGCAGTATCCACAAAATCTCTGATTTTTGAAGAAATGAGTCCTGTTCTGAATTTGTATTAACTACAATTGTAACCGTAGTAAATTATATAAAGATTAAGACAACTGAAATCAATATTTTTTTAACACTTTGTAAAGACATGGGTGCTTTACATTCATCATCACTATTTTAATGGGAGTCAATGTGGCCACACACATCGCACATGAATTTTTGCAACATGTTTATCAATTAAGAGAAAGAATCGCTGGTTCCAAGAAGAAAAAAACAGACTTGGATTACAAAATTTTCATGATGGTTTATTTTAATGAAATTGGGCTACATGGTAGACTTATTTGAGAAATTTTATAATCTGAATCTTCAACTTCAAGGATCACATCTCTCCTATTCAGTGTATGTATACATACATTGGATAGGAGAGGTAAAGTTGATGCTTTTGTAGAAAATTAGAATTGTGGAGTAAAAATTTAAAACAGGAAAATCTAACTATGATTGCAAATGTAGATGATTGTGTAAGATTTGCAAGGCCGAAGAACGACATAAAAAATTGTGTTTGTAATCATTGAAAAATCATTTAGCCGTGCTTGGAAAGAAGTTTAATATTTTCTTTTGACAGTAAACTATAAGTAAATTTTGGGTGTGTTAGTAATCAATTTTGTATTAATCTCGAAATAGTATTACAAAAGAAACCTTCATAAACCGAAAGAGTAATAAAGAAAGTAACCTTCTTAGACTCCATAACAAGCTGTGAACTAAACGACAGCTTAGATATAAATCACTCTCTGAATTTTAGACTGGTGTAGACGATGATTTTTCTACACTAACATAGTTCATTATGTTTTCGGTTACAACTTTGAACAACCTACTTTTGTGAAACTGGATTATCTGTTGTGACTTCGTTGAAGAAAAAATATAGATCTCAAAAAAATTTAGAAAAAAAAATTGAGAGAGGCATTTCTAAAATTAAACCTTTCTTCAAAACGCTGTGCTCTGCAATACAGGACTAAGGAAGTCACTAATGTTTATAAAATTTGTAATTTAGTAAATTTGATTAAATACGTTTTCACACTTTTCAAGTTGTTTTAATTTAATAAATTAATGATTAAATGCTAAGTCGAAATTTTTGTTTTGTAGGTGTGTTTGCTTTGTTTCGGTTAGAAAATAAAATATTTATATTAATATTTATCATGCTCGCGTCCCCTAGAGCTGCACAGATTGAGAACCGTTACTCTGACAGAATATTCTGGATCATACAGTTACATTTTAAGAATATTTATCATTCGATAAAATAATAATGTTTGTACATTTTTTGAAATTCAACAGTTAACATACTTTAATGTTAAGAAATTTCTCACAAAAGTTCAATATTTTTTAAGATTTTGAATGTCTAATATTATTTATAAATTTGTAAAAAGTGGAATTATTCAAATTTATCACTTTTCAAATTTAGTATATTAATTGTTAAAAATTAAAGCATAAAATCATATTTGATACCATAGCTATAACATGTATTTCATTCATAATATTTATTTCGACAATTAATGATGAAAATAATTGATGTAAGTTAGTCAACAGGTAATGTACGCATTGACTTGCAGCATGTATTGCAATTTGAAAATAACTTCTCAGTATTGTAACATAAATATATAGTTGATTTTTTTAATAATCATAAGCAGTTTCTGAACTTAATTTACATGTTCGCTTATAAGGATATCTTAGAATAAAGAAATTTGATTGATTAGACAGCTTTCAAATTAAAATACCATGAAATTCAAATTTCAGAAATAGATATACTTCACCCAGAATTTTAAAATTAAGAAAAATTATCGTTAAAAAGTTTATTTTAAGTAAAATACATAATGAAGTAGGAATTTTATGCTAAGCATTGATATATAAAGCTTTAGCACTTTTTGAAATCACCAAACTTGATTCCGGAATTATTAAAGAGATTTGAACCTTCATCTTCATAACAATATAGTCTGTTATGTATCAACTAAAAAATATAAATGAAGATAATACACTGTGATGTCTGACGCAGACTTATTTTAGCTTGGAAAATAATGAGTATTTACTTTATGATAGTGATAATCTGATTTTATTTCATGTCATCAATGCAATAGTTCTGATCCTTCAGATGTATGCTACGTATTGGACTTAATGCATAGCATGCATTGGTTTTATAAATGACACTGCGTATTTGGTATCTTATGGAGGCGCTGGACACTGAGAGTATATATTACTTTTCATGGAATAAGTATGTTTTCAACTGAAGAAGAACGTCTGCTTATTAAATGCTTTTACAATTTTTACGTTATTTTTCAAATTCTTTAAGAAAACTGTTTGCATTTTTATGTTTTATTAATTTAATAAGAACGATTCATCCTATATTACATTTTACTAAAAATATCACGAAAACCTATCGTTAATGCCGTTGTGATATGCAGTATGATAAATTAATAAAATATTCCCATTTTTGAAGTTTATGAAGATATATTCAACATTTCAGTGATTTTTTATAATTAATGGTTAGTTAAACTGTTGGTATGATTTAATTTTTTTCTAAAATCTGAGTTTAAGAGCACGTTTTTCCCTGCAAAATCTGAGAGAGAACTTCAAGCAAATTATAAGAAATTTAATATGCAAGGTATGATTTAAATTTATCACAGCTATTAAGAACTTGAAGTGAAGAAAAAAGAAAGAAGATTGGTAATGATGTTAAGCTTTTCACTAGTAATATTTTCATTCAGTTTTCATGATTCGTATTAATACTACCTATATTTCTAAGGAAAATTAAGCAACATTTAAATATGTAAATTAAACAATTATGATATGATTATTTTCGTTAATTTCAATGTAATTTGTTCTTTTAGCAGTCAAAAACATTTCAAAGAGATAAAAATATCAACTACAATTATCAAGAGGACATTTTATAAAAAAATCAGACGCCATGTTACCAAAAGCAGAACTGCTAGAAATTCTTAGTTCCACATTACATTGGCTTATATTCTTGAGCCACCATAAGAATAAAACAAAATTCTTCAAAGAATAAGGACACGGAGCCTTCACCAGTCATTACTTAAGCACTTCGATTGATGTTGTTTAATTTGATGCAAGATTGAGACCTAGATTGATTTGTGTAACTTGCACACAATGCGTTATAAATTTATTTTGGAAAGCACACAAATACGTAATAGGTGGGTGTATTTTATATCTCACTCCAGATTTAAGATTGTCCACTATTTTGTATCAAATAAACATAGAATGACATCTGTATGTATAGAAAGAAAAAAAAAACAACGTCTATCATTTTTTGTGTTTCATTTACTGAGATAGAATTTTGAGTCTTACAATTCAAGGTGCATAAATCTAACTTTAAGCCAATTTGATCCTACATTGAAGAAACATTTTTGGTATCTAGCTCATTTTGTTATATGTTGCTCTCTGTAGTTGTTTAATCAGTTTGAGTATGTTAACTATCAAGTCATTAAATGTCTGAATTTTTTTATGACGAAATAAATTATTCAAGGAATATGAAAGCAAAATAATTTTAAGATTTTCTATACATTTTTTATGTTTTGATCACGTTGAATTTGATGATGTTATTTAAAATATCAAGTTTGATTCTACGTTGAGCAGCAAATCGTTAATAAGTAAAAGATATAAAAGTTATCATAAATTTGAAGAAATTCTGATGCAACACTCTGAAGAAAAATATTAAATTCAATAACAACCTGGTATTTTTAAAAATTATATTTACTTGTTTTTCCTACAAGATTGGCTTATATATTTTACAGTTTATTGTAAATCTGTACATTAGTTTTTCTAAGGTCATATCAACAAGTATAACTAAATACCAATCACATCTTTAACAAAAAAGTATAAAAGTTTAACTATATATTTGACATGGTGTCAAATATATAACGTTAGAGTTATATATTAAATTCTATGTGAAATATGTATTATTATTATATACATAGCAATAACATCACTAAGTTATTTTATTAAGATCAAAATAGTAATCTCCCTATTTCAAAATTGAAATATATACATCTATTAAATATATACAATTTTTTATTAAACTTCAAGGTCATGCAGTTGAAACACAGCACTCAATTTGTAAATAAATGCATAAGAAATAAACTTAAATATAAGTAACTTCAAATTAATAACAAAAATCTAAAATCTGTGGCAATGAAATACAATTTTTAATATTTGTTAAAGCAAAACTAAGATAATAAACAAAAATGCTGGAAAACAAATAAAATAAATATTACAGATTAAAAAGACTGAAATAATAATTATGGTTGAAAAAAACTTTAAGAATAAATATAACTCAAAATTAAAACACTCGTGTTACAAAAATATAGGTGCGTCTATCTGTGGAAGAAAAATAAGGATAAATATGATGTTCATAATTGAATTACTAAACAGATATTGTGAGAATGGAAAGAAAATGTACATACAAAAAAATTAATACTAAAAATATTATTCTCAAAAAATAGTAAAAGAAAAAAAGTATAATATTTTAATAAAATAAATGGTCCTTTTATACATTTAAAGTCATAATAAATATTTTGGGAAAGGATAAACTATACAACAGGATTTGCCAACCTACCGGTCAGGAGCCACATGCAGCAGCTGAAATGATTATTTATAGCTCTCGATAAATATACCCGAGTCTCCTTTTCATTTTGTGTTACTATATTTTAAAAACTGATAATTGTTCAATAAGTGCTTCAAAATATCTTTTAAATTAGTGACAACAAATAAGAAAGTCTAAATGCACCGTTGTAGAAAATTTAATTTCCATTCAAGTTAAGAACGATATGCCTCATCAAAACCACGCGAACGAATATAAACAGTGATGTAATGGACCGATTCCTGGCCAATTTTGAATTTGTAAACTTACATTGCAATGGAAAGTTGACATTGTGTTCTAGAGGAAACAATTGGTATCACTCATGCTACGGTTATAATTTTTAATCTGGAATTTTTGTGACTGAAGCCAGTTTTGCAGTTTTTTGAACTATTGCTCATGCAAAACGTTAAGATGAAGATTTAAAGTTTATTAAAAAAGAAAAAAAAATACATGGAATGTTTAAAAGTTTTAGATCCAGCATTGAAAGAAGTTGTTTCCGAAATTCCAATCTCGAAACTCACAACATATAACTGATATTAATATATCTGTATAATATAATTTAAAAAATAATTTGAGGAACTGTATAGAATTCAGCTTAGAGTTTTACAACTTGATAGATATTACATGTCTTTTCTAATTATCAGTTTTTATACTTTTGGTTTCACCTGACTTCATTTTTAAAGAATTATTAGGTTTTGTAGCACTTCAAGAGTCAACCCGCGGTGTTGTTATTAAAAAGGCAATAGATTCCAATTTGAGAACTTTAGATGCGCCTCTTAATAAACATGCAAGCATTACAATCAATGGAGCTCCGGTAATGCTGGGTAGGAAAATCGGTCTCGTTGTGCTTTTAAAATTTATTTCTCAAATTCTACAATTCCTACCGATTCATTACACAATTCACTGTGGACATTTTGTTACAAAGTATTCAAAATATCATGTCGTAATGAAAAACAGTGGTACGCATTCAGAATTGCATTCGCACCAATGGAAAATATTATCAACAATTTAAAAATTTCCTTGAAGAATTAAGGGAAGAAGAACTTTTAAAGGAAATCAGTTTCTTTCGCATTTTAGATGGTTATCCAGTTACAATCTATTAAATCAATTTGCTGATTTTTTTTATCCAATAGCTGCATTTCTAAAATAAAAGGAAATAATCTATTCAGAATTAGACAATAACTAAGTTTTTACTAGACTTAATGTTTTCGACTATTGTCATCGAACATTTGCAAGCACCGAATGTACAATTGCAGGTGCAATAAAAAATATTATCTGATCATTCACAGTGTCTACTTAGTTTTTAAACTTGTTTGCAACTTTTCCAAAGTGACATTAAAATTGAACATTTAATTATTTTCCTCGAATTAAGAGAAATATTCTCCAATATTAAACAATAATAACTCAACGAGTATATAAAAAGTTGGAAGGAATATTTACGGAACTCCAAATTAGATTTCAAGATTTGAAATATTTTTCTCTTGAATTTTTTTTCTAAATCCATTTGAAATTAACAAAATTTAAAGTGCGTTTTCTATTCCCAAAATAATTATCACCCAAAAAGCATCCGAAGAATTAGAATTAAGAAACGATCAAGTTCTACCATTGGAATATAATTTGACTCAGATTAATAAGTTTGGGAAATTTGTACCAGAATCGAAATTCCTGAATTAAAAAAGGCTGCTTGTCAAATTATTTCAATATGCAGATATTACTTATGGGAATCGTTTTATTCTATTTTAATATTCATGAAATACTAACACTGATCATTATTAACTAATCGGCATCTTAAAGAATTATTGAGAAGTATTGTTATCAAATATTCACCAAATTTTAATTTAAAGAATTATTAAGATAAATAAATTGAATGTTTAATTTTTAATATTTAAATTCAATATATATATTTTGTACTTTTATTTATATGTGTTAAATTTATAATTTTTGTCAAAAAAATAATATCTTTTTTGCATACCTTTTAAATAATTATTTAATTGTGGCTCGCGAAAAATTAAAGATTTTAAAAAATGTTTCAGTCTGTCGAGGTGTTTGGCCACGCCTACTATATAATATAATTATAATTAAATGAAAATATAATCTTTTTAAGAAAATTTCAAAGTAGAATAAGCACGGAAGTTTTTCATGACATAAAAGAAAATATCATAAAAGAAAATATTCATCAATAAGCTAGAAAAATTAATTTAGAAGAAAGTTGTGTTGATTTCACAAAGCTAAAAAAATGCATTCGATAGTTACGTGAAGAAAATGAAAGAATCACATAAGCTGTAGAAATATCATAAAAATAAAAAATATCAATAAAAAAGGAAGTCCAAGCTGAGGCAGCTTCACAGGGTATAAGAAGACATGAAAAATAAAATAAATAATGTAAGAACAAAGTTAAAAAGAAAGGCAATGGAACTTATAAAAAATACAAAAGCTGTAAAAGAGAGTAGAGTTGAAGAGAGCGAAGCAAAAGATTAGTATTTAACATGAGATGCTCTATTCAGTAAAATAATAAATAATTCTATATCTCAAATACACATTTTCTTACATAGAAATTAACAACGAAATAAGTATAAACAATCAATAAAACGTAACAATTATAACCCTAACACTATGAAAAATTTCATTTATATTTAAAGAATATTATAAATTAATTCAAATATTTTAATTAATATTAAAAACAACTTTTTTACTATGTAACATCAAATGCTTGAAAAAATTTATAATTGAATTCTATTGTTATCAAAAAAATCAAGCATTATTCCATGTTCTTTTCTAACTTGAAGGATCTCTTTGTTATTCAACACTCACATCAATAAATATGTATGTTTACACAATTTAAAATGATTATTGTTATAATTATATATGCTGATTGTAGTATTAATAGTATAGAAATGTGTTATATTTATTTGCTGTGTGACCCCTTCGCATTTAAAATTTTAAATATAAAAACAAATATGGGTTCTTGCGTTTATGTTAAAAGTTTTGTTTAAATAGGAAATATCTTGAATTACAAATTTAAGCTTAACTTTCATTTTATGTATGTCATACACTTAAGTAAACAAAATATACAGTTCTTACTCTAAATGCACGTATTTTATTTGTGAATACAAAAATGCATATATTTTATTTCTTGAATTATATTAGTTATCTCGGATATGTACTTTTCACTTTAACAAAATTTCTTTATTCTTTCGTTGATATACTTTAATACTTTATAGAATATCTGATATTATATATATATATATATATATATATATATATATATATATATATATATATATATATATATATATTAAAATAAAAGACTGCTTTCTATTGCATTTGCATGCAAAATGCTTCCATTGTATAATTATTATAAAAAAATATTGTATTTCTGGGTACATTTAATGCTTATAAAATTTTGTAGTTTAGTACACTTAGTTTTTAATTATTCTTTGTTTCTTAGATATTCTAATTATTAATTTTTTTAATTTAAATATTCTTAATTTTTTTAATTTATCATATTTTTAACACATTGATACCAATTTTTATGGATTGACGAAAATTATTATATCTACGTCATGGATAGAGATCATAATGAAATATAAGAATCTCTATTCATAATAAATATAAGAATCAATATTTAATCAAAATGAAGTAATAAAATTAATAATAATATGATTATACATTCTTACATATAATATAGGGTGAATATTTTTTATCATCATGTTGAAGTCCATGATTTCATATTAATGAGATTTTTAAAAGAAAACTTATTATAATTGTCCTTAAACTGTTCAAAAATATATTACTAAAAATAGATATGTACATAAAAATGAGATATTAAATATATTTTGTCCAGCAGATACACTTTTCTGGGAGTAGATTAAGAAAGGAATGCTTGAATACATATGAAATTTATTTCAGCAAGAGAGAAAAATGGTATTAACTAAAATAAACAGCAAAGAATTATAATATTTATCATTGATAAAGATTAATGGCTTTCACTCAGTGTAAGGAATAATTATCTAGATTAAACGAGTAACACTGTACAGCAATTATCTAAAACTCAAAACAAAAGACATTGTTATAACGCCATAACAATCGATTGCGTTTAGGAAGTGGAACCTATATTTTGAGAGCATGGTATATGATTTATTTAAGAACATTAAATAAAGCTGTAGTTTAAAATACTTTTAGTGGGAACGCTATGTCAATATCTTGGCATGGACATTGTTTTGAGAACAAATGATAAATCGATGGTAATTACTAATATTTTGAAAGCTGATTTCAGTAAGAAACATTCAAAGGAAGAAACAATTCGTTGACGACACGTCTGAATAAATTTCCTTTCAAATGTTTTATAAATGAGACTTTGCCGCGTATAAGCATAAGCTACTTCAAAAGTTACGTATGTAAATAATTTTAAAAATATTTTTATCTTTCATATTTCGAGTAATTATGTAATATATCAAGAGACTTTTTCTGGTAATCAAAATTATTAAACACATCATTTGTTGGATATTTGAGAACAATTTTATTTGCTTCGTAAAAAAAGGAATCTTTAATAAAAATTCACCCTCTAACACCGAACCCTTCAAAAGCCAATTTCAGCAAGAAACATTCGAAGGAAGAAACAATTTGTTAAAAGGTCGTATAAATAATTTCTTTGCAAATTTTTTTATAAAAGGAATTTATAAGTCTCAGCTAAAAGCGTAAAAATATTCTTTGTTGGACGCTTGAGGAAAATATTGTTTTCTAGTAAAAAAGAAATATTTGCTAATAAATAACATTCGCACTTAAAAAATTGAACCCTTAAAAACTAATTCCAGCAAGAAACATTTGAATTGAGAAAATACGTCATTGATGGCACGTATACACATTTTCTTTCCAAATGTTTTATAAATGCGAACTATAAACATCAGCTATCTCAAAAGTTAAATTTGTAAATAATTATTAATTTTAAGAGATTATTTTTATCTTTTATATTTCGAGTAATTAAGTAATGTATCAAGAGATAATCATAATTTGTAAGCATTTCCCTTGCTGGACAAGTGGGGGAAATATTATTTGTTTGATAAAAAAAAGGGGGAATGGTAATAAATAATATTCATCTCTTAAACAGACTGATCTGGACAGAACTGATTTTATTATAATATAATAATAAAATTATAAAATAAATCTAAATAACTTTCTAGTTCACCATGTAACATTATTAATTTGAACTATTGATCCATCAGGTGCACTTTATTCAATAATTTATGTAAATAATTGAAGATAATCTTTTATTCCAACAACACTCTAAAAGTTTTTTTAATTCAATTTCCGGCTATATCTTTATACTTCAATTTCAGAAGTATGAAGATAATATAGCCGGTCAGGAAAATAAAACTTATCAATGAATAAACAGTCTTCTATTTTTACAAAAACTTGAATTTTCTATAATTTAGATTTAGGACACAGGTATGTTTTTTTGAGATGTAGTACAAATGCCAAGTGATATATATTCATCAATCATAGTAGCTTCAAGAAATTGTCAGTCTTTGACTGAAAATTTATTTTGTAACTTTAAAACACATGACCGTCAAATGCATGTAACAATACAGTATTTTACTATATGTGGTTAATCATATTGACACTGCATATGCAATTTAATTTAAATTAATTACTTTTTCAAATATATTCATTATAAATATAGTTTTTCCTAGTAAATAAAAAATTATACAAAGATTTTATCAACACAATTAAGGAAATCTTAATAAATTTGTAAACAGGAAATAATTCTATCTTAAAAATAAATCTGAAGGAATTAAGGGAAATGTATATTAAATGTTATGAAATTGGATAATTTTAAGGAATCTGTTTTGACCTTTACTGTATTATACTGCATATAAATAAAACGGAAACCCGTTTAATATTGTGTATATATTTCATATATTTGTACATAAGACTATTTTGTGTAACTCAAAAGAAAACTAATTTTCCTTTAACAGCATAAAACTCTTTTTATTGTTTTATAGAACGATTGCATTGATATTAATTTGACTGTTAAAGATTGTAATCAATGATTAGTAGCTTTGATGATGTGTGTTACAAACATTCAGGAATGGTTATTTACCTAATGTTATTTGCAAATTTACTTTAAAGTAAAAAGAGAAAAAATATCAATTAAAAAACATTAGACAAAGTTGTAACCTTAAGTTTGTCTAGTGAAACCTACTTATAAATAACTATGCGAAATTTACTTAATTTAATTTCATAAAATTCAACTAATCTTTGAATTTGAAACTAGCAAGTACAGAACATTCATTTGAATTATTTTGTAAGCGGAGCATTAACAAATCAATAATAAATTAAATAGGTAAAAGAAATAATAAATTAAATAGGTAATGTTAGTCTTTTATAAGAAAAAAATAGAAAATTTGTTTTAAACTAAGAACCATGACAAGTAAATAAATTTAAATTCTTTAATTTACTAAATTACTTACAGTGGTTTAAATCTGAAAATGATTGATACTATAAGGCAAATTAAGTAGGTTTTATACTTTATATAATTGTTGTCTAAGACATTTTAAGTTAATATAGAATTTTAGCTCATTTTTGTTCATAAAAATTGGTTTTAAATTACATTGCATTGTATTTATTACCTAAGAAATTGTTTACTTTTTTTTTTTTTTTTTTTTTTACCATGTAAAAGTTTTATCATGTGATTTATCAGTTTCTGTAGCTCTTAAATTTGTGAAACAAAAAAATTTAAAAATAATATAACTTGTATTCTCAAGGATTTCATATATATATATATATATATATATATATATATATATATATATATATATATATATATTTATTTATATATATATATATATATATATATATATATATATATATATATATATATATTTATATATATATATATATATATATAAATATATATATATATATATATATATGTGTGTGTGTGTGTGTGTATGTATGTATGTATGTATGTATGTATGTATGTATAAAGAACAGGAAAAAAGTTCAGAAGTAGAAATCAGATTATTCACCATTTTTAATTACATGAAAAATATAATACAGAGAAAATAAAAATATCACAATGTTTGTTGGTATTAATAAAATCGATGTGCATAATTGTTTTGCAAACATATAATTGCAGAAAGGAAATGTTAGAAAATAAAAATATATTTGATAAATTAGTGATTATTGGTTAATCAACATTACACTCTTCGAAATCCTGGAATTGCAGTTTATATTTTTATGCACCATTTGCAAGTGGACAATCAATATTGTATCCTGTCTGGTTTTAAATACTTTAACTGTAATCAAAAATAAATATTTATACAGTTTAGGAATTAATGTAAAAAATAAGTACATTTTCTTTTATTAGACTTTTTAACTGATTCGATTTTTAAATAAACAACCAGAACTCCCCGAGATTATCTAATGACTGAATGACAGGACCTAATATTGAATGACTGCAAGATTACTGAATGACTGGAAATGATTTGAATATTCCAGGATATTCTTTTCAATTTTTTTCTCAATTAATAAACGTATTTTTAAGTATAAACACTAAAATAACTGGGAAAAACATCAGATGCATAATTGAACACATAAATGATAGACAGAAATGAATATATATCCGTTAATATATTTTAGTTTAAGAAAAAATTAACTAATTTTTATTATAACTAACTATTGATAAAAAGGAACCATACGATAAAATGACATCATAAGTTGCTTTGAGATTTTGAAGATACGTGCAGACGAGAATTTACAAAATAAAAATGACGGTTTAATTTTAAAATACAAAGTATTTTAACACAGAAGACAATTTTTAGTGACTTACTTCAACTTGTTTGGCGTAGAATAAATTTTAAACAGAAGAGAAAATGGAGTTGACGCGAGAACAATTTCGCGCTGTGATTTTCTACGATTTCAAAGCAGGATTAAATCAAGAAGAATAAGTTCAACGGTTGTAATTAGCATTTGGTGACGAAGCTCCAGCTCGTGCTACTGTATTCAGATGATTTAGAGAATTTAGAAGAGGTCGCAATTTTCTTTAGGATGAAGAACACACAGAAAGGCCGCCTTCGGCAGTAATCCCGAATAATGTGTCTGCCATACGAAAAAGGTTAATGGATGATGATCGCTGTACCTATCAAATGATACAGAAGGAACCGTTTTCTTCAGAAGTATGGGATTGGTCAAAGCCATCAAGTTAGAAGGACAGATGACAGTAACAGCAAACTGGTATATCACTAATTGTCTTCCAGAAATTCTACAAGAATTGAATGTTAAAGGACTAATGCTTCAAAATGACAATGCATCTTCACATACAGCCGGATTAACAGTTGAGTTTCATAAACAAAAACAAATTAAAATGATTGAACATCCACCGTATTCACCTGACCTAGTAATGTGTGACATTTGGTTATTCTTTAATCTAAAAAAGAACTTAAATGGACGTCGTTTTCATTCAGAATAAGAGAATGATGTGACTATAAATTTAAGTTTTTCATCCATTCCAAGAAATGAATTGCTTGAGACATTTAATCTGTAGAATATCCGTCAACAAAAGTGCATTGATGCTGGAGGAGACTACTTTTAACACACCTAAAATTTTGTAAGTATAACTTTAAAAACCTAGTTGTATCTCAAACATTTCAGAGTGACCCTCGTATATGAAGGCTGTCTTCTTTTTCCTATGCAAAAAATTAAAATCAACCAATTTTAAATATATTTTAATTATTTTTAAGTATATTCAGAATTTAATTATTTTTAAGTATATTCAGAACACATTTTATATTATAGAAAAAAAATTAAAAAAATTTCATATTAATATTTTTTTGTCTATGAAGAATTTTTCAGTTTTATGACAAAGTACACAAAATTTTCGTCACTTAAGAATATACTTATGATTTCAGAAATTAATAATTCATAATAAATAAAATGTTTATTTTTACAAATCTAAATGATTAGTAATTTTCAACAATATAATATTTTTTAAAAAAAGACGTTCTTTGATTTTTAGAGAATTGTGATTATTAAATTTTATATTATTTTAAATGAGAATCACAGAACTTTCTTGAAAATTCAAAACTATCGTAAACATAAATGTTTTATCGATAACAAAATTTGTATAGTACACAGTGTATTATTACACATATTTGCATACTTCTTCCTTTAGTTGTCAAGTTCATAATTGTAATAATAAAGGTTTAGGATTTATAATACAAGGCACAATGTCTTGTTACTATAAAATTTTAAACATGAAAATATATCTTATTCATTCTTAAGCCATGATATATTTTTAGAAAAAATAAATTCTTAGATATAAGTGGGGTTTGAATCTATTAAAACTATTAATCTTATCCTCATTCATAACATCGTTTTTTTTTTTTTTTTACTTAAGTATTAGATTTATCTATTTTGATCCCTGAAAATGATAATTTTAGGGAAAATTTATCATTCGTATATATTTTCTCTACAATTATTTGCACAAGAATATCATTTGCAAAGAGCGCGTTACCTTATTTTTATTAATGAATAATGAAGTTTCAATTAATACTATCAATAGTTTTGTAAAATATTTAACTAAGAAAAGACAAAATAACTACTGCAGATTAACTTAATTTGGTTATTTAAAATATTTATTTAAATTTTCGTTAAATGCTTCTTACATTATTACCAACCAAGATCGTTATACTAAATAAAAAATATATGAATTTTTCTAAGAAATTCAATGCGATTGAGAAACGCCAATTGTTCAATATAATAAAATAAAAAAAAATTTAAAAATTACAGAAAGTTAGAAAAATATTGTGAATTTTCTGAAGTTTCATTTGGGGAAACAGGTGCCCTGCTTAAAATTGATCTAAACGTTTTGCACGAAGTCGTAACCAGTGAAGTACACAGTGTTTTTGCCAGTTCATGAAATATGTATTCATCCATAAGGACCTTCAAACAGATTCTGTGAATTAAGCTCATTTGTGTATCGACATTACATTGCATTCCGATATTCAATTGTTCTATTAAATGCAGTTTATATTAATATTTTATTTCTATTTAAAATGCATAAAAGCATAAATTTCACACAAACACACATTTTAATATAGTTTTACAGACGTAATATCCTTAATATATTTATAGAGTTTAGCCTTATTAGCTTTCCAATGAGAAATGAAAAAAAAACCAAATCTCGTTATTACGTTGAATTTCACTGTTATTATTACTGTACAGAATTTTAGTCTCTATTCCATATTTATTAACGGATTATTGCACCTTGCTCTAAGCATTTCAAATTTGTCAGTGAAAAGAAGTGATAATAAAGTTAAATGAAGTTAATTTCTTCCAATAAATGATTATTTAAAATATTTCATGTATTCTATTATCTACTTAAACTTCAAATGTGTTTCAGTGCATACATTTGTAAAAATTGCAGATTATATTTCTGTAATTCTACTTTCCAATTTCACAGTATTAAAACGTTACTTACCTTTTATTGGGCAATGTATTTAATAACAAATTAAAATCTTATATAGCTATAATAATTTTCATATACCAGCATGTAAGGATATTCGTGTAAATCTTCATATTTAGATTTGAAGTTGATGTAATAATTGAAGCTTATTTATATCACTTATTTGTACATTTTGAGTTGTACGCACAATAAATACTTCATCGTTTTTAACTAAAATGACTTACAGTTACACTAATTGAACGAAATAAAAATGAAAACTAAGAAAAATATCAGGGTAAGTATAGAAATGCCGAAAGATTGTATAATGGAAGAGCGGGAAAGAAATTTCCAGCAAAATACACTTAAGAGCACTCTTGTGGTTATCTGATACATTAGAGAATAAAGTTTTGGTTTATCTGAAAGAGTTTTCGCTCTTTTTTTCTAATCATTTTTGACTTACGACACAGAAATTCAATTAATTGGACATTTGTGACGTCTCTATTTCGGAAGTGCTTTATCGGAATTTTTTCAATTTATCTTCTTGTTCTTCCCTTTTAAATGTAAAAGTATATTTCAAAAATAGAGTTAATTTATATCTTTTGTAACACTAAAAACCTCATAAAATGATTTAAAACGATAAAGAATAAAAAAATGTAACATAAATATGTGCATGGAAATTAAAGAAAATTATAATATTTGTTAATATATATATATATATATATATATATATATATATATATATATATATATATATATATATAAATATATATATATATATATATATATATATATATATATATATATATATATATATATATATATATATATATATATATATATATATATATATATATATATATATATATATATATATATATATATATATATATATATATATATATATATATATACTTACAGATAAAAAGTGAAAACTAAACTAAAAAATTAAAGAGACAAAAGTAATTAAATTTGCTATCGAAAGGTGAATCAACGGGAAAAGAAAAAGTCGAGCAAGTATTTGCATCAGAATCATAATGAAAAAAAAATGAATGACTTTTTTAAATAAATTAATGACTTAAAAGATTAATAAATTAACTGATATTATTGAAAATATATAATGAAAAAATATCTTTGCGACCCAAATGTAAGAGAAGATGACATAATATTTACCCCTTGATAAAAGATATCTACATCAGAATATCTCAGCAAAACAATTTGAATAATAGAATATAATTCAAATAAAATTATATTAAGAGATATTTAAAAAAAATTTCAACACAGAAAGCAAGAATCTTCAGCATATGATGATTAATACTATATTGATGAGGAAATCCAGGGAATATAAAAATGTTAAATATAATAATGTTTACGAGCCTAAATTTGTGTAGAAGAGTCCTATTTCCTCATTTACTTCATGTGAAATTGATATATTACTATTAAATTTTGTACAGATAAATTTTATTGATTTTCACTGAAAATAATGGAAAAGATAATTCATTATAGTGTACAAATCATAATCAATATTGGCGGAAAAATTTAGTTGTACAAAATATAAAAAAGAAGAAACTAGGTTTTCTGTAATGCAGAGAAAATAGGATGAAAGTTTTAATATCCTACTCTTGAATATTTATATTATTTTCTTTACATTTTTAAATAAATTTGATTCAAAAGTTTCTTATAAGTTTCTTATTAAATTCAATAAATTTTATATGATTAATCATTAAATCAGCTTTGATTTTAATATTTGATTCCACTCGTAAAGCAAAGCTTTTTGAATTGTGAAATGAATTTTGGTGATTTCGATGAATAAATGTTCATATATTCTTTAAGCATTGACGAAAATCTACATGTTATATGTAATTTAAAGTATGAAAATTTTTCTTCTTTAAAAAATAAAACTCAAATATTTTTTTAAACATTGTTACTACTACCTATTTGCGGTAGTGTTTTTTTCCTACCGAACATATTTGTGTTACTTATAAAATACAGATATTTTATTGCAAAATGTTTATTTAGTAAATGTATAAAATTAGAATAAAACCATGACTATTAAGTGTAAGATCACTTAGAAAATCATATTGTTCATTTTAATTTATATTTTAGTGCTTAACAATCTCCTTATGAAAAATCATCACTAAGAAATAATTTTCTATACATTAAAAACTTATTTATTTGGCTTAAATAAGTAAAGAGGAAATTTGTTAAAATCACATAAATTTATAGTGTTTTACACACAAAAATTCAAATACATTATACTTTATTCAAAGTGGTTTCAGTATTTTAAATTGCATAAAAATTACTCGATGTGAAATGCATCAAACGGAATATTAATATTTGTGAGGCATAAATGAAATTGAATTACAAACAATATCATTTAATTGACGAAATCTTCGATATTATTAAACGAAATTCGATTACTTATACAATGTTGAAATATTTTATTTTATAGATATTTGTCAATATTTATGTAATTATATAATGATAGCAGTAATTTTTGAACGATATTTACTTGATGGAATTTGCAGAACTTAAGCCTTATTTCCATGTTTGCTACTGTTTATTCACATATTTTGCGTATTCGAATTTAACTTATCAACTTTAAAAAAGAATCCATACTGTAAGTACAGCGTACAGATACTTGAAAGAAAAAAAACTCAAAAATATTAATAAAATTGATTATTACTTGAAGCAACTTCTGCTGCAGACATTAGTTCCTAAGAACAAAATAACATATTTTAAAATTCAGTATATTTACTTTATTTTGTATTAGATCAGATGTAGATTTATGAAAGGGTGATTCCAAAAAACCTAGCACCACGACTATAGGTCTGTTGTACTATACCCTCAGAAAGCCCTATGTGAAGAGACAAGTGACTGAAGCAAAATTCAGCAGACATTTTATAGGAATTTCCAGCAACGTCCAAAATTTATTCAAGTGCTGACTCAGCTCTTCAAATCTGTGTGCAGAAAAGGTTTCACATTCACATAACATGTGTATCGAAGTTTCTTCCATATAATGACAACCTCTACAAGTGGGATCATCTGAAACTCCCATTAAGGTGAGATGTCTTTTAAGGTGGTAGTATCTTGTAAGTAGTCCCACTGCATTCCTTAAACTGCTTCTATTGAGCTTTAAAAATTGTTTTTGGCTTTTACTAGGGCACGTGCTATTTAATAGCCTTGCTTGTCTTTGATCCTTGGCATTACGCCAGTTCATAAACTGTTGTTTTCTGAAGGGACCAAAGACATTCTTTCTGACCATTTCTTTAGAAATACTTAGCACTGATTCTGTACCAAAAAAGTCGGTTGTTGATCCAGTCCTTGCCAGCTCATTAGCTAATTCATTGCCAGGAACATCAGAGTGCCGAGGCACCCACATTAAAGTGATGGGATTATTAGTAGCTAATTTACACAGCGTGAAATAACATTCCCAGACAAGAACAGAAGTTACAGTAGACTTCTGTAGAGCTAGTAATGCAGCTTGACTCTCTCTGTCAGAGCAGATAATTATTCTTTTACGAGAATAGTTTCTGTCCAAACATATTCTACTGCACATGAGAATGGCAAATACTTCTGCTTGGAATACAGTAGTATATTTACACAAAGGGAATGATAGCTTTGTGCCATCAGCAGGACAACAAATACCAGTCCCAGTGTTGGAATTCATTTTTGAGCCATCAGTATACCAGTAAATACAGCTTTCACTGATGGCAACATTATTCCAATCTTCCCTCAACTAAAATTTGATTGTATAAAGCTTGTCAAAAGCATACTAAACAATTGTGTAATCACTACGCATACTTATGAAAGGATGACTAGTTCCGTCAGAATTGAGGTTTCCCCAAAATAAAAATCTAGAGTAGTCCTTCCACTGACCTGTATTTTTAAGCCTCTTCATGCTAAGTATTGCTTCTTCTTCAATACGCATATAAAGAGTATGCATACCAAGCAGATGTTCCAGTATAGATGTGGGAGTTGTTCGAATACTCCCTGATATAACTACACAAAGCATCCTTTGTAAATTTGTTAATCCTGATTTAGCAGTTTCATTTTTGATTTTAGGCCACACACCACTGAGTCATAGGTAATATTGGGACAAATGGTCATAGTGTAAATCCAATGAATAACTTTGGTATTTAAGCCTCAGTTTCTTCCAAATGCATTTCTACATGACTATAATTTTTTTTTTCTCTTTTAATACAAAAGTTGAATTTCTTGTTCCAACTCAAGTTCATGTTAAAAATACACCTAAGAATTTAACTTCCTTGGAGCAAGTTAATCCTTGACTAAAAAGTTAACTTTTGCAGATTAAGATTCTTTTTTTCTGAAGGCAACCATATTGGTTTTTTGAGGAAAAGCCTTCTTTTTTACACCAACTCTCATCTTGTTTGAGGGTGTTGGACATGATGCTAGAGAGTGTTTCACCATTCTTATCTCTGATGATTATAACTGTGTCACCTGCATACTCAATGGTGGTTATTCCATGTTTTTTTGACACCTCTAAAAGGGAATCTACAACACAAGTCCATAAGATGGGTGAAATAACTCCTCCCTGTGGACAACCAGATATGGCTGGGATCATCATGTTTTCACTTAAAACGAGGCACTAACAAATCCGTTATCGAGCAGATTTTTATCCAAGAAAAGATTGTGTCATTAATTCCCTTTCTAGCAAGAGATTGTAAAATGGTTTGAATAGGTACCTCATCAAAGCAATCTTTATTATCTAAGAAAACAGCTAAAGCAAGTTCTTTACCCTTAAAGTTCTCCAAAATGCCGAGATGGCAGCCGAATGGCTAGCGCTCTTGATTTCGGTTCAACAGTTTGTGGGTTCGAATCCCACCCAGGGCATGGATGTTTATAGTGGTTTGGAATCCACTTTAAACCATGAGTCTCGGTCTAATTAGCCCTCGTGCGCCAAAAATGACCGTTGAGCGACAAAAAAACAAACCAAAATGAAGAATAGATCGCACTATCAGTGTATCTACCAAGTTGGTATGCAAATTGAGAGTCAGAAAGTGGTTTTTCGACTAAATAAACTTCTTTAATATATCTGTTTATAAGCTTTTCAATTGCCTTTAGAAGAAAATATTTTAAGCTGATAGGTATAAAAGATTTAGGAAGGATTTTTTAATCCATTTCACAGTTTCAAGATCATCACATAGGAGAATTAGTGCCCCCAAGCACTAAGCAAAATCCTCGAAACCTATGAAGATGATTTCCTATATGGACCTAATCTGTTCTAGTCAGAATCTCCAGTTGTATGGAGTCAACATCCTCCTTGTTGAGTTTGTTGGTTAGGAATCCATCCTTTACAATGGCTGTTTTATGGCATTTAACAGTAAAAGTCCCAGGATGATGATCGTCCCTGGGCTTCTTAGTAGCAATGTTACTGGGAAAAGAGGTTGATACTTCAGACCTAAGTCTTTTGGTGAAACCCACCGTCTGAGCAATCTCCATCTTGCTCCCTTGCTTTGTTGCGACGCCTTAGATTGCGTCTTTGTGTTTTTATGAGAACTCCTGGCTCTCCAACTGTGGTGCCTGTGTGCTACCTTGTGGCATCTCCACTTATTCCATCAGATTACCAGTGATCTCCTTTGTGCCGGGATTCTGTTCCGTAGGCACAGTTTCACTGGCTGATTAGATAACACCGAGAGGCGCATCCAATCTTCTTTATCATTTGTATTTTTTCTTTTTTCTGTCATCCATTGAGTGAACTGGGAAATGGGAGGGCATATAGTCACCACTTGCGTATTGTCCCTGTAAAGGTGGAAGGCAAACATACAACGAGGTTTTGCCTGGTTCCTCGAGGGGCCCGTTAGCGACACCATAGTACTGGTGCTATTCATCCATCGGCACGGAGCCTAACACCTTGGGTTGGGTTACCTTTCTGTATTAGCCAGGTATATTATCATAGCCTTCTCACTATGGGTAACCCTGCCAGGTACCTAAGCAAAGTTTAGGTTCCAGACAAACATTACCTGTGCTACTTGCGTAACCCTCACACCACTTTGAGGTTATAGAATAGGATATCCTGTGAAGGCTTACTTTATAACATTTACATGTCATTCAAAATCTTGCGTATTCTAAATTCATAAAATCTGTCCTCTGATTTCTGTATGAGAGGAAATTTTTATTACCAACAGGTTACAATTAACAAGCTGTATGATTTTAAGTTATTTATCGTTTTGAATTTAAAATCCTAATTTTTTATTTTATTTTAAAATATACATTTTCATATATTTTATCAAAAATACAATATTTGAACTAGTTTTGCGAATTTGTGTTGAATTAAAAAACCCGTCTTTGTTTCTCGTCCATAAAATCTGCAGCCACATACAATATTAAATGTCTTAAGTGTATTTAAATTTGTGAACACCGCTTATTAACTTAAGTTGTTATTTGTTACACTTGGAGAAGTCAAACTCGTAAAATCTTTAAGTATGCTTATTTAAGTCAGTAGATTTAACGAGCACATATATCACAGGAAATTGGTGGGCCTTTGATGGCTTTGGGAATCCTCTAACCACTGGGCTGCCAAGACCTAAAAAGGGGACCGACGACACGCCATGTTCCTAGATGGTCACCCTTGCAAGTACTGATGCGCAGAATAAGCATTAACCTATATACAACCTATATAATATATATATATAATATATATATAATATATATATGTATATATATATATATATATATATGTATATATATATATATATATATATATATATATATATATATATATATATATATATATATATATATATATATATATATATATATATATATATATATATATATATATATATATATATATATATATATATATATATATATATATATATATATATATATATAGATGTGTGTGTGTGTTAGAAAACTGTTTCATAATTTAATTACCCTTTCTTAAATATATTATGTTACTTTGTTCATGCGCTTCACATTGTTTTACTATGATACATCAACAGGAATATGTAACATGAAAAGTTATCACTTCTCATACCATTGGTAAGGAAATGAAATAATCATTATTTTTATTTTCAATTACAAATATTAACAATTTTAAAGCAAATATATTATAAGAAGTTAAAAAAAGTCTTTTGACAGTATATTTTAAAAAATACAGTCTTAAATTACAAATAACAAATACTAAATTTTGTCTAAAGATTGACTGATAGATAGGAAAGTAAGTAGACAAATAGATGCAGGTGCATTAAAATCCTTTTTTATCTCTTTAATTACATGTTTTGATATTACGTAAAATTATGATGTTTCATATCCAAAAAACATTAAAAAATTGTAAAAATCATTTTATTGTTATTATTTTATACATGAAACGCAAGAGAGATAGTAGATTTAATCATATTAATATGCTTACTTTGTAATAATTTAAATAAAAAATAACTTTTTCTTGTTTTATTATAGTTTATTTAAAGACAAAATTACACAAACACATGTTTATGTGCGGAATTAAGTAAAATTATTTTCAAGTGAGGAACTATTAGAAATCATTCTAATTTGGTTTTTTGCAGAGTCATAGTTACTTAATGATATGTTTCCCTGAGGGATTATTAGTTGCGCCTTCGCTGATTATGTGATGATTAGCTTCAAAAATTCAATTATTAGAAAGTTAATTTTTGTTTTTTATTTCTTTTCATCTGCACATTTTGGTCTTCGTCAATAAAATTTATCTTCGCTCTCTATTAATTAACAATATTTTTAACTGTTAATTTTCTGTTTATTTTTGAATTCAAAGCCATGCATTCAATGTTGAAACTATACAATCAAGAAAAAAAATTTATAGTTAATAATTATATCAAGTCATTTTAAATACCAGTTTAATTAAAAATAATGGGTTTGATTCAGAATTTATTTAAAAAACATTACTTGAAATGTTTGTGGGAATGGAATGTAAATTATGTACTATAAAAACACTCAAAATACTATAGCTTAGGGGAAATAGAAATATGTTTTAAGTCATTCTTTGCTTGAAGATTTTGCCTGAAAGTATAATTAATCTAAAAATATGGTTTTCCTGTATTTGGTTTTGATTGCAAAAGGCTTATCACAAGATTTTTTTTAAAAAAAACATAATGCTTTATATTAGAACAAAATTAAATCTAAAACTAAAGAGAGATATTGTCTTTTGTAATAACAACCAAATTCAGAATAATATTTTATATTAAATACATTTTTTTCTGTAAATTGTAATGTAATTTTACACGTTTATATAGTTATTAAATTCCAATACACCCGAATAATATTATATTTTTAATTAGTGTTATATTTAATATTAAATATTGAATAATAATTAATTTAGTTATTTTAGAATTTAGTATAAAAATTTGATAAATTTAAAACCACAATTATTTCCATAAAATAACATAGTATTTTGCATTAGGAAAACATTAAATGTGAAATATTTTCTACAATCCTAATAGTTATATGAAGTAGAAATATATTCTTAGGAATTTAAAATTGATTTGCAATTTTAATATATTTATGCTCAATATATTAAAATATTTATGCTCAATAAATTATGTATCAGTAAATCGATATATAATAACAATGATATCTCAATATCAAGACAAAGAAAATTCTACGAAGAACACTTCAACTTCGGTGAAAAATTAATAATTTACAAAAACATTTTCTTCGAATAATAAAAGTAGATACATATATTTAATTAAAAATATTTTACTACATCTATAATAAAGCAATAATTTAAAAACATGCAGTATAACTATGTTACACTCTCAAACTGAGTACTTGGCACATATAAATATTCCAAAATATCTTAGGATCTTAATATAAGAAATATATCTCTGATTCTTATATATAATATAAGAAAAAATATAAAATTTTGAAGTAACATTAGTGTTTTTAAAATTTAAATTATATTCATTTACTTTTGTATATGCAAGACATAAGATGAATTAAATTGACAGTATAAGTGCTTATAAATTCAAAATTTTAAGCAAAACGTACATTAATTTGACATGAAGATTTATGAGGGAGAGAGATATAACTGTTAAAACAAAATATAATTTAATTTCATATTATCTCCTCTTATATATATCATTGTGGTCTTTGTAATTAAATTTAATTTCTTTCTATTATTCTGCATAGTAAATGCAAAAAAATTCCATTTTAAGTTTAACAAAATTTAAAACTCTCGTTCAACAATATTAACTGTTATTTTCTTATTTTTACAGGTGTACTTTTGGCATAAATTTTTATCACCAACAATGCCAATTTTTCTACTTTCAATTGATTCATTAAAATGAAAGAATTAAAATGTTTGGGAAATCTTTAAGATCATAGATAGGTAATCAATTAATATTATACTTAATTAGATAGAATAACATATAACTAAGTTCTATATTAATTAAACTCAAATCATTATTATGTTATATATTTAATTAGTTATAATATTTCTATTTTATATGATGTATAAGAATATAATGTTTGAAAATAAACTACAAAGAGAACATTGTAAATCCTCAATTTTAATGAATTTATTGAAATAAACTTTTCAATAGTTATTAATTATTAAAATTAAAAATGTGCGAATCTTAAGCTCCATAAATGCATTAGATTTAAATAAGTTTTTCAAAAGCAGTGCAATTATCCAATCAGGGACAATTGTATTAGGTTGTTGAAGTAATTCTCTTTTTTACAAGAAAGTTCGCTCATTCATATCCCAAAAGTGTACATTGGGCGGGCACCTTTTGGAGAGCAATTTGTTTCCCTTTCATAAAGATAGTTCTTAGAATTTCTTCGCATTTGTTGTTGTTACATATGATACTTGGACAAGCCAAGATTCACCTTTGGCTAGTCAGTAGAGTGCTATTTTTGTTTTAACTAGATCAACAAAAGGTGAAAGTACAACTTTGCTTTAAACTTTTCTGATAAATGGCTCCACCAGAGGACCCATTCCCTCAATTTTGACTTTAATCTGAAGGGGAAGAAACTTTTCTCCAGACTATTACATGTATGGTAACTGTTCAACGACCGAACGTTGTTCTTTCGATTAAACGGATTTAACGAGTAAGTACATCGCAGTACTCAGTGGGTCTTTGGTGACGATTGGAATTGAACTCCCCATTTCTGCGTGGAAGACCGATATCTAACCTAAATATCAGGGAACCATTGTAGCCTAACCACTAGTCTACCACAGCTCCCTGTTATTTTCATATTTCTGGTGTTACTGGTGTTATTTTCCTATATCGGATGTGCTCAACAGCGCTAATTAACTGTATAGCTTCCTTGACCTTTCTAACTTGTAATGGATAGCTAATAATTGTTTTAAGACTATATACATCATCACAGTTTCGCAGTTAAAAATATATAAATGTAGTCTACAGCCGCATTAAATGAAGAAATGATTTGAAAACACACCAGTCTCTTCATTAAAGTGACGCTCAAATTGGAATCCAACTATATAAATGTGCAACCAATGAGAAATGGATTATCTAGCAGCAACAGTCTTTAAGGAAACATTTTTACAAAACACTTTTCAAGGTTTCTCTGTTTTTATAATTAATTTTAATTAATTATTATTAATTAATTATAATTAATTTCCAGTAGATTTAAGCTTATTTCTATAGTTATAACTTCCAAAGGATTTCTTGATAACATATGGGGATGTATATCTCCAGGAACTTCAAGATCTTTTCTAATAATAAGCTATTTTTAAATATAACTATGCATGGATTTTTAATTCCTTTGTTTAACCACACAATCCATCCAGTGGTAATGTCCACAATTGGCTGTCATACAGGAGCAAAGCTTTTATTGTTATACTATCTTAAAAGGGTATATTTTGTCAGCAATAAAATTGCATCGATAGGAATTGATTTAACAGATCTCGTTATCAAGCGTAAAACCTTATTTTATATAATGCCTTCTATTTATTTACCTTAATTTGTGGGGTTGTGATCAAAGTTTCACAACAATGGGTCCTTAAAGGATTGATAAAAGTTTTGAAAATAATAACAACAGTAGACCATGCACACCCCAGATGCTGTTCTCCAATTGCTTAAGAATACTTATTCTATTTGGAATAAGCTAGGAAAGCTCTTAATCATGAAACCTTTAATTTTATTTGTTATTGAAAATTATTTCCATGTAAGTAAAATGTCAGTGTTGAGAAGGACAGTGCTTTGGTACTTCAACTTGGTAAATAGCTTCATGGATTAGGGAAAAAAACTGCGATGCTATATTTTACAAATTTAAGGTCATGTTATTCACTTCACACAAATTGGAAAGCACATGCAGTGTCATATTTAAACTACTTTCAATGAGCCTTTTACCAATACGTTTTGATATCTGGATCCATATTAGGCATTTTTTTTCAAGTATTAAATTCAGAGATGAAGCAAAATCATTGCCGTTTATATTAAACAATGTGCAACTAGGAAATATTCCCTGAGTGATCCCAGTTTGTAGATTAAAACTTTTGGAGAAAGAATCTCCAAACTTTATCGCATGTTTTCTAGTTTCTGAATGATCAGATCCAGTTAAATGTATTAGAAGATATACCAATATATTCAGGAGCTTCTGGCAGAGATGTTTCCTAAAGACAGAATCATAACTTCCTTGAAATTAATGAATTAATATATATATATATATATATATATATATATATATATATATATATATATATATATATATATATATATATATATATATATATATATATATATATATATATATATATATATATATATATATATATATATATATATATATATATATATATATATATATATATATAAGAGGCGCCGAGAAGTATAGGCCACCCAAATATTTTCAAACTGCAATATTTATTATTTCTGAACATTCATTTTTTCATTGCTTAAAATATTGTGTCATTTAATATTTAATGTAATAGGGGAAATCAGAGTAAACAATGTTTAAGAAATCTATTCGTTAAATATTTTCATAAGCAGTTGTACTAAATTTTTAATTCTCTTAATAACTTTTATTTGTTATTTACTTTGCAAAAATAACAGTTTTTCCAATATCATTCGTGTCAATAATAATAAGTATTTTTTTTATTTAACATAGTATGAAAAAGTAGTAGTTTTAAACGTAACATTGTTTTAAAATAGAATTATCTGGATTTCTATTTTTATTCAATTTATTTTTGTTAAATAAATGTGCTGTGTTATAAAAAAAAAAAAAAAAAAAACTAAAAATATGATAAAAGTAAGTGAAAGGATATTAAATGTTTTTACTTTAGAAATTCACACACTTTATGTCTTCTTATTTTTAAAATATAATAAGTCTAACATCTTTTTGTTGTGCTTAAATTTTAATAAAACGTTATGCCATACAATTTTATATCTTTATTATCAAGCATACAGAATATATTTCTGCATTATCATTGAACTGCTACCTAAAATAATTATAATAAAAAATCATTTGAAATATATTATTAGAATATATTCATTTATTTACTCTCTAAAATATGAAAATAATTTTAGACATGTGTCTAACCTAGAAGTCGTATTATCTTTGGATTTTTATCGAGAAATCTTAGCATACAAATGAATGTTTTGTGTCCAAATTTTATGGGATATTTTGGTCATATTTCTCAGACGTAAGAGAATATAGTTATTTATTTTAAAAACATAGAAAAAAGATAATGAACATACATATACTATCAAATATCTACTTTTTTGTTATTGAATATACTAACTTTATTTAAAGTTTTAATTTAATTGATATACTTTTTAAAAATTAACTCCAAATTTTAGAATGAAGAAAATCCTGGAAGTAACCACTTTTCTAAAAGCATTTCTCGAATTCTAGAAAATATTTAGAATCAATAAAGAAGCACGTGAAATCAATTAACATGCCATGATTATTAAAAAATTCTATAATTAGTTTTAAAAATAAATTTATTTTATTATAGTTCTTAATACTTTTTTATAAAATATTTTCAGGAATTATCTGATAACGTGTTATGTGCAAGGATTCAATGTGAAAAGCCACCAGTGGAATTTTAAATAACACTGTAACTCTATTTCTAATTAAAATAATTCCAAAAATATATTCACACCAGCTCCATGAATCCAAAACTCATGGATTCATGGAGCTGGTGTGATGCTACTGTCACACCAGTTGGAACAAGAAACAACAACACAATAATATAAGATGATACTTCCATAATAAATGAAATAAATATAAATTCATTTAATTTATTTGATAAGGAAACAAAGTTAGGGGTTTCTAAAATACCGAAGTTCTACAGTAATTGACGATATACGAATTACAATCCATAAGTGTTTAATGCGAATTGTTAAAGATGCAATAATTTACTAACTAGTATCAATAATAATATCAAGTACTTAAGGAATAGTGAATCAAATGATTAAAAAACACATTAAATATTTCATAAATCATGAATTGAGACTAATTTACATGTTTTTTATCATTTTTATCACACTCGCTTAAAGTGTATTTTTTTTATATAAAAACTTCAAACTTTGAATTGTTGAATATTCCCACTTGCATTTATTTTTAACACTATATTGAAATATTTGAGTATATTGGAGAATTTGAAATATTTTTACTCCCACATTAATAAATTAATTAAAATTTGTGCATAGGATTTCAGCATAATTTAAATGATACATGAAATATTTTTTATTACTTTAATTCATTTATGAAATGTATTTTATTTTAAAGCCAACAGACTAAAACTAGCATATAATATAAGATATAAATTGTACACCATAACGATTATATAAGATAAATCGTTCTGTCAGATTTCTGATCATTCTTATTATAATAGTTCATAATTTAATTGCCAATTTTGAGACAAAGAAAGTAACTAATTTCTTTTATTTTTTTCAGCAGTAAAGCAAATGTCAGTTTAAAGCTGTAAAATGATACCTACAGATTTTCTAGACATGAGTACGATTTATATTTTTAGTATTTAAAGAATCCTGTAGTATCTAAATTTAATGTTTATTGTAGATAAATAATCCATCTTTAGTGCATTAATTATGTTTGCCTGAATGATAATAATGCAATACAATTCCATAAATTTACGATTAAAATATAAATTTGAAAATATTCTTACACTCAAAACAGAAATTGCATAATATATTTAAATTAAAGTAAGTATATTTTTCTTGTCTTTTCAATATTGTTTAAAATGCTAACGAAATCGGGTACAGAATTTTCATTTATATTTTTATGGAATATTTAATAAGAATTAACTGAAATCCATTATGTTTTCTTGTGAAAAATATAAGCAATAATCTTAAAATATAAGATTATATTTTCCAATTGCATTTGCTTTATTGCACTAATTTATGCAAAAATACTTTTGAACGAAAATCAAACATTATGAAAATGAATTTCTAACTGTATCTGAATCATTTATATGATAATTTAATGCTAGTGATTCCCTATAATAATTCAGAAAAAAACTTTACCTGCATATAAAATTTCTACCTATACCAATACTATATCTGCTTAAGTTATATTTTTATCGACCATTTAAATAACTGTATAATGAAAATTTATTTTGAAAGAAGACTCTTTAATCTACTGACTGATCATATATAACGATTATAAGAAACTTTATAAAATGATTGTCAAGAAAATGCATTTAGGAAGTAATTATAAACATTGTTACATAATTGTTTTACATAAATGAAAGGGAAAGATTATGTATAAAATTTATTTGCAACAATTAATTATCCTCATTAATTTATCATTCATCAATATCATTTTCAAAGTGTTGAAAACATAATCTTTTTGAAAGTATGTAAAATAGATTTAAGATTTTCTTTTTTAAGCTTTAACTCACCCGTGTAAACATTTTATGAACACATAATTGAACAATGCAGACTGTGTGTGTGTGCTTACGAATATATATATTGGCAGTAATTAATTTATCTTCTTCAATGCCAAATGCACTCTTACTTGGGCTATTTACTCTAGATAAATATTTTTATTGAATGTGAAGAGATTAGTAAATTCTTTATAGAATGAAAGTTAATAGCTTTTCATCAGAACAAATTTTAATCCAGTTGTTTACATTTTATTCAAAAGAATGATATCAAGCTTATTCCAAAACTAAAACATTAGCCAAAATTATATTAATTTACGAACTAATTTTATAAAATATTAAACCTATTGCAATTATTGTCAAAATAGGAAACATTTTATTTATTGCACCTCAGTTTCCATTATAGACTCTATAATTTTATTTATCCAATACATTCTCTGATATATAAAGCTTCATAATATCTTCTGATTTTTTTCTGCTGATACAAAAGTTGTAAGCAATCTATGCTCGCAGGTGGGAATGCTCAGTGAAATAAACATTTTAAGGCTCAGTACTTCAACAATACTTATAAGATTATTTATAAACCAGTTATTAAGAGGATTATGTATGCATTAAAGTTAAGTTATAAGACATTAATATTTTTCATCATGCTATTGTTTAATGTTCGTCATTTTATGCCCACCATTAAACATTTACCAGAAAACTTTCCCGTAATGAATAATAACATAAATATTTTATAAGAAATAATATTAGATTTGAATATTTACGAATTTTATACGCAAAATTAATACGCAAAAATATATGCAATATATATATATATATATATATATATATATATATATATATATATATATATATATATATATATATATATATATATATATATATACATTGTCGTTTTTAATAACATTTTACAATTGCATTATTTCCATGCGGCTTTTAATAACTTTGCGTCTTAATGATTTTTAATTCCGAATTTCCTTTATAACAGTTATTTTAAAAAATTTAAAGGTAAATTTATTTATATTCTCTAATATATATATATATATATATATATTATAAATAATTTAATTAAGTTCAAATATGAATATGAATCAAGTAAATAAATTCATTGGATTATTATATTATAACTATATTGAACATTTTTAGAATCAAGTCGAAGAGCTCACTTTTTTTTTTTTTTTTTTTTTTTTTTTTTTTTTTTCTTTGGATTGATAAGGTAAAATTAGGTATGAAGATACTACTTTTATCTTATCTATTTTTAATTATTTATTATTTTATAATTATTAATTATTTTAATTTATTTTATTATTTATTATTTTAATAATTCATTTTTTTGTTATAAAAATTTAAATAACCCATAAATTTCTTAAGGGAAAGATTTTTTAAGTTAATAACATGACACTACTGCTAAAACATTCATCAAATTAAACTATTTCCAACTTTCTATATCAATACTAAACATTAAACACTGGTTAAAATCACAAATAAATATGTAAATTTTTTCATAAATTTTTATGTACACTTGTCTACAATTTATGAGGAAAACCATTTTTTTTTATTTTTTATCTTTTGCAAATGAATGGAGGTGGAAACATAAAGTTTAGATGACATGTGCACAAAGCATATATGCATTAATTACAGAATAAGCATTTACGTAAGAAAAACCCATAAATTATTTCCAACAGAAAAGCAATCTTACTGGAAAAGATTAATTTTGAAAGAAGAATATCCGCAGTTTAATTAGGTAAAATGCTGTAGAATCTTATTAAAATGTAGTTTCAGTAAGAGATATGTCCTCCCCTAGTTGAAAAATATTGTTCAGCTTCGATATTTCATGTTGTAAAAGAATTTGTTGTTTACGAAATGGAAAGGTCATTTCATTCACTTTAAACCAATATTCGAGAGATATTCCTCAATACTTACAGGTTGATAAAATCGTGTGTTATCATCCATTAGAAGGAAATCATTGCCAATTGCACAGGCCCCTATGGCCAGTTATATACATCATGGATATCTTCACGATATATCCATCAGTCCCAGTTCCTTTGTGGGATACATATAAATCACTTAAACGCATACCTCAAGTCCTGTCCAAATCATTAATCTACCACCATGGTATCTATAATTTTTTACAATGTTGGATTGATGGCATATGGCGCTTTGTTCCGTCCAAATCAGCAAACGTCTGGAAAAAATCAGCAGCAAACGTCGTCAGCAAACGCCAGATCCAGAATAACTCTACCATATAAAGCGGTATTCTTACGTAAAAAGTTACAAAGCTCGTCGATGGCTGGTCCAGCGCCTTTTTTATCTGGCCCAATTTAAGCGGGCCATTACCTGTCGTCCGTCAAGAGGCACCAACGATACATCGCCTTATATAGTGAGCTGCATAGGTCTTCACATCATATTAGCAACAATTATACTCCCTACTGTAACAAGTTGCAGCCTTGAAATTCTATTTCTCTTTTTGGCCGAAGCATCAGTATAATGGTCTTCCTCACGTATTCTAACCCATGGTCGTAATGGAACATGATCTCTAAACACAGAAACTTTGGTTTGATATTGAGTCAAATGATGAGGACCACAATACGAGATGCATAAAGGTGCCTAAAAGCATCCTGTGACATCTACATTTCTATTCCTTCGACCTCTCGCTATCTTAATGAATTGGATCAGTGGTTTCTTTTTAGATATTGCGAAAGCTAGCTCACTTTTGTCGATGAATCTGCTAACAAAAGTTGAGTGTCAACAAACATTACACAAGTACTTACGAACATATGATTTTTGCATATTTTTCTCTCACTCATGCGCTTCTGCTCATTCCTATTAAGAAATATAGCTAGTATTATTGCATAAGTTTACATAAGTTCATGTTTGTTATTCAAAAAAATTATAATTTTTATCATAAGTCTTAATTTTTATTATGAGCTACTGTTCCTCATAATTAATTTTTATTATGAGCAAAATGTTTTTCCTTACCATTTGGTGAGCAGTTTAATACTTTCACCCATGCACACGCCGTTATTAAAAAATTTGTGTTTTTACATCGAATATCAAAATTTAACTTTAAATTGTTGCACGTTAATTTTCTAATATAAATATTATATTCACATTGAACTTTGGACACTACACACACACAATTTACAAGATATCATTAAATTAATTACTGCATTTGAAGGGTTTTCGAATTTCACTTTTACCTAAATCTATTACAGGAATTTTTATTTTTCGAATTCATTTAAAAAAGATTTCAAATTCTGCGCTTCATTTAATAAAACTACGTTATTTTTTTTAAACTATTTTTATCGAAAAAAAATTAATTTTTTTTTGTGAATTATGTTAAAATATTATTTTATTGAGATTGCTTATATTCATTGCCATAATATTAATAAATTAAGGAAATCAATATGATTTTAGTATGAAAAAGAAAATTAAATGTGAATTGCAATTTTCCTAAATTATTACTATAAACTACGCATGAAAAAATTAATAATTAAAAATGTTTGGGATATAATTTGTTTATGCTATGACAGTAAGCAACAAGTTCTTAAGAAATATTGTAAGTAATTAATTAATTTATAACTTGATCTAGAAAAGTGTTACAAGAATACTTAGAAATATCTTATGATACTAACACTAATTCTTAAGAGTATTATAACAGATTTTCAGTAAGTCTCAAGAGATTGCGCGATAAATTTAACTTTTGAGGAAATACTTCAGAGTTATTCTTATTCGATACTACTTAAATGAATACTTAACAAATAGTTGCATAAATTTATATTGAATAAAATTAAGTCCTTATTATTATTCACGTTAAGCGGATTACCCTCATCACTCTAATCAGGTATAAGCATTTCCGTCTATTTCTGATCCGAAGCTTTCATTCTGCATTTTGAAATTTCAAACAGATTAATTAAACATTTTAACAACAATAAGGTTATTTGAAAGTCTAACACACTTTTGTCAAGCAAAATAAATTATTTCCTTACATGATTTTAGTGAAAATATTCATAACTGTTAAATACTGGGTATATAATATTTAATAGCTCTCAATATCCGTCTGCTATAATGAATCAAGATATAATATTGTTTGAACTCTTGACTGACAGCCTACAAACAAATTAGCTCCAGAATGTTCATTCATGTTTTAAGCTAAGATTTTTAGAACCAGTTAAATAATATATTTATTCTGATATTTTTATTTTATATTATGATTTCGTGAAATATTTTCAAGCATTTTAGTTATTTTTTGTAATATTAAAAATTATTCTACACATTACGATGATATTAGCAAGTTAACATCAGTTTTTAAAGCATACAATAAAAAATCAAAATGTTTGACCACCATCAGTAAGAAGCAGACATAAAACTTTTTTCTACCAAATGTATTCAGAGCTAATCACTTTTTATTAAAAGTTTGTTTTTCCAAAGGAAATAAGTAGAATATTAAAGGTTAAGTTTACTGATTGATTACTTCTCTACATTTTGTATTGAATATTAATGTTAAAATTATATAATTGCGTAAATCTTTAAGTCTCATATCATGTTATTGAATTGTTATTTAAATATTTTTGCGAATATATCTAGAACTGCTAGTTTCAATAAATAAGCAATGCTACTCATATTACCTCACAGAATAGATGTAATTATTAAAGAGCTTAATTAAATATATACATATATGACTAAACCTTTGAAAATATTCTTAAGTATCGGCAATGAATGAAATCAAAAAATAGGGAAACGTTTTCTTTCTTTGAAGTAGTTTAAATAAACTAAATCTGAGTAAAAATTCAAGTATGATTAAAAAGGCTAAAAAAGTTTAAATTAGTTAAAGAATAATGAAAGGTAAATTAAGAATATTAACATAATAGTTTTACTTATGTATTAAAAAATGTTGTTACTTATGACTTTTGTACAAGTCAAGCTTGCTATGCCATTGGCTACATGGATTATGTTGATGAATTATGTTAATGTAATTAGTGTCGTCATTTAATCAGTGTACCACAAAGGTAAAAGTAGAATTTTGCTCAAAATTCCTCCGATAGATGGCACTACCAAAGGATTCCCGCTCTCAATTTTTACATTGATCAGGAGGAGGAGGAAATTTTTTTCCAGACCCTTACACGCATAACTGATCAACGACTGCCACAGGACTTTCGATTTCACATATTTCACGAGCACGTATATTGCATGGACTCTTTGGGTCCTTGGCGACTTTCAGAATTGAACTCCACCCTTCCAGAAAGATAATCGATGTCCTAATAAAGTAATGCAATGGGTTCTATTGATTCTATTACACATTTATTTTATTCAGATAATATGCGTGCATGTGGCCATTGTAGAATGGTTTGTTATGACATTTGTTCTCTTTGTTGGAAGAGAGTGAGTTCGAATACCGAACCATCCGTCGTGTTCACTAATGGTACCCGAAACATGTGAAATATGATCTGGTCAGAATGACATCCATTTTTAATAACAAATCTGAGATGATAGGCCAAGTCTTAAGGTTTCTTTTATTTAGTATTTGCTTTTCAACTACAAAGATCTACTCACGTTCGGAATAAACATGCAGCTCCTATTTGGTACCCTACACTATAATGTGCGTCAGTTCCGACGCTTGTGCTTAAAGTTGTGAGCCACAATGTTCATGAAGTTGATAAGAGAATTTTAGTTAAAATATATTTAATATAATTTTGAAAAGTTATCCGTCAAATTACATATTCTAGGATGTATGTTGAAAAAGTAAATTATTATAAAATACTACGATATTAATGTGAAATGCATATAATTCTCTTAGAAAAACAATTTAGAAATAAACAAATATGACCGTCTTTATCTTGTAGCAATTATAAATTAATAACAATAATATTATTACTAGCTAATATTGATATTAAGTTCACTGAAACTGAATACAATAAAAATACTTTACGATTTATCGTAACTAAAAATCCTTTAAAAAAGTACGCAAAACAATGAAATTAGCTAATATAGTAAAATATGTAAATTATATAAAGGACTTCTAAATCTTTATCAAATCATGAGCATTGCGTAAATTACGCTTTTATTCAAAACAATCTGCCATACTTTTTTTAATTCTATAAATAAATAATATAGAATAGTTTTAAACTATAAATATAGATTTAAAAATAACATATTTTTACTATATTTTAGAATGTTTAACGGCTTATTTGAAGGAAATATGCAGAAGTTCTATAATATTCATGCACTTTTATTGTTGTCCTCTAATTTCGCAGTACTAAGCTCAATTTCAGATAAGCATTATGTGAAGAAGGCATGGAAGCAAAATCATATTTATTTTTTTATTCATGGAATTCATTTGAATACGACGATTAAATATTTTATTCATAATAGTAAAAACAGTGAAGGATGTCAACACAATACAGGAAAATTAAGTGGGAATGTTTCTGAAATTTACCTGTTTACAATTTACATGATGAATACATGAGGAACTGTGTGCATATACTAAGTTTTTTTATCTGTTTCGCTTTCATCATATTTTGTAAAAGGATTCTTTAAATTCTGAAATATTTTCTATACGAAAACTATTGCTTAAAATCTATGACATGAAAAACATATTAAAAAAAAGGTAGATTACTATGTTAATCATCGCTATTTTAAACTTAATTTTTAGTTTAACTTTTCTTATAATTAGAATTTGGAATCATTAACTTCTCTATCAATGTACAAATATGTTTAAAAATATATGTATATATATATATATATATATATATATATATATATGTATGACTGTGTGTGTGTATGTGTATGTATATAAAGGATCTTAGACTACATTTTACCTTCAAATGAGAACATTAGCCAAATCAAACAAATATAAACACTTTGTTGTTAAATATACACTCATGTCCATAAATTAAGAATGATTTTGAATAACACAGTAAATGAAATTTAAAATTAAAACTCTACACGTAGAATTAACACACAGAACTTGAAGAATAATATGCAAATTAAAATAAACCACCAGATGGATACTACGTCACAATGACGACAGTGACAAGAGTGTATGAGAGGGCTATATAAGGAAAGGTAGCAAAGAAGGAAAATTGCTCACAAGCTCTGTAAAAGACTTAACCTCATAGTTATGGCACAAAAAAAGCATTTATGATGTTTTACGTGGTAGAAATATCGGCCATCTGGAATGTGGACGCTGGGAGTATCCCAGGAACTTGAAATCGCCCAGAGTGTTATCTCGAGGCTTTGGCAACGGTTCCAAGATGATTTTAATGTGAGTAGACGTTACATCACAGGTTACAACTGAATTACAAGGCCGAATGTGGACCAGTATTTGGCAGTTACTGCCAAAAGAAATAGACGGAGCACAGCATTAGTCCTATCTCGTCTGCTCTCTTCAGTACCGGTATGGCAGTTTTAAGATAGACCGTGTACAGACAAGTACCTGCACACTAGGGCACATTGGTCTATGTTCTCGTAGGTCTTTTGTCAGATTTGTCCCAATTACTGTAACTTATTATCATTTGTGGTTAGCCTGGCGTTGAGATCACGCACTGTAGACTCCGCAACAGTAGTCTTGTGTGATGTGTGATGTTTTCCAACGAGTCCAGATTTAATTTTTAGTCTGATTCTCGTCGGACTTTCATATGGTACCGTTTACCACCAAGGGAACATATTTGAATGACACGTTACGGTGGTGCAAGATTGTTCGTTTGGAGCATATTATTCTGGGATCCAGAACTAAACTGCATGTTCAGAATGTAACCATGGCAGGCAACATCGATCGGGATGTCATTCCGGAAACACATGTACGTTTGTTTCGAGGCACCATGGGTGCAGAATTTCTGTTTATGTATGACAACGTATCTTCACCGTGCAAAATTGGTTGGCGAATGCCTTTTATCGGAAGATATCACCCATATGGGCTGGCCAACATACTCTCTTATAGAAGATGAATCCAATAGAGAAAAACTTGAATCCGGACTTGAATCCAACAGAGCATGTATGGGACATGCTTGACCAACGAATTACACCCCGTCAACCCACTCCCATATGTCGCCTGATTTTCGGAGAGCATTGCTTGATGAGTGGTATAATATTCCCCAAGATCAGATCGACAATTTAATACTCAGCATGTCTAGGAGTCGTATTTTACGCTTTCAAGCATAAGCCAAAATCCTTTTTTCGTAAATATAAGAAAATATTTTATCTTTATAGTATGATACAATGACTTGCACAAAAAAAAATTATATTTTCATATAGACTAATTTATATATAAAAATAAAAATAATGTTAAAAAATATTTATCTAGAAAAAGTATATTTTATTCAAAATTATTTTTATATTATAACGTAATTTTTGCGAATAATTTTTGAAGTATGTAAATTCTTATAAGAAATTTTTTCAGCACATTATTTTTAATTCGCAACTATTACTTCTTTATATAATTTCGAGATCTTACACACATGGTTTACATGGAACATATGCTGCATTTAGTATATAATTTTATAAATTTAACTAAACAAATGTGAATTATTTGATTAACAGTGCAGTTATTATGCAGTATAGTATTGCATCGTTTGGGAGGCATACTATATATTAACCATCATACCAAACATGCTGTATTGGTTTTTGTAAAAAGGTTCTATTTTAAAATTTGCTCCGGAGAGTAAACATCGCAATTTTTATTAATGATGTCAAACATATAGCATCGTTTTGGCTCCTTATTTTTTGCTTAATAAATATACTTTATAAATAAGTCACATTTGTTTTGCTCTTTTGCCTTTTTCTTTGCCTGAACTTGCATTAACCTTAATTTATGAACACGAGTGTATATTAAACATTTAAAAAGATAACGGATAAGCGATTCACAACATTTAAAATACACCTAAAACATATCATCAAATGTTGCTTCCTAACTGTTTTCTTAACAGTCAGATAGGCTATTAAAAAGGGAAAACGTATATTTAATTCCTATTTTCGTACATTATGTTTTTCTTTCAGCATTTGTGGAGAATTTTAAATAATAAAGCCTTTCTTAGCACATTCAATTTCCAACTGCATATGTGTTATGCCTTTCCTTCATCACCATAGACAAATAACTATATTGTTAGTCAAATAATTCACGTTTGTTTAATTTTATTTATGAAATTATATACTAAATGCAGCTTCTGTTCTATGTAAATCATGTGTGTAAGATCTCGTAATTATATAAAGAAGTAATAGTTGCGAATGAAAAACAATGTGTTGAAAAAATTTCTTATAAGAATTTACGTACTTCAAAAATTACGTTATAATATAAAAATAATTCTGAATAAAAATATACTTTTTCTAGATAAACATTTTTTAACATTATTTTTATTTTTATACATAAATAAGTCTATATGAAAATATAAATCTTTTTTGTGCAAGTCATTGTATCCATACTAAAAAGATAAAATCTTTTCTTATATTTACGCAAAAAGTATTTTGGCTTATGCTTGAAAGCGTAAAGTGTCACTTGTATTGATTTAAAGTCAATATAACTATGAAGCATGAAAAATAGTTTTTTTAGGATAAAATAACTAAGACACAGTATTTGAAAGGAAGCTTAAATCAAAAACCTTAATATTTATATTCCTATATGCAGCTAAAATTTTATATACAAAATATTTTAACTGAAATTTTTTACGCAGAATTAAAAAAAATAGTGATAATATTTAAGTAATATAAAAAATGAATTTTTTTTAATATTTGATAGCGTTAAATTTCCTGTAAGTATTTTTTGTGATGGATTTATATATATGAGAACTATAATAATTAAAAAATTAAAACTAAAGTAATTACAATGCGCCACAATTAAAATGTCTTAAGGGTACACTTTTTTGAATAACTTGAAGTATGAAGCGTCATTCTAAATTTGGTATCACTGCTTAGTTCATCTTTAAATTGTATTAATATATATTTGCATTTGAAATTGTTCTTGAATTCAAAAACTAAGTACTTGTTGATATAATGAAAATAAAATGCTCATTTTGCTAATAAGTAATTCAAAATGCTGCATTTGAGGAGAAAATGGAAAAATAAAAAAAATAAAAAATAAATAAATAAAAAACTTGTCATTGTATATTTAATCACAAATTTTGTGTGCACATCAAATGCAGGATTCTATTTAAATTCAACAATTTTTGACTGTATAATTAATTAATTAAATTAATGTTTTATTAATTAAATTTTAGATATAATATTATACTCTTTATCCACATTCTCCTTTTTACATCCAATAAAAAAATTACATTTGTTAAAATTTTGCCAGAATTCTCAACTGAATAATAAGATAAAGAATTCAGATGCTTGCTAAATTTTAAGGTAGTAAAATTTTAAGTAGATAAAAAAATAAATATTTGCTGCATAAAAAATAAATAGCATCATTAGACTGTTTTGAAGAAAAAATAAAAATTATAACAAAACAATAAAACTTCGTAAATTAGCTCAACTTGCATGAGACTTCTTCAGAAACGTGTGAATTTAAAATTCTAGTAAATAATCTCAACCTCATCTCATAACAATACACAATTACTCGCTTATTGTAAGGCATTAGATTAATTGCTGATGCAGTTGATTATTAACAAAAACAAGATCTTTAAGTCTTTATAATAAGTTTTAACGAAATTTCAGTCAATTGTATATTAGTAAAAGAATTAAATAATTGTAAAACAATTTATTTTAAAGAAACGATAGCAATCTGTTGCATATTTTTAAGTTAAACTTTGTGGATAATATTTTAAGGAAAATACGAACTTTCTATACGTATTATCCATAAAATTTGAATCAGTAAAGTATCAAATAATGTTTGCGGATAGTGTTTTAAGGAAAGTACAATCTTCTTTAAATTATTACCGATAAAATTTGAATTAGAAAAATCATCAAAAAATAAAACTTAGCATAATGAAAGCATTACAATAAGTTAAGAGCTTAAAATCTAACTAATGTATAATTTTAATACATAAATTTTATTTTAAGTGAAATGCGGAACAAAAATTATGTAGAAGTGTTTTTGCTAAAAAATTTAAGAATTTTTAGGTGTTCATCCTTCATTAGTTTGATAATTAAAGAGGCATCTATGAATTTGAAAATTCTATTGTTTCTAATTATATTTGCAATAAAAGAGGATCATAAAAACTGTTAAAATATCATTTGAGAAATATTTATCTTACTTTTTCTTTCTCCATATATTACGCAAAAGAAATTAAAATTTTTAAGCAAATCAAGACTGAAATAGGTAAAGTTATCAATATATTCTTTTATTACTTAACAATTAAAATATCTTAATTTATATTTTATCAATCAAAAACCATTATATATTGATATATTAAAAATGTTAAAATCAAAAAAGGTAGTAATAATATTCTATTTATGGTTTCAATAAAAGAAGGTTTAGAGTAGATAAAATATTCTTAATAAGAAATAAATTATGAAAAAATGTAATGCAGTTTTGCTTTTCTATAATTTCAACATTTTATATTTTTTTAAATCCTAGAAAGTTAAAAATTTGTTTCAAACGTTTCGTGCGCTTAGAACCGAATGAAACATAAACATTGAAACATTTAAAAATAAATTGCATTCATATTTTTAATTATAACTAGATTTTCATTTCAAATATTTTGTGAGCTACTTACATATATTTTCTAAAAATTTAGGCATTTTAAATTTTATAATCATATATAAAGCAAATGCCCAATGAAATAATATTTTTATAAACATTTTTTAACTATGTCCATCTATTTTATAAATAGATACATCCATATTTATATATGCTATTTCGCAGAGAAAATATTCACTCCCAAATATTTTATCAATATTGCTTAAATCTTCATTCATTTTTTCAGCTTCTAAAATGGTAAGAATAAATATCTAAGTAAAAATAAAACAAGTAGAATTAATTAACAATTTTAAATATCTGCAAATTCAGAAGAAATGTTTTCATTACTTTTGTTTTTCCGTAATGTTAGTGAAACTGTATTTTTATTCGAAATTTCCATAGTTATTTATGTCGAATTTATAACTATACTTTATCAAAATACATGAATATATCCATCAAAAGTATGATTATATGTTTTCAAAAGGATTTTAAATTGTTGAATGTTTAAATATTCGTATACTTAGGATTGTAACAAAATGTTTTATTGTTTAAAATTTTATTACAAATGAAGATAAGATAAATTTTCTAGTTAAATTCAGCCTAGATTTTTCAAATAATTTTCATCCTATTAAATTTATATTAAAATTTTCATATATTTTTAAACACAAATGTTGCTTATTTTTTTAACCATTTTTCTTTAAGTATTTTGTTCCATTATTTTTGAAGGAGTAAATTTTAGTTTTGTTAATTTTTTAGTTAAAAATAAGTAATTTATGTTTTTTAAGAAATCTATGAATATTTTTATAATATTGCAATTAATGAATTTATTCCTAATTATTTCCTACATAATTATGAATTCCTTTATAATAATGGATATGAATTGAGGTAATTATTAAATAAATGAATTGAGATTTAAATTTAATTTTACTTTGCAAAAGGTTAAAATGAAAAGAATTACAAAATAATTTATTATTACTTGACAATTGAAGGATTTTTCTTTATTTTAATTTGTTATGTTTTTAGTTTTTCCATTTTTAATCTAGTTTTATTTTAATTTGATTTAATAGAATGTTATCTCTCCTTCAAATAAAATGAATGAAACAATATTTAAAATTAATATTAAAAATTTCAAAATATTATCTAATTTAAATATTTTTCTTTATTTTTAAAATGATCATCATCAAAAAGTTAATTAAGATAATTCATAAAACAGTAAGCTTATTTGAAAAAAAGTATTTATAAAAATAATTATTATCAGTTATTAGGTGCATTAATAGAAATGTAAAAAACTGGAATGTAATTTTTGATTAATATTACACAGCTTATGCCTAAATTTTTCTTTTATATTTAAAATTATATTTATAGAAACATAATTTATACATGGACAAAAATTAATGTATGTGAGTTATAACAGCAAAATTCTATTAATTTGTTAGTATCCGATAAACTTCTAATAAACACTGTTGTTTGATTATACTGAAAAGTTATTTTTTACATAATTTATCTTTAGATATTAAATAAAATTACAAAATATTAAGAGCATGACTTAAACTGTCCAGATAATTTTTCCAGATTATATAGGTAATTTTAATGTTTTTCATAGGTCATAAATTAGTTTTTGTAAAATAACCTGAAGTAAAAATGTTAAAATTAGTAATTTTATTTCATTATAATTTTATGAAAATTAAATAAATAATTTTTATATGAAAATTCATCAGACACTATTTTGCACCAATATTTAATAGAACTGAACATGTATAATACTAGAATCTGCATTTTATTTATATTTTATGTTTTATAAGTTTTTAAATAAGTGAAACGTTCCAAATATGCGACATGAAAAACTTATGTTATATTTAAGGTAAAGTTAATTATTACGATAAATTTAAATGAATGCCTCTTTTTAACAATTCTATAATATAATAGCATTTTTGAAATAATTCTGTGGAGAAGTCTAAATTTGGTTCCATTATTTCCAAACATGAGGAACGTATTTGATAAAAAAATAATTGACAATAAAACAATCAGCAATTACTTATATGAAACTTATATACTATTTTAATCAAATAAAATGATAAAAATAATAAGATAGATTTTTTTGCCATCAAATATTTAACACCATAATAGATTAAAGATTTTGAATATTTTAAAATGACCGTGTATATCTTATCTTTGTTGATCGTAAACTGTATGCTAATGAGTGATATGGAATGATTTACCCAGACTTCATAACTTGATCATGAGAGAAATATCTACAAAGAAAACAGAACTATAATGCCAATTATTCAGCTTATTTTTAAATAGACTTTTCGAATACTGATATTTGACATTGCAGTGAATTTAAAATGCATTCAAAAATATTTTCAAATACAAATAAAAAATATTAAAAGTGAAAGGTATTTATTACTATAAAATGAAAATTTCGGTAATAAATTATATTTGGTACATAAATAACTGTATAACTTTCATTTAAAACTAAAATGACAGTTATTTATCAGGAATTTAATTAACTGCAAATGTTATAAGAAATTTAAAATTTGTTATATTTCTTATAATAAAAGCTCTAATATCTCAATAATATAAGTATTTTACATTTTTATCAATCGTAAATAAAACTCTGCATAAGAAAAATACTTTATTTCACAATATCATTATTTCTTAATTGTTTATTAATATAAGTTTCTAAAATATTACTACCTCTTATAAAATTTTCATTTCTCAAAACGCTATTAAAGTTAAAATTAACATAAATTTGGAGAAAATAAAATGAAAGTTATGAAAGTTTTCAGAATGAACTAAAAAAACAGGTTTATGCGAAATTTTTCAACAGCTGTAATATACATCTGTATTCTAACTAACTAACTATATATATATATATATATATATATATATATATATATATATATATATATATATATATATATATATATATATATATATATATATATATATATATATATATATATATATATATATATATATAGTTACTTTGATAAAATAAAGTTACTTTCAGTTAAAAATCATTTTTTTCATGTTTTCTGATAATTACAAGACATAAAAAGTTGTGTACGATTATAAATTATTTTATTTGTATAAATCCCTGAATATAATAAACAAATACTCCTAAAATTTTCGTCGAGAAAATAAAAGGTGAGAAATACAACTTTTAAATTCACTCAAATATTTTTGATTATCAAATGATTTTACCCGATTACGTTAAAGTGTGAAAAACACCTGAGTCATCTTAATGATGTTAGGATATTAAACTCAAATTAATCTTTATCAAACTGATGAATAACCAGTTGTCACTTGCAACAATTAGGTAATCTCTTAGAAACATTTCATTCATCATTTATAGTCATGGGCACTTTAGTTCTTTGATAGCTGAATGATTTCTTCACAAAATTAATTATTTTAAAACGAATATTTCACTTATCCTTTGTACATGGATAAAACGTTAATAACACATTCAACAAAAGTATAGTTTCTTTCTTTGAACAATTTACGATACGAAATAAGAATTAATCTCTAAAAATGTCTTTTTAAAAATGAAAATTTTAATGAAGATTTTATTAGCAAATTTCGTAGTGAATTTGTAAAAATTATTTTTTATTAAAATGTTGGAGTCTCTATGTTAAAATTGTAGAGATTATAACAATGTGACAGAATTTAATTTTTTTTAAAAAAAAATGGAGAAATTATCAAAACTAATGTATTTTGTGCTAGTTGGGGAAAGTAACATATAGCACCACGTATGTTTTTGTACTAAGTTTAATCTGAAATTACTCAGATAATTGTAAAGCTGGATATAGAGGTAGAGGGTAAATTGTAGAGTAAATGATTTTTAATTGTGTTTCTTAAACATTAGTCACCTTCATAAAAAATGTAATTTTCTACATTTTTCGTTTTTTATTTCTGAATTTTATCTTTTTTAAATTAATTACTTTTTAATTTAATTAATAATAAAATTAAATAATACTTTTCTATCAATAATCTCTCTAAATAAATTTGAATAAATTTTTACATTTGTTTTGGAAGACATCTTGCATTTGACATTATTTCAGAATTGAAAACCATAGCAAAGGAATAAACACGAATTTATAAGAATTGTATATATATATATATATATATATATATATATATATATACACATTTTTATAAATATGAATACAATTATCATCTGTGAAACATACTAATAATTGGGAACTTAAATAATTTTAACATTAAATAAAAATGAAAAAAATTTGTAATTCCGTTATCTATATAATAATATAATAAGTTATTTATATCCTTCATGCAATTATTAATAAAATATTAATAAATAAATATGAATAATAATGGTAAATTTTTAAAAAAGTAACTCCTGAAAGTAAATAAATTCAATATACCTTAATCGCCAACTTTAAAGTATTTATTTGCTTATTTATGTAACAGAAAATATTATTACTCAACACTATGTCTGTAGCACTGCGGAAGTAAGCCGAATTGAAAGTATACATTTAAAATTAAAATAAGAAACGTTTGATTTTTTTACAAGCATAAAAACCTTTAAAATTATGCGAAGGTGAATATAATGTAAAAATGAAAATAACGCCTGGTATATAGAATTACCCTTCAAAGAGAAAACGGAGTTCGAATAAAATGCATGCAGTGAATATTTTTCAGCAATAAATCTAAATATGCATAACCATGAAAGGATTTCTAAATTTTTCTCGGTAATATCTAAAAAACCCTTGTCATTTCTTCAATGACTCTCTATAATGAATGTAAGTTCTGAATTGGGATTTATTTAAATAAAACTATTTAAAAACATCTTTAGTGTATTTCAAAAAATACTTTTAAGAATATCAAAATAGATATGTGAAAATGTTTTTCATAAAAATATTTGCATCAGAAATAAGCGTTTTGAAATTTCTAATTTTGAGAAATTCTTTACTGATTTCGATCTTATTCAAAATATTAATCTTCTCAACTTACTTTTCCAACAAAATACAATACACACACACAAACACACACACACACACACACACACACACACACACACACACACACACATATATATATATATATATATATATATATATATATATATATATATATATATATATATATATATATATATATATATATATTATAAATAAATAAATTACTTTATTGTTTTACTTTTATATGTGAATAAAGTAATGCCTTAATTCTGTGCGCTTATTAGTTACAGTAATTTTCATTTTCATTGCACATTAACGTATTTTTTATCAATTACTGAAATCTTTAATAATTAGCATTATATGTATATTAACTATTTAAAAGAATTTGTTACTTGCATTAGCAATAAAAATTGGATGTTTTATTTAATGTAAGAAAAATATAATAATAAATTAATATTTGTTTTGACATGAAAATAATTCTTAACTACAATAACTTCTCTAACTGTTAAGATCCTTCATTATGCTTTCTAAATTTCCCGTCCAAGATTTTATAAGTTTTGATTAATCATTATTGAATAGGTTTTAACTCATATTAACATATTAGAAAACTAATTATTTTATTCTTATCGGATTAAGTATAATTGTTTCCCATAAGTGCTACAATTTCTTGTAAATCCGTATCAAGAGATTAGAGAGATTTCTTCTACGCGAGTAGCAGATAATCCTGCAAGGTCTGGAACGAACTATTCGATCGTTCTCTTACCAAAATTAAGTTTTTGATAAGTAAAGAATGATAGTAATATTTATAAATGTTAACAACTTGAACAAATTATTATTTGGATATTATTACAGTGAAGTTCATATTAGTATTTTTGATTTCATATAAAAGGATTAATATCATTGATAATTACCACTAAGTGTATTTTTATAACTCTCTTCCAAAGAAATATGATTTTATTTATATAAATAACATTTCATAACATATTTTAAGAAGAAATGATAGATTTCATAGGCATCATAACTTAAGTTTTATTTAGTTAGTAAGTTACTAAAATAGTATTAGTAGTTTAGTTAGTAAGTTAGTAAAATAGTGTTAGCTGTTTATTTAATAAATTAGTAAAATAATATTAGTAGTTTAGTAATTAAAGTAAAAAGTTTTAGAAAGCAAACTCATACAAGTTTTCCATAGATAAATTTTATCCTTTATGTATAAAATGTATGGTAAAATCTGTTCTCTTTTGCTTACATGTATACTCAAATTATATACATTTTATAAATTTACAGAAGTATTTAAGATAAAATAAGGCATTATTCCTATTAATGTCTTTACATAATTGAAGACACATTTAATACTTATTTATTTTTCTGCTAAAATATATAATATACACTTATGTGGATTGTAATTTCAAAATTTTAATCATTGTATCTATACATCGCAATGCAGTTCTACTATCTTCTCTTGCAAAACGAATTTTAACAAGTATTAATATAAAGAATCCAAAATATGTAGGTTCACGAAGAGCGCCATCTATGATAAAAGTTTTAAACTACATAAACAATCATCAAAATTTATGTTAATAATACTCAAATATTAAAAAAAACATCAATAACACAAATATTAAAATTAATTAATCATTATACTAGATATAAATATTAATATTATATAATATTAACAAAGAATTCAAATCATGAACACTATTTAAAGCTAAGAAATTCAAGCGTAACTTAATAAATTTTGAGAAATAATTATAACTGTCGAAATATACATTACATTAGAGCCAAAACTACTATTTATTTCAATATAAATAACCTAAATATGCTTACTGATTTATAAGGTTCCCTTGTGGTTATAAATGTAGGGCACTAAGTCTTATGCGTTGTAAATTATTCAAAAATACATATAAAGTATTCTGATTTTATACTAAAGAGGTTTGAAAGATTTTTTCTTCCAAAATAAAATTATTACAACTAGATACTATGGAGCTCCCAACAATAATGATAAAACCTATGCATTGAAAGATCCATTTCCCAAATATTTCAGAGACCAGTCAATATGAAATGAAATAGTGTCAAAAGAACCACTTTGAAGAGAAGGCGCCGCCAGGTAATTTATTATCTATAAATATTGCATTTCTTTCGCAGAGGAACACATAAAATTATGCTTAAAATTAAACAGTAAATACTTAATCATGGAATTTAGTGTGATAATTTTTCGACAAATATTAATTATCGAACTTCTCATGTATTATTTTACATTATTTGAATAAAATTAAATGTTACATCAAAATATCATCATCTTTGATATAATGTATTTCCATAATTATTATTTTGGTTTAAAGACAAAGTGGCTTAGTTATAAAAAATAAATAAATTAACGATTCATTGCCGTTTATTTTATGCTTCTAAACATTACATACTATTAATATGGGCTATTTTTAATGTCTTATGAATGCACTTACTACTATATTTTAATTGAAATCTGTAATATTTGTCACTTCGAGATAGAAAGGTAGCACTGATCCCTGCAGTATAACGATTCAAGTACTCTTCAGGTAATATTGACTTCAATGAATTATATGTAATAGAGCGCATTCTCGCGATAGTAGATAACAAAGGCGACAAAATACAAAATGCGCCTTCTGGCAAATGTAGGTGCAAAATTCTGAAATGCTGCATTCAGATCCTACGATGTTACTGATCTATTACTTTGGGACTTAACGCGCAAACTTTTAGTCTAAACATCATTGTCCAATACTATGTATCTTTTTACACAATCGCAATATTATTCGCTTAAACTTAATTTTTTTAATTTATTTTATAAGGATTAATTTTATTTAATGTTCTGTTACATGTGTTACTATTTATAATTTACGTTATGTATTTTAATATCATAAAAAGGCAATTAATTGACTTTTTTTCTGATGTCAATTGACCTTCTAAATTCCTTCCCATTGTAAAAAATATTATATGTTTATATATCTTGTATGTATATATATATATATATATATATATATATATATATATATATATAATAGATAATTTAAAATTTTACAAGATTTCATATTACGTAAATTAGTATTGTTTAATTTGTGCTATTCATTTTAATGTTTAATGTAATTAATTAATAAATATGCACTTTTATTTCTGTTTTACGTATAAATTGAATGTTTATTTATTTTAAATATACATTGTAAATTAACATTAATATCTCAAGCTCCTATCATGTTTATTCTTTTTTTATTATGATTTTGGAAATGAAATGTTATTAAAATACATGCGTAAACAGTGTGTACATTTAAAGTATACACATAAAAGTTTAAATAGAAAATTTAGTATAACATTTTATTTTTGATCTCCTTTGGGAGAAGTTTAATTTAATGTACATTTTTAACAATAGGAGAGAACATGAGTCTTAGGCGGTAAGAGATAAATTTTTATAATTTTTATCAAAATTTGTGTAATTTTTTATTCCTTTGTGAACTGCATAATTCATTTGAGTTTCTTTACAATTTTTATATCACAATTGTGAAGATGTGGTCACCATTTAATTAAAATTTGCATAAAAATTTGTAAATGTTGAATTTTTTTATCAATAGTCTCTCTTCAAAAACTGTTCCCAATTTATTTATTAAGGCTCCTGGAATAATAACTAATTATTTGAAAAAATTATTTATTATAGTTTTAATACTACTTTAGGTTACTGAATTACACTGTTGCCTACATATAATTTATTTGCCTGTTTAAATAATGAAATTAAAACGTAAATGTAGTTTAAAATTGTATTCCATAAACTTAATGTTTGATATAGGTCATTTATCTAAATAATATACATTTTTAAAAATTTTTTAAAATATTAATCCCCTATTTCTTAATGTTAGGGATACAATTTAGACTTCTTTGTAAAACATTTTTTAATTTTCTTTTTTTAAAAACGTAAAGCTTTGCTTATCGAGATCATTGAACTGTAAATACCTACAAAATATCATAACCTTGAAACAGAACAATGTGTTTCAATCACTTCTAAATAGCATTTTTTATAAAACATATAATAATATGTATTTTCACATGTAAAACTGTGATTCCTTGGGATGATTTATTTAAATTTTATTATCAACAACCAAGACAAATTGTAGATTATTAAAATATAAGTATTCATATTGAATACTCCCAGACATAAATATTGCTTCATTAATCATTATATTTTACTTAGCTGTGTAAAAAGACAGATGCAAATACCTAAAGAAATATTCTCACTTACATTACTATTTTAATTCATAAATGTGTTTTCCCTTTTAATGTTATGTTCCACGTAAAACGTCAAATCAATATTTTATTGTTGTATTTAAAAATATACATGAAAACATTGTATTGAGCAAAAGCATTACTGGTAAATAAAAATGCATTTTATTTAAATTCATTTTTTAAACAAATATTTATATCTTTAAGGAACATTTATAATCTGATTTTCCAACTGTTGGAAGTTAAAGTCTGTTAGTGTTGACTTTTAGTCGAGATCTTTATTTACTTTTATTCAAAAAATGCAGACATATATATAAAACACATGGTTACTAAAATGTAGTAGATGGTAATATAAACTTCCTTTGAGAAAATACTTTTTTATTAGTTCTACACTTGTTAGTCATATTAAAGTAAATACTCTCCCCTGATGCCATTTATCATTTTTTCTCTTTCTTTTACATCCTTGAAATCTGTAAAATCTATTTATCATACAAAATATCTTCCATTTTTTTTATTTTATTTATTTTTTTACAACTTTTTATTTTATTTTAAGATTTAATGTATACAAGAGTGTCATGTTTATATTATCTTTTCATTGAAATATTTTTCTTGTAAGAAACATAATGGAAATTAGTTAAAAAAAAGAAGAAATCAGTTTAAACATCAAAACAAACACCGCTTAGCATACGGCACAATTTTTCAATAATAGGATTAGGAAATTGTTTCTAGACATAAATACAATGTTTAAAAATACTTTTTAATGCATATATAACATGTTACTTTTTAATTCAATCCATGTTGCAATGCTTTAAAAATCACATCAATAGACTTTATTTAACATATTATCTCGGAAATAGTACGTATTTCCTACACAAAAGTAATATATTAAACAAGTTATTTATCTCCTAATAAATATCATGTAGCCATATTTTTAAATAATCTTCCTTTTACATTCTGCCTTATTGATTTACAAGCGAATGATAAAGTTTAAAATATAGTAAAGTCAAACAAAAATGTGAGTCATATCTTAAATCTTTACTCAAATGTTTTTTAGCAAAACAAAAAATAAAAATTTTGTTATGTTAAATATCAGCAAATTAAAATGCAATATGTTCAAAAAAAGAATCCGATAGAACTCCAAATATATGCTTCTTAAATTTTAAATTTCTCCAAAGTAAATATTACAAATAATAAAAATTAAGAACTATATTTATAATAATAATAATAATGTGTTTATGACTCAATATGGATCATTAATAAATTATTAATTATATTGAGTTTAACAAATACTGTTTACGGTCTCAGATTTGCCATTACATCACTTAATTTACTCAGTTGAATAATTTATGTGATTTCATAAAAAGAAATAGATGGTAACCTGAACATAACAACCAGGAACCTTCGTTATAAATTCATAATTTATGAAATAAGACATTATTTTATTATTCACATGGATGTCAATATTATATTTACAATTAAAGATGAAATTTAGTAACAATAGCTAAAATAAACAGTAAAATTTATTTATTTTTCATGAAAATATGAATAATATTAATAATTAATTTAACTATATATACATACAAACATACACAACTATATTTGCATACATATAGTTTTAAAATTATTTAAAATTAAAACTAAATACCTTCTACAGAAATACATTTTACACAAAAACTGGCTTAAGTAAATTCATTAAATTAGATAATTACATCTAATGTCAATAAACTCGTTCTTTAAAGATAAATCACGCTTAATGGATCATGTTTAAATGTCATAGGTTTTATCGAAAATCCTTGTTGTGTTAAATCACCAAGAAAGATATGTGGGGAGTACATTCAAGCTTCATTATATTCCCCAAGCTATCCCAAACTTCACTTTATTTCCTTGTCACTGTTAATCAAACGTGAGCAAATATGCACGTTGGAATATACATATATATATATATATATATATATATATATATATATATATATATATATATATATATATATATATATATATATATATATATATATATATATACATATATATATATTTCAAGAAGAAAATAAGATAATATATGTATACATAAGCAAGATTATGTAAATAAAAAATACTGTTATCTAGTAAAATATTTATGGTGAATAATTGGATTTATATTAAGATAAAATAAGCATACATACACTTCGATACACAAGAAACGTTGTTCTAGCAGGAATTAATAAAAAAAGGATTCATGGTGAACAAATAAATATTCCAAAGTACTTTTTAATACTTTAAAGAAGCATCATAAAATTATACAAATATCGATTCATTTTGTTTAAGATGATAAAAAGACGCTATATTCTACAAATCTTATAATTAGATTGTGTTTTATCAAAATTTTAAAATATTTCGCATGTAAGTGATTGATCTGTCTAGTAATGCGAAGAATATTCTTGTAAAGTTCTAAAAATTCTTTACATATTTATGAATGCATTTTGATAGTTATGTATTCTTCTTAGCGCACATTTTAGCAATTTTAAATGATTTACAGTTTTCTTTAGATATTCTCGCAGACATTTTAGGAATTATGTTTCAGTTATTGTTTAAAATTCTTTTCTAACAGAATTAATAGTAAAAACATATCATACCTCATAAGTTTAATCAGTTGCTCTTAAATTTTATTTTTAATGTATAAATCTATCTGATATGGACACACTTTGTTAGAATAAGGTACATTTTTTGTTAACTCTGCAATTAATATTTTTATAGAAAACTTATTTTAAAATTGAAATAAATGAATTGGAATTTCATAATTCAATTAGATTTTCGTATTTGCTTATTTTTATAAAATTGTTTTCACATAAATATTACCTATATGATAACGTATAAATATGATTTTATATATTTCAACAATATATATAGTTTATAATTAAAGTGATTAAATTTTATTTCAGTTTTCCTATTGTGAAACTTTTAAAAATAATAGCGTTTATAATACATTAATAAAGTTTAAAATGACTTTCAGTAAGTAAAAGTTGACTATTTTCTTTAAATTTGTATAAAATTTGTGAATAATTTTTCTTAATTAATATTCGATAAGAATTTTTGAATACTATATTTCTTTATTTCGGGACAAAGTGTTTCAGTATATTATTATTTAAAGTTTTAAAACCTAAAAATGAAGCGCTCATCACCAATTTTTTATTATATTTTAATGAAGCTATTTAATGATTATTAAAATCTAATATATTCAGTCAATGTTGTGACAAAAGAAATGACTGTTTTTCTCTTTTTGCATAATAAACACTGTTATATTAATAACACTGCAACAAATTTAGTATCTAAAATATAGGAGTTGTTTAGAAACTTTTATTGTTGCTAGTATATTAGCATTTATTTTATTTTATCTTATATTTTAATAACATTAGTTAGAAATTATTAGAATTTTATTTATATAGTGTAATACAAAACAAATAACATAGAAAACTAAATAGAAATACTTAAAAGATTATTTTGTAGGAATTATGTTCAAGCTTCAAAACAATATATATATATGTTCAGCAAATATTCCCTCAATTTACGTTACGTGTGTGTGATTTTTTCTATTACACATATATATCCATAGCTTTTTATGATATATATCTCGGATACATGACCAAACTGGGGTTCGAAACCGAAGCAAAAGCCTATGAGTTATGATCATTAAACACTCAGCCATTGGCTGAAAAGTTTTTTACAATGAAATAATAAACTCTTCTTAAGCATATTTCTTCGATTTTGCATGATCTTTTCCTGATATCTTTGAAGGAATATTTAATATTATAAAAATAGAATTCGAAAAATATGTAGATATATAATTGTAACAATGTGTATAATTATTAATAATATAAACGCAAAACTAAATAATAAACTTTTTTTTTACTTTGTACAAAAGGAACTTTATTCAGAATGCTTAAATTTTAATTAAACAATTTTTTCTTAAGAAATTAATATTAATCATACAATCATTCATATCATCATTAATTACGTCTGACATAAATTATAAACATTAGTCTCCCTTTGCGAAAACTGCTCTTAAAAATCTGATTTTTATGTTAGACACAAATTTCTTATACTCCCACATTTTAAAGCATGATCTTTGAATAGTAAATTAAAGTTTACTTTTGGATGCAAATTTGGCTAATATTTTTTTTAAAAATTATGTATACATACATTTATTGTTTTATTTAAAAGTAAAATTTCATCAAAAGAGAATATATAATTGTTTCAAAGAATTGATTATTGTTAAAAAGTCAAAATTACTTAAAACATTTGTGTTGAGATTTAAGGAAGGAATATTAATGAATTGCAAAAGAAATAATATTAATATGATTTTTAAGCAATATATCTTTAGCCAAGATTAATGCAGTTTCCTTTTAATGAAGAAGTATTCTGAAATATTTTCAAATGTGTATATTTATTATAAATTATTAAACAAACTTGTCATCAATCCTGACTCTAAGAAATAAATATTTTTATATAATTTGGTGTGATATATTAAAAATCTTATCGGCTTTCTTATCTTATCTGTTGATAAATTAATTGTATCATTTAATCCAAGTAAAATTTGTTTCTCATGTACACAATCATTTACAGACCATGTCTGTATAACCTATCATGAAATCTATTACAGCTAACAAATTATTGTGTAGTATAATAAGAGTAAAATACACAAATCCACAAATTTATTGTAGCGGGAAACATCGATTCCGATTTTGCTTACAAACTAAAGGCAATTCTAGAGGCCCTACGAATATATATTTCACTGAGTATTGCTGATAAAGCTAAGGGGTCTCAATTTCTGTTACTCTAGGGTTGTCCTGGAGGTAATAGGGATTGGAGACCCCAGGATCCCACAAGATATCCATCATTATTTAGAAGAAATTTTCCACCTGGGAAAAAGGTATAGTTTCCAGGGGATATATGCACAAGCATGTATGCTTGTGTATATATGTTTACAGCTTAAGAGGCGTGAGAACTTAATTCGGAAACTCCCAACACTGCAAATTTAAGAAACAATAAGAATCGATAGGTTTTTACCAACTGAAAAAAAACATATTGAAATGGAAAATCAATTACGTGTTATTAATGGAAACATGATTATCACCAGGACTTTTTCCAGACTTAGAACCCAAAACCTAAGTGGAATTACTTTAAATACAGATATCAGATATTTCAATTCATGCAGCAACTTCCGTAAGAAGTATCTCATCCCGGAACATATTTCTTACTACCTAGCCATCATATGAAGCTTACAGGCTTTTCACATATTTTACTTTCAGGAAAATCTCTATAACGATATAAAACTCACACGACTTCGTATTGGACATAAAAGATGTACACGCACTTATTCTTATCTCGGAGTGCTCCGATTTGTGACGTGTGTAATGTACCATATACAGTACATCACATTTTAATTGTCTGTCCTAATTTCAATGATTTACGCATAGCGTTTTTAATGCCACAATTTTAATTTTATCAGACTTGATTGGGTCTAACGCACATAGAAATTTGTTTGCATTTTTACGCGCAATAGGTTTCTTGAATTCTGTTTAAGATTTTTATCCAAAATAATCTTTTTTATATGATTTTCTTGAACTTTTAATACATTCCATTGTATACATCTGACTAGTCTTTTAACACAGAATTTTTACCTTCAGTTTTAAATATTGTACGGTGCAGAAATGTCCAATATAGGACCTTGCATCAGTAAACCTTACAAAATCAATCAATCAATCAATCTCTATAACGATAATATTGTACACATTTTCAAGTCAGAGATTTAGGTACTTTCAGTTTTTTTATTTGACTTCGAATGGACACTACACCAACCAATAAAAATTCGCAAATACTAAATATGCCATTAAAGATAAAATACAATTTTTCACTTATACAACTATTTTGCAATAATAGCAAACTCATTTCACAATAAGAGTTTCGAGAACAATCTAAAATGAATGAAAATAGAAATTTTACGATATCATTAGATAAATAATTCAAAATTGAAAATGCATGTCGTCCAAAATTGCTGTGTTTTTATTTTTATTTTATTAAAATTTAATTTGACTGTTTTGGTTGTTATTAGCTTTAGTCATGAATGATAATTGAAACCTTAAATAAGGGTGGCAATACTAAATATTCTGTTCTTAATGTACGTTGTTACTTACATATAACACTTGTATAAGCCAAGTTCACTTTCCCGACGACTACGCAAATTTAAATCAGTAAGGTGGGTACTTCGTTTAATGAAAGCACCCCAGAAGCTGAGATTGTGACTTTGTTCAAAGACTCCTCCGATAAATAACACCACAAGTGTATCCCTTCTCTCAATTTTGACCTTGATCTGGAGGCAAAGGAAATATCCTCCAAGCCATCACATTCATGGTAACTGCTCAACGATCGACTACTGGACTTTGAACTCGATAGATATAAAGATCACATATAAAATAAAATATGCTAACTGACGAAGGAATTATGTAACTAAGCTGAAAATTTCTGAAAATGGAAATGATAGCGGGATGTGCAAATGGTTAAACTTTTTTAGTATCCTATCGCATGCGAAAGCGTAGTCTTCCTTGATGTTGAATCCTCTAAAAAGGTTGTACAAGTATATACAACAATTTATGGTATCTTATCATGAGAAACATCAGATGAAACAATGATTTCTTCTGACGAGAGAAGAAATTATTTAAACAAGTTAAGGATTTGGATTGAAGCAATATACTTAATCTAGTTGAAAAAAATTTCTTTAACAATTCATGTGCATTGTATGGACTTCACAGTGATGCGAATTGAGAACCTGTAGACAAAAGAAAAACGGACAGCTTAAAAATATCAAGGAACACTCTAAAAAAAAGATATCAATAAGGTATAATAGACACCTGGTCATTCTTTCAGTGCTGATTACGAAAACATTGAGGGAGAATACTATTTCATTGAGACTGTAGACTACACTTTTGTTCACTACTGACAATGCATTACTATCTGTTTTTATCAACACACTGACATTGCATTGAGCTTATAACTGGGATATTTATTGGTAGCAGGGGCGTTCATACCGATGCATCCAGATATAGATTTTGTATTAATCAATGTAATATGTCTTAGAGTATCGTAACTGTTTTGGTTTGTGGGTACTTTTAATTGTATCTAGTACATAATTAAAATGCTGGAATCTGAATTCATTATTTTTTCAACTATCTCCACAACTATTCAGTCCTTTCTTGGAAATTTTTCCAAAATGATAATGCTCATACATTATCATTTTGGAAGACCTGATCAGTGAATTCGTTACCATTAAGAGAATTAGATAAAGAACCGGAAGATTGTGGATTTCATTCGAGTCCAATCCAAGCCAGTCTAAGATGTGCTCAGTTCATTCCTCTTCTTAGGGTAAAGAGGAAAGAGAGAAAAAGATACTATGAACTATTGACTAATAAAATGTATGGCTTTACCAAAAGAAATATTAACGTTAAAAATTATTTATCTTTTATTTATTTATTCTTTTGAAATACAACTGATAAAGTTTAAAATAAATGAAAAAAATATTTTCAGTAATTTAGCATCGTATGTTATTAATCTATTACCTGTACAATGAATAATCATAGAATAATTTATGTAGTTATTTGTAAAATTAGATAACCGAAATGATCAAAGCAGTATTTTAGAAACACTTTTAGATTTTTTAATCTATTAAAAATATTAGAACAAACCTTTAAAGTTAGTGTAGAAATCTATTTCGAGCATATTGTATCATTTTTCGGTCCATAAAACAATCACTTATAAAATTACAAAGCAATATTCATAGCAATTTCAATAACATTCAGGAAATTCCAAGTGTAGAAGTGACAATTGCATAGCTTGAATTTAGCTAATGCAAAAGGAAACAACTTCCAAATACAAAAGTTTCTAATACATCAGATAGACATAAATTTTTTATATGAAACAAGCATTTAAGAGGGTGTGTCTTTTCTAATGATCTTGGCATGCTGGGCGGCTGTATTTATACCTTAAATATTTATTTTTTCGCCAAGTGAAGAATATCACCCACAGAGGTCTCAAAGTCACCAATCATTAGAAATGCCATTTTTAATGTAGAATATACGCCTAGAATGAGCAAAATGTTATCACAAAATATGAGTATTTCAGACCTGTCTGAGACAAGTAAAAGTAATCTTTACAAATTTGTAACAATATCATGCAATATTTTACTATAGTGCCATTTGACTATTTCATTTCAAAATATTTTCTTACTTTAAACCAATTTTATTATGTCATTCATTTTATTATGTTGACTTATTTAATCAATCCTTGCACATCTTATATTACCATATATATTTAATCAGAATTTATAATTAAGTATGTTCGTAGGAAAAGCTTTTAAATGTAATTAAATTATAGCAGAAAAAAATAATTTTTATATTATATTTAACTGTCCTTTTTAATAATCATATATTCAAATTACTTTTTTCTTATATACAAATCTCTACCTACCTTTTAATTTATCAAATTTTACTGAATGTTAAGCGACTGATAGTTTTCAAAAGTTTAGTGTTTGCAGTTTGAAATTAGTTTTAATAGAAATAGTAAAATAATTGGCAAATGTTTCAAATGTTTAATTTGAATTTTTTTCATGAGACATCAAAAAGTTTTAAAAACTCATTAAATTATCAAATATTATGTTTTACATTTGTTTTCTTAGTCTATAATTTCGAAAAATGATTGAACTAAAATAACACTTTTCAACTATAATTTCCAAGATTTTATTTTGTTTTCTTCAAAACATTACTTGCTTGATTAAGATAACTTATTTGTGAAATTAATATTAGTGTGGAAAACAGGTTTTTATTATTGTTAACAATAGACACTATATGGAACAGAAAGTGAAATATGATATTAAATGTATAAATGCTTACTTATAAGATTACAGTAATTCAATACATTTAAAACTTTTGTCAATAATAACATATTAAATCTTAAAAAATGCAAAAAAAATATTGTATGTTACACCATTTTAGGTGTATATATTCTATAAATAAAGATTTTGTAAATGATATTAAAGTGCTAAAGATATGTAATATTTTTAAATATTTATTATCTATTCAAGTATTATGTTCGTAAAATTAGGAAAATTGATGAAAAGCAAATTTGATATAAGTGTAAGGATAACCATCATTTACTGTCGTTATCATGCAATAAAATGGTAAATAACGATTTATTTTATTCCTATTTTTGCAAAAACAATATAATTTGCGATTGAATAAAAATTTGAAAATGTTTACCAAATTAGTATTTTACATAAAATAAATATTTTTATAATATTAAAAAAAACTTCGTTATGAAATTTATAGTTAATAGTTCTTTATTTTTTGAAAGAATTTTCTAATCTAAAGTTATGTTTTTATATAATTTTTACTATTCTTCTTTAATAAATATATAAAAAATTTATGTATTAATTTCCTATTTGATATAAGTTTAAGGAATAAATTTATATAGTTATAAAAATTCTTTCTAAAGCCACATTTGCATAATTAAAGCTTTCAAAGAATAGTTTTTCTTGCCATCACAAATTAGAATCATTCTCAAAGAATGTGTGTAAATTCAAATCATTGTATTCTTTTTTTGGAAATTTGTTTCTTTTTTTCCTGTAATTTAAATGGAATTTCTTTAGAAATGGTGAACAATGGATCATCAAATTCTATATAATGACAGAGTTAATACGGTATTCTTTAACACTTTTCTCTCAATGAATAGCAAAATATTTTATTTCTAAAAATATTCAACTTCATTATGATTTATTCATTTGCATATTTTTCTTTCTACTTTATAAAATCAGATTTACTTATCCAAGGATCTATATTTATTTCTATGGTTAACAAAGTTAAAAACAGCTAAATTACATTATACGATAAATAGAGCATTAGATATAAATATTTTGGATTATGACAAGTGAGACGAAGATTTTCCAGGTTACTTAAGATTTATACAACATTTTTGCAGCTATTTCATGAATATGTGTGCTGTTTCTTTATTTTACTTTTCAAAATTTAGATACATGAAGTTTATATACGTAAAGTTTAAATATAATTGTAATAAAAGTTTGCTGTTGATAATAGCAAATTATAAAGAACATTATTGCCATTTATATAAAAATTAAAAGCACATAAATAATTCAATTTTTTTTTATTTTTCAAGAAAAATATTTTATACATTTAAGATAATACTCCAATCATAAGGTTTTCTTTTCTTAAAATTACATAAATATGCAAAATTTATAGATTTTAATAAGTCGCGTAAAATGTATGAAAACTGAATTATTATCTATAATACACTCGAGATAGTGTAAATCTATAATGCACTATAGACGCACTCGAGAATATATATGATAGTAATTTTTCAAATTAAAAATATTTCTACGGAAACATTTTAGATAATCACTTTAATTGGAAAACTTGAAAAACGTATATCCACACACATTATTTTTCCAAAGTTCTTTTCAATATATTAAGATTTTTGTTAAATATGAGAGTTAAATTTAGTTTTAATTTATCTGGAATATACGTTTCCAATGACTCCTAGATATATCCTGAAAAACGATTTAAACGCTAACGTAGATATAAGATAAATTGTAGATGAGACTATCACATGCTACAATCCGATTTTCCTATAGCATATATTAAAAAGTTGTTGTAGTACGCAAAATTGTCGCGGGTCTTATTTTTTCTCCTGCTGACGTCGAGGCGAGTTCAGGGATCTGTTTGTTGTTAAGTTTCTGAACTCAAAGAAGTTAGTGCTGATCAAAATCCATCTCCAGTTGTGTTTAGTGTATAGATTAGATGTGATGTTCTATAATGATACCGCGATGATGGTGACAAAAAACCTCGATAGGATCGTTAGAGTTGATAAGGCATAGGTTGTGCAATCTAGCATTATTCAATGCATTGGCATCCATGTGAATCTCAGTTACGGACGAAAGGCAAGCAGAATGCAACCACCCAGCAATGATTTGCACCCAAGACAGAAAAGCTTTCTACTCATTGACTTTTTGCCAGGGGGTTCAACAGTAAACGTTGAACAATTTAAAGTCCTAAAGAACAAGTGTCATTCTAAAGAACAAGAAGCATGCGATGCTCTCCATCATGATTAATTTCTCAAAAAAATGCATTTAAAAACTGCGAAAAATTTCACTGGGATGTGTTTCACTATCCGTCTTTTAATACCAACCTTATTCTTAGCATCCGTTATTTCAACTGAAGAAATTCCTGTTTTGCATCGATTCATCACATTCGAAGACGTACAGACAGTTGTGACATGTTAACGGCGGCAAATGTGTATGATACTGGAATACAAAAATGTAACCCAATGTGTGACAAGTGCTACTATTCTGATGTTTTTTTACATTCAGAAGTAACTGAAATATTGTTGTAACATCTTTTGCATTAAATCTTTCTAGGTAATTATGTTTCGTTACTTTTTATGAGTCATTTGAAAATTATTTTCTGGATAACATAATATATAAAGTTAATAGTTTCATAAAGTTATGTAAATATTATCTTATTTTTTGATAAATTTGAATTTAATGCTTTCAAAAATGGGTAACAAAGAATTTAAAACATCATATAATTTTAAAATACTCTTATCAAAAGAGGAAGTATTTGTGCAATACTGTTTGTGTAATGATTACTGAATAGTATTAATTTTATAATTGAATTTAATGGATCAAATAAATTCTATAATTTTTGTACAACTTTATTAGTAAACACTATCAAATATATTCTTTATTCGTTGTAAATATTTTGAGACTAAGTTATTTGTTGTTCATAAGAGAAAGTTAAAATCTTGTTTAATTTTCAGTGTTATTTTATGTGCCCTAATATGCTACTTTTGTATTATGTTTAAGTGCTCATTTTTCTTTTATTTGCTAAATGATTTATCCTAGTCTCAAATATTATTCTTACAGTTTAAATTAATTTTAAATTAAAATTTAAGTAAATGTATGGGGTCTAAAATGTTTGCATTTTTAATGCTTGAAATTGAAATGGCTCATTATAGTATTTAAAATCATAGTTTACTATTTTAAATTTATCGAAAATTTGAAACTGTCATATTTATGAGTACTTTCAGGCAATCGGAATATAATATACGAGTAAACAATTCATATTTTATTTCAATCTTTGATCAACATTGAAAATCATATCTATATGAAATGAAATTCTTTAATTTCTTGCAGAGGATTCACAGTGACCCACGTGATTATACATAGATGCATTAAAAGGAATAATGTTTTTTCTTCAGAAGAATCAACCAATGTTTTAAATATTCGTTGTAAAAATACATTGTGCATGAAATCTACTTTAATGTAAAATAATTTTTCGGGATATTTATGAATTTTTAAAGCTGAGATATTAATTACGGATATTTTTGTAAAACAAATTAAAATTTTAAAATTGCATATCAAAATACTGAGCTAAACAGTATGTTGATATTAATTAGAATTTTAGTAATAAAAAGTATTTAAAATTTTCAAAAAAATTTTTCTACAATTTTCTAATTTCCTCCCCCCCCCTTCAAAATTAAAACATTTTTGAAGTATTAAAATAATTTCTACTCACCTTGCAAGAAATAAGAAGATATCAATACATCAGCTAATTTACGTGGAAAAAAAATAAAAATTAAAAAAAATTTTTAGAAAATATATAAAGAATTTTTGAATATGTGTTTATTTATATTTATTATTTGATGTCAGATTGAAAATTTATTGGTCATTTTGCTAAATTTTTAAGAATATGATTCAAATATAAATGATTATTTAAATAATAATTTATTTTAAAATTAGAATTATTTCGTGGAATTTAAAATTATTTTTAACTATAAATGGTTCATTTAATATTGTTACCAGATGATTTCAGTCTTTTTTTTACCTTTCACTTACATTAATAGAAGTTTTTAGATTCTTGATTTTATATAGGATAGAAACACTAATCTAAAGAAATTTGTGGAAATTTATGTGTCGCTAACAGTTTAGTTAATTAAGTATTGAACTCAAAAATTAATGAAAATATTATTTCGATACATAACGACAGCAAAGTTTAGATAAAATAAGCGAATAAATTTGGTCTTTAAACTGATAGATTAATATTTTTATTAAATGTATGAAATTTAAACAAAGATTCAGATTGAAGTATTTTGTAAAACTGCTTTTTTCAAAAAATAAATGTGAGGTTAAAATATTTGATGAAAATCAAAGAAATAATCTGATTCACTTTATTGATATTGCCAATATGATTAATATCAAATGAAATAAAATTATTTTCAAAATTTAAACAATGTTGCATTTTTAATTTATGAGATTGTGTGATATAAGAATTTCAATTCAAGACAAACGTAATTTCAATTCCAGAATTAAAATTGAAACGAAGATTTTATTTAAGAAATATGATCTTTATCATTATCCAGCGCAAACATTGGAAGTAAAGTATTTGATAGATATTTCTATGAGATAATCGCATATTTCTGAAAATCTTGGAAAAATTTAATTTCTATGATAGTTTTAATATAGTTTTAATATATTAATATAGATAAATTTAATATAGAAAAGTGATAACATATTATAGTCATGAAGACCTTAATGATTTTTATAGTTTTAGGGCCAGGTGAGTATACTGATCGTTGGATTCATATAATATTCCAGTTGTAGTAAATGTTGTTGAAGAAGAAAGTCATATGAACAAATACATTATCATTTTAAATAAAATAAAGAAAAACCAAAAGTTTACATGACAGTGTATGTTAAGAAACATATTTGATTTTGTTTTAAAATAATAAAGATCTTTCTTTTGATATGGAAACTCTAAAACTGTGTCCCTAAGTCATTGTGGTCCTGCCTTATAGGCGGTGTTTTATGATATTTTGATTTAGGTAGTACTTCAGTTAGACTGCTATATTCACCATTGATTTGAAATGTAAATCATAATATATGCCTTTGAATAACTTTATATCTTCTAGCATCCACTATTTATTTGAAAGTTTACCCAATGGTGTCTTTTCGCCGTTTAAATTAAGTCCATTTGGCAATTGGATGGTTTGAGATAAACGAACTCACATTTCCCTCGATTGCAGTCAATACTTTTGTAACTCTTATAGTAACAATCGATATCATCCTAAATATAGTTTCAATAATGATAAATATATGAGCTGAGACCATTATTTTTATTATAGTTTAATATAGTGTTTTCAAAAATCTTTAAGGGTATGTAGTGTAACATATTTGTATCATTTACAGAGAATTACTGCATACCCAATATATTTTTGTCTCAATATTTAAGTTCTGCCAATGTCTTTTTAACTGATTTTATAGAATTTAATATCTAAATATTATAATTGGCAAATTAATTACATTTAATATTACCAAATATTAACAGGTACATAAGAAATATTTTATTGATGAAACATAAATAATTTTCTTATTAAATACAAAGAAATCGTTAACGAATATTAAGAAAATCCATGCATATTAGAATAAAATATTCTAAAGGAGAATAAAATATTCCTTACAATTTTATTATTGTTATATTTTCTTTCCTTGAATTCGCATAATAAAAAAAAGAAAAATATCATTATTTATTTGGGAGTAAGGATTTTATTTACTTTTACAATGAAATATTAAAATCTAAACTCTTTACAGTATAAATAACGTGAAATGAATACAAAAATGTTTATTGTTAAAATGATTATGGAAAGTAATTATTTGATAATTATTTATAATACATTTATTCATATAAAATCTTACATTAGATTTTAAAATTTATGTGAATAGAAATAAAATTATATAAGCATGGAAAATTCATTCAGAGTAAATTCGTTTTACAAATTGTAAAAGCATTTTGTATTCAAAGTTATATGGAAACTTCCAATTTGTAGATGGTATGCCAAACTTTTAAGCAAAAAATGTGCATTTTCTTAAATGTAATTTTATGTGATCAGCATTATATATTAGTAATTTTAATAAATGCGTGACATAGAAGTGAATAGGCAATTTGTTAAGTCCTACTATTATAATTTACTAAGTAATAATGAAACTAATCGACGATGTGATATAGTAGAGATATTATGAACATTTGCTTAATTTAAATAAATAAATTAGTTATTGATGCTGCAATAGGGCTTTTAAGATTTAAATGTCTATAAATTTAAATTTATATTCAATGTAAGAAATTGATCTCAGTATAAACAAATTAAAAATGAAATTTGGATTTTTCTAATACGAATATTGTTTTAGTATAATGAGATTATAGACAATTCAATAAAACATTAAATGTGTAAGACAAAGGAATGATTAGAAGATATATTGTAAGTCAAAACTAATCGATGCAAAAAAGAAACAACAGAATAAATCGAAAGGCATTATTTCCTTAAATAAATAATGATTATATTTCAATGATGAGCAATATAAAACGTCAATGAGTCTCTGAAAAGTGAAAGTGAAGTCTGTATATATTTGTTTTGACTACAATACAGAGGGCATACAACCAAACCGATGTCTACGTCTATTACCGTTATATAGTTACTTACAATAATCACATTATTTTAGATGAGGATCAAATAGATAGACCTCAAAGGGATGAACCTCATGAATTTATAGATATTTCATTACAGGAATGAAATTTTCAAGGAACTAATGTCTGTGTAATGATTTAAACAATGCAAAACTGGCATTTCGTAGAACTCTGATGCGCGTAGAAATGAATTTAGAGGAAACACATGCAAACATCATATTTGTTCTGTACCATGTTATGTCAATGTGCATCATGATGAACATGGACAATATAATCGAAGAATTGTTCATCACACACTTCAAAATTTGCTTAAAATGTTACTTCGAGAGTTATTTTTTCATGGTCATCATTTTCATTTTAGCTACTTTGACTGGCATAACATTATTTCTCAGATGCCTTATAAGTTGTCATTCAAGAAACACCGCAAAAATCAATGAACTTATTGATTACGCTGCAGGATTCATAGAAAGAATTTACTTCAGCTCATTTTACCCCTATACTATATTAGATAAGAGTTCCCAACTTATCAGACAGTTTAATATACTTAGAAAATTAAAGGTTTTGTAAGAATTTTAAATATTGTGTAAGAATTTTAAATTATATTATATTAGTATATAAGTATTTATTTTAAATATTATGTAAGAATATGAAAAAAGAATGCCTTTGAAAGCATCAAATAAGAAATATTCAGAGGAATAAAATTTAAAATTTTTATTTTAAGACAAGGCATTTTTAAAAATCTTACTTTAAAATGTTAAAGTAAAAAATTAGAATTTAATATTGATTTAAATGATATAATTTTTAAAACAATTATAATATTGTTATAAATATCTTTTATCTCAAAACTTCCTACATTGAAATACAGAATTGAAAGTTAATGCTTAAAATTTTTTATGGAAATATTTTATTTATTATTCTTTTATAATGAAATCTTCATTATATATATATATATATATATATATACATAGCATAATTCTAAAAATGTATCACAAATGTATTGTAAAATAAATTTAGAAAGATTAGAAATGACTATACATAGACTATGGTCTGTTATTTTTAAATTTCATTTATATTTAACATCAAAATAAACTTATTTAACTTAAAGAAGCTTGAAATACATTACTAAACAATATGGAAAATTTTCAAGATAAAAACAAATATAAACTGTTTCAACGAGATGTTAGATAATGTTTTTTTCTTTTTTTTCCCCCTCTCTCAACAAACTGATATATTATTCTGAATATCCTTTATAATAATACAATGAATCTTGGGAAAATATAATTCAAAATTACAAAATTTCCACCTTTTAACAAATAAAAAGATACAATCAAACTTTTAATTTGTTCTTCTTATATTTTAAAACAAATCTGCTATATGCTATAGTTATTTTACTTATTATATACAGTATTGTGAAGAAAGAATTATTTTGAGAACTAGGCAATTTGAAACAAACAGCATCTAGATTCATGGTTCTTATATTTAAAATAATGGTTAAATCTAATATTTCTTAAAATTAAATAATACAATTTAAAAATCAATTGCACTAAATTTTGATAATCTATGTGCATAAGGTTTTTATTTACGTAAATTTTAATTTAAAACCTTGTACAAAAATTGAAATGGAGTCAATAAAAATATGTAAATGGTATGATCTGCATATTTACGCAACATTTAACGCATGCAAGGAACAAGTTCAATACTTCGTACAAAAAATCACATTTTACTTGATTAAAATTAAGTTTTTACATTATCTAAAAGTTTTAAGCAATACAAGAAACTCACTAATATTAAATTTTATATTCATAATTATTTTAGTAAATTTTCAATTAATAAATTCTGCATGATTTGTTTAATATTTTTCTATTCATATTTATATCAATATTTGGGAATGCCTCTTTTTAAATTAGATTTGACAAAGTACTAAAAATTTAAATTGGATACATCTTTTTAACTATGATAAATAACGGCTTAAAGTCAAATGACATTCACGTCAATAGGAAATCTTGAGGAAATCTGAGGAAATCTTGAGGACGTCTAAAGCATTTGCTTTATTAGTAATATGTCATATTGCATCTGCTTCTTACAAACATGTTTTTTCAGGAACTAAGGAACATAAATAATTTTATATAAAACTATTAATCACATTTTAGAAAGACTTTTATCTCTTATCCCATTTAAAATGATAACAAATTGTTTTTCATAAATGACTCAAATTTATTCGATTATTTTATGATTTATTTTGAAAGGAGAATTGTATTTTATAAATTAATACACACATTTATGTATACAAAGATATTAATTTATTTAAAACAAAAATTGTATTAAAATAATAAATATTAAGATATCTTTGTATTTCTAATTAATTTTTGTTAAAACTGACTCTGCAGATTTTATTTTATTCAAAAATGCAACTGCAATCAATACTTTGAAGTGTAATAATTAAAGTAAACACTTTTGGTAGTTTTAAATAAAATATGATTGCATCAAAAATGTTTACCAAAAACTATTCAGAAAATTATTTTTACTACTATATTTTTAGTTATAGTTATATGCTGATTTACAATTAATACTTCTTTTGTAAATAAAATACTGAATTTGCCAAATTATGCATTTAACAACAAAGATCGTTCTTTCAAATATCAAACTGATTTCTCTTAGTTCGTATTACATCAAAATTTTTAAGTTTGCTTTTTTCAACTGCTGTTATTTTAATATTATTTCTATTATTTTATTTAATAAATTTAAAAATACTTATATGGAATATTTCAAAATTACTACATAAGTATTTTTTAATTAATTATATACAGTTATAGTTAAAAATACATATTTTAACTATAACAGTTATTTAATTATTATTTAAAAATTTTAATATATTTTCATTTAATCTATTATTTGAAAATTTAAAGAATTTATATTTTTTTATTCATTACTAGATTACTTTAAATATAAATAAAATTAAAAATTATTTACACTCATAAAAACTTTCTTAATCCTTAACTGAGTTAAATAAGAAATTTGATATAAAAAGTGGCATAAAAATTACACTATTTTTGATTAGTAAAATTATAAAGCTTATATTTTGATATCCAACGGAATATTTCTAAATATTCATGAAATATCCGGAAATAGTGTTTAGAATATTTATAAAATTCAATAAATAAAAATTCTTCACGTTTTAATATATTTAAAATATTTATAATTAATGCTAAGATTGATATTATTGTATTCTAGAGAATAAGTTGGAAATTTGGAATTCACAGTTATGTTTTTAAAAGTAAGAATTAAATTTTAATAACACAAAAATTTTAATTTTAAGCCTTCTGGAAATATTTTTAAATTATGATGTGCAAAAATATTATTATTTATATAGTATAATAATTTTTTTTCATTTATGTAATTTGCAAACAAATATTAAATGATTTATTTTTAATTTATAATTTTTATTTCATTGACATTTATTGGAACAGGGAAACTATATTTTTTTTAAAGATAACATGATATATTATCAGAAAAGTTTAATTGTACAACTGAAAAGAAATGCTAAGTTTGGATTTATCTGAAATAAAGCACTGAAACATAATTCGAAACATTAAAGTTCAATTATATTTTTCTAACAGGATAAAAAATATTTCAATTTGTAAATAGTATTATTACAATTTTTCGATAATTTAATTAAATTTATAGCAAGAAATTTAATTAAATATCTCAGGAAATAGATTTAAAAATCCTTTGTTTCATTTTCTTTATTTTTAACATAATAAACAATTTAAAATCTTGAAATCTTAATTGAATTACATTTTGTTGTGTCTTAGTTTAGTCATATGATTTTCTCACTGTAACTATCAAAAAATATAATGGAGTAATTTTTAAATAGAAATATAATGCAAATAAGAATTATGTTATTATTCACTTAATTTTTAAACAATACGAGAAGGTTCATCTAAAGAAAACCATATACAAATATTTGTTACAATAAGCAATGTATTTTTAAAAACAAAAAAAGAAACATTGATTTTTTTTTTCAAATTTTGTTTACGTGTAGTAAATTTTTGTAATAATGTAATACATTGATTTTGCAATGTAATACATTGAACATTATTATTAAAATTTATGTTCAAATTTTGAATTAGAAATCAGCTATATGCAGAATATTTCTCTTTTGAGAAATTTGTAAAATAATTTTTTTTATGGAAAATCAGTTTCCTTTTCAGTAAAGTGAATTTGAAATTTATACTCACCATAACAATAAATATAATATTTTCATATCTGTTTTAAGTATTATTTAAATATCATGTTAGACGAAGTACTTAAATGTTTGATAAAGATACATTACAGAAGAATTTCTGTAAAAAGATTATCGAATAATACCGATAGACTTACGATTTTTCCTAAATTAAATATATAAATATTTACAAATCAATTATTCAGTAATTTTATGTTCAATTCTTTTGTTGGCAGCCAAATAAAAAAGAAATAATACACGAAAAAATTAAAAATATTTTAAAATTGAGGAAATTTAAGATCCCGGGAAACGCTCATCGTTAACGAAGCAACATTATTATGACAAACAAAAACAACAACAGCGATTCCATTCATGATACGATACAATTACTTAATTATTAATACCCAGAAAAACCCTGAATGCAAATTAGAACAACAAACAATTAAGTATAGTTCGTTGAATCTGTTACAAGCATTTATTTAAATTAGAAATGTAACAAAAACTCAATTTCAAAAATACATTTTAGGGATGAGTAGAAAGAGCTATAGTTTTTTTTTCTTGCAATTCCATTAATTTATGTCTTGAAATTAGCATTTTCTTCATTCGGTGCTTGTTTACTAATTGATGAAAAAAACACAAATTACCACTTCAAAAGCTTGTTTAATCCAATTTTGTGCAAATAATTGTACGTTATTTTCTATTTAAAAAATGCTAAATTCAATTCTTAAACTTTCAATACATCTTTCGACAACATCGAATGTTGTTAAATTTTCTATCAAACTCATTTTACTTAAAAGTGAAGAAAGTATTTTAGAAAATTTATAACAATAAAATAACACTTAAATAAAATATTCATTTTATGTCTTCATATCAGCTAGTTCTTTAAAATAATTAAAACAACGTAAGCATATTTTTTTAAGATTATCTAGTGTGGTATATTTAAAGAATCGGTTTATCTTAAATTATATTTTAACAATATGTGAGTATGATGAAATGATATGGGAATGATTTTTTTTAATCTTTCTCTTAAGAACTCATTTCTCATTTTTTATTTCTTGTTTTAAAAAAAATAAATACTTCTTTATATTTTCTTAACGGAAAAGTAGTTTTCATAGAAGGAAATAATGTATGATTCTTATGATTATAATATTGAATATTAAATGATTTTAATGAAAGAAGTAAAGTAATAGAAACTCAAAAAGATTAAAATAAATTTGCATACAAGCAAGTAGGAAATATCGAATATCTAATTATATAAAACTCTTATAAATTTAACTAAATATAATAAATAATGCGATTTGATCCTTTACAATTCTCATCTTAATTTCTTATAGTTCATTGATCAAAGACATATTTTACTAATCATATTCCTGTTTTAAAATTAATAATTTAACTCCATTTATATGTTTGGATACTTTACAATAAAAAAAATGTTTTATTAATGAGTTGTCTTTTTTATTAAGATAATAAGCATATTACAGCGAAGCTGTATGTCAATAAATTTAGAAATTTCTATAAATTTTCCTTATATATACTTTAGTATTTACAACTACATATCATATTCAGTATAGTATATATTCATTTTTTATTAATTTTACTTATTGGGGTATAACATATATTTTCTTTATTTCTCTAAGTTTACATTAATTCAATTTTTTGTAAACTATTGTATTTGTTTCAAACATAATAATTTATGATGTATACTCTAAAATGTTAATGATATCTGAATGTTTACTTTATTAAATATCCGCCATCTAGTCTAAGTTTTTCTAAAATTTTCAATGATTTTTATTTTGCGTACAATTTTAGGGATAAAAATGATCTCTTTTTGAAGTAATCAAATAAGCAAGTTTCTTTCATAGTTAAATATACATATTTTATACCACAATAAATATTCAGTATGTATAATATATTAATATTCTGTATATTATCATGTGTTATTTAAAGTAAATAATAAGATAATTAATTACATTTTACCATACATTATTAATCGGTACATAAGTAATATCCTCATTAAGATTTGTATTTTATTATTTATAAGTTAGGTTATTTATTTAAATTTGTAATGTTAAAAAAAATGCGAAAAGATTTTTAAGCTAAGCTATTCGTTTACTTTATGCAATATTTATTGCAATTTAATTAGGAGAATTCCTAAGCAGTTTTTTATTTCTCTGCAAACACTGTTTCATTTATGTTGAAATATTTATATAAGAGACCAACAACAGTGGTATCTTTTTTTAAATTTGATTTTGTAAAAAAAATACATTGTTCAAGACAAAACATAGATGGCAGCATTTGCAAAGGAAAGGAGCAAATAAAATTGCGTGAAACATTTCAATTTCAAGATGAAGAAATTCTTATTATGTCGCAGATACGCATAAAATTAGGAAAAAATGATATAGTTTTTGATGAATATAAATGCTCATTAAATGAAATGATTGGAAATAATCATTAAAAGAGACGTTATATTAAATAGTAAATTTTTAACATTTTAACAAGTAGTTCTAGTAAATTTTTAACATTTTAATTAAAATTTAAGATTAAATTTTAAAATAAATTCAAATTTGTTAAATAGACATACTGCATTTTGCTTGTAATAATCTGGTATTAAGTGAACATTTTCCAATTTTCATAAAACTTTTATGAAGGTGTTTAGAAAACAATTTCTTTTTTAATCGTGCATGTTCTTTGCAAAAAGAAATCATAAACATTTTTAGATAGAGATTCATCTCAAAAATATAATAAACTCAACGGTCCATAAATCACTGTAGTTTGAAAATACGAAGTATATAGTATAAGAAAATTAGAGTGAAAAATAAAAAGCAGTTTTAAAATCTATTATAAATCCATGGCTATAATTTAATTTTACGAGAAAAAAATATTATCATTAGTATTATATGTTAATAAAATGTTTCAAATGTTAGCATATAAATTCTCCAAACTTACACATTTTCTGATTTTCGTTCATTAAATTAAAGATTCATTCGTGCAGTTATTTATATAATGTAGCAAATTTTTTTAAAAAGCTGAGAAGTTTTAATGTTTACAAATAATTATTTTTATTTGAACAACTTTACGAAGATTGATATAGATTAATAAACGTAACATTTATAGCAATTTAGAATGAGTACAAAAAAAAACTAAAAGAGTTATCAAAATATTCATAAAACAGTTTAAATGATTTTCTTTGGGAGCTGAAATCAGAAACATACTTATAAGTTATATGGAATTTCGTAAATGTTATGTATACTGATATATTTCTGTATTTTTCTAAATTAATGTGTAAATTAATAAATAATATTAATGTTTTTAATTATGATATATAATTCATATATAATAACATATAATTCATGATAAATAATAATATATAATACATAATACAAAATTCGTGACAAACTTAACCAAATTCTTGCAGTAAAATCTTACACTGAAATATTTTATCTTAGAGCAGCTCATTTGTTTCAAATTGAAAACGAAACATTTATAAAAATATAGTCATTAATGTAAAGGAAATTTAAATGTTTAATCTAGAAAAGTTGAAATTGGAAATATATATGTATATAAGGGACGTAAATTCCATTATATATATATATATATATATATATATATATATATATATATATATATATATATATATATATATATATATATATATATATATATGCAGATATTCATCATTTATTAAAATGTTAGTAATAAATATGTTAATAAAATATTAATATTAAGTCTAACTGAAGGAACTGAATATGGTCCTTTTAGGTATTATAAAACATTTACCCTTAGAAATATTTATTGCTTATATTCATAAATTTTTCCCAATTATAGTATTAAAAAATGAATGTTTTTTTTAAAGAAATTTGCATACATATTTTGAATAAATAGAGATATTTATTTGTTAAAATCAGTAATGAATTCTGATTAATACCTGGAATTATTGTTTAATTTTAATTACAAAAGATGGCAGCACATGAGTGAACTTTCGAGAATAAAATCTGAGGCAAAAATGAGAAGATGTTATAGAAAAAAATGAAAAATAAAATTCGGAAACTTGTCATAAGAAAATTATGCATTATGAATGCTTAAGTAATATTCGCAAAGCAGTTATGTAGAACTGCATTGTGTAACAGCAAGTAAAAACTATTCATAATAACATGCCAATTGTACATTTTTATACGAATAAATAAAGTTCATTATTTCCTAGATATATTTTTTCTGACAAGTAAAATTGGTGACATATTAAAAAAGTTCCAGATTTTAATATTCAAGAACACTAAATAACGTGCTAAATATATAGCTAGTTAAATCATGTTTAATCTTCTTGTGTTTTTCAAATCGCAACTTGATGATACATTTAACTTTAACTCTGTAAATTAAAATTTATTGAAATTGTAAATGAAAAATAAGAGTGAGTAAATAATTAAAATAGTAATAAAGAATTTACTATAGGCTATAGGTATATTTTTTTAGGTATATTTTTATTTTATAGGTATATTTTTACTATAGGTATATTTTTTCCATCGAGCTTTATGTTCTTTAATAGAAATTTTCAACAATCGAACAACTTCACGTTCCAAGAATAATAATCTTATTTGCATAATTTTTAATAAAATTATGGAAAGTAAGTAAATGATTTTTGTATACTTATTTAGCAGCATTTGAAATAACTATCCGGAAATTTAATAGCCAACCCCAGATAATATTAAGTTTCCCGAAAGAACTACTTCGGGAAACTTAATATTATCTTAAACTATTAAAGAACAACTTAAATAAATTTTAAAAAATAATATATATATATATATATATATATATATATATATATATATATGTGTGTGTGTGTGTGTGTGTATTATAATACTGAAAGTAAGAAATTATATTACAACATTTTGACAGAACATAGATTAAATTTAATATTTACTTATAATATATTTTTAAAACTCCATTTGAATTTTTTTACATTACTTCATTTATACTTGAAAATTAATCTTAAAAAATATTACACTTGTAGAAATTACAGTATTTTGAAATATTTCTATGAAATAGTGCATACATATACTATAAATATAATTATGTTACTAATCAAAATAATTTTGGGACAAATTAAAAAGAAAATTGATTTTTAAAATTACATAAAAAATAATTGTGAAATCCAAACTAAGTATAAAATTTCACTATATGAAAACAAGAAAACGTAGCAGCAATACAATTTTACAATTTTCAGTTTTTCTTTTTTATAATTAAACAGCCTTCAAATCAACCGGCTTTTATTTTCATACCTATTAATAATTAAATTATGTGCATTAGTCTTTCTAAATTTGCAGCTTTAAAAAGTGAATGATCAAATTAAAGAAAAAAGTCAATTATCATGATTAGAAAACAAAAATCAAATACAATGGAAATAAAAAAAAGACGAAGAAAATTAAGAAAAACAATTCATATAAAAATTGAATGAGTTCAATTAATTAGGCTTCTTTTCATTGAAAGGGACGCATACTTTTTAACTTCTACTTAAATGCAACCTATATTAATTAAAATTTCGTTCTCATTATAATACAGTATAATTTATCAATTTTTGTTATAGTAAGATAATTTACGTTCTGATTACTTACGGAAATTAAAACAAGATATAAATGTAAATAGAGAAAATATTTGACATATAATAAGATAAATGTTCTTATTAAAATGTATTCTTAATAATTTCAAGAGATCAATTGCATTTTTTCTTTCACTTTTTCTATTTCCAAGGAAACAATTCATTAAAATATAATTTCATATAAAGGAAAACTATTAAAAATAAATGTTAAGAAAAGTATTTTGTTAAAATAAATGACTTGGATCAATCCACAACATCTTAAAATAGTAAGAAAACCTTTCAATTACATGGTATGCACTTATAAAAATTATGTGCTTTAATTTATTACACATTTATATTCCTGCATGCAATTACTCTAAGCTCTATATTTTAAGAAAAATATTACAGAATAATTAAAATGGAATTTAATATCTATAGACCTAACTAAACATTTAATTTCAATTTTGATATTCATAGATTAAAAAAGCTATACATATGACAATTACGAATTCCAGGAATTGGAAATATCAAATTAGCAAGTTTATTTTCCCATACTTTTATTTTGTAGTGAAGCAATCGATATATACTACAAGATTACACATTGAGGGAATATTAAATACTTAAATTTAACAAGATAAAAAAAATAATTGCTTTAAAATTCAATGTTTCACCATTGAACATTTGCATTAATATACTTATATAATGGCTTTACTAAATCTGCAAACAAGAAACTATATATATATATATATATATATATATATATATATATATATATATATATATATATATATATATATATATATATATATATATATATATATATATATATATATATATATATATATATATATATATATGTTAATGTCTGTAATTGCAACACCCTGAAAGAAGAATGTAAATAACATGACATTTACTTGCATGAGGTGAGATTTGCAAATGATTAGAATTTCAGCTCAGACTTACATCACGCACATCTATAACGTCACTTCAAAGCGCCATTTCAGGTATGGTGAGTTTCACGCTTTCAAGTTAGGGAATTGTCTTTTCTTTGCGTATTTTTAACGATCAATTATGTCTCGTAGAAAACAGCAATCAATTTTCAATCAAATATCCGAGTTCGACAGAGGAATGATAGTGGCGTACCGAGATTGTCGATTATCTTTCAGGAAAATCAGTAGTTTGTCTTGTTGGACGAAACCAAACAACTGTTATGCTGAATATGTGATCGTTAGATGCAGGAGGAAAAGACGAACATACATGTTCAATCGCATCCACCTCAGTGCAACACTTCACATGATGTTAGGCAAATCGTGTGCATTGCATTTACAGATCACTCAGCCACATCATGAAACATAGCACAACGTATTCTGTCGGTAACGCATCATTCAGTCTCTGTGTGTACCTTTCGACACCATTAAGAGCAAAGTGATCTGTCCACAAGACTTGAATTGTTTCATCTATTCTTGACACAGAACCACAGACTTTTCCGATGGCAATGATGTGATGACGGCAGAATAATGGAATTATCATTTGTGATGAACCATATTTCTGTATGCAGCACCACGATGTTCACATACGCGTTTAGAGACAATGTGAAGAGAGGATGCTGAACAGCTGAGTTATGTACAGCCATAGTGGTACTACTCCGGGTATTATGGTATGGGTAGTATTAGATATCACTTTCGCTCTCTGCTCATTGCCGGAATTTTAAACAGCCATCGCAACATCCTAGTGGTGTTGATGCCATTTGGCCTTCTTTTCTCCTTCAGGGCTTTCACACAGTCATATTTCAACAGAAAAATACACGATCACATGTGGCACACATTGTCCAAGGGTAATTTGTCTATTGCTTTCCTGGAGGTATGTTTCATCGATAGAAAACATGTGGTCTATGGTTGTTCAATGGTTGACCCAGATTACATCCCCATCTTTCACACTACATAAACTTTTGCAACTTGTGGAAGTTGCTAGATCTGTTGTACCCCAAGAACTTATCCAAAGTCTCTTCGAATCAATGCCGAGGCGTATGACACTGGTGATCTCCAATGATGGCAGTTACTTTGGCTACTGATTTTGGCAGGAACCACACTTCACAGAAGTCTATAAATTTAGTCATTTGAACTTGGTTAACAAGTTATGACAAATAACTTTTGTTGTGGTATCTCTTGACTTTCTTTGTGTTGCAATTTGGGTGGCCACCAGTGTATATAAAGCATTAACTTATTTCTTTTCTAAGGAACCTTTTGGTCTCTTAAAGAAGTATACTTTAGAAATAAGATAAATGCAATTGTTTTCAATGACTTTTTAGTTTGTATTATACTTTCGTTGAGTCGTTTTGAATCAAGTATTCATCGATTTTTTGTGTTATGTTTACGGTACCGTTGAAGCTAAGCGAACTTGTTCAACAAAATGTAATTTTTAATTTCTCAATTCAATTTTTATTGAATTAGCTTTCCTATTTGTTGCAGATATATTTTAACATGTGTTTATATAAAAGTATTTATTAAAAAAAATTAGTTTTTTTTATATTAGGAATTGAATTTTTTCTGAGTTTATTTCATATTGAATTGAAAGTAAACATCATTATGAATTTTACTCTTACTTGAGCATGAAGATTTTATTTTAATTAATTTTCTTCATAATATACATATCAAGTTAAGTGTTGTTTGACATAAGAGAACATTTAAATGGCAGGAAAAGAGGCAATAAAAATAAATAATTAAAACTTAGCTAATTTAGTATGTTAAGTAATAAAGCATTAAAATATTATATACTAATTAACATTGCAAACACTAAGTATATTTTTCAATATATTAAAAATTTATCATTTAAATCATTTATATTAAATTACAATTTTTTTTAAAAAAAGATATTACAGTTTTTAAGGTTTAGAAATAATAATTTTTAAACAACTGTAGAAAATTCAATAAAAATGTAGAAGTGTAATGTTTAAAAAATAATAAGTAATGTTTAAAAAATAATTACTTTATATATAAAATTCTGGAAAGACATATCAATGAGTAAGCAAAAAGTTTAATTAGATAGATTAGAGAAATACTTCTTTAGCTGAAGTTTTTATTTTATTTTTTTTTTATTTCCAGTGGCAGATTATAGACAGCTACAGCAAAATAAATAAAAAGGATAGAACAATAACGCAGAATGATACTGAAACAGAGTCATCTAACATGTCTCTAGCTTCCCAATAGCGCTCAGTTAGAGACGTCTTACGAAGTGCAAGGCAGCGAGGAAGATGCGCTGGGACCATGACCTCATCAATGTTGCAAAGAGTGCAAACCGGAGAAATAACGATACCAAATCCATACAGATGTTTCCGCAGACAGTCGTAACCGGTGGCAAGGCGGAATTCAGCCACTGCTCTATGCCTTGGGTTATTGCGCAGATTAACGATGGCATTCTTCCAAGATTTAAGAGAAATGCGGTTAGTAAGCTCTTCATGAGTTCTGGACTTAAGAGATCTTTTGACAATATGTTTAATAGAACAGAAGGGCATAGCACGTGTGTAGTCTGCGTAATTAAAGTGCCCTTTTTTGCAAGGTAATTTGCATCTTCATTACCTATGACTCCGCAATGGCAGGGATCCACTCGAGGACAAAAGTCATCTCAAGGGATGCCAGGTTTTCAAGATGTTGGTGGCAGTTCAAAATGTCCTGTATTAAGGGATTATTAGAGGATACAATGGCCAGCAGAGCAGCTCTTGAATCACAGAGAACATCTTTTGTAAATTGATCAATGTGGCAATGTACCTGAGTTGAACCAAGCGAATTGCCGCGATCTCTCCGTGTCAAAGGCAAAGCCCCGTCCCACCGGGGCATAAAAGGAAAAGGCTTCGGAGGAAACTCCGGCACCAGCATTTGGTCCGTTTGATAAGAGGGATCCATAGGTAAAGATCGGGAGCCACTCTGGATCAGGATAGTATCTACTCAACACCTCGTAATCCAGGACTCCCAAAAATTAGGACCCAAATTACTTTTATTGACACTTTGACACAGATCAAGATAAAAACAAAATTGTTTCAAATTTATTGGATTTTGTGGTGGTACAAGATATTCAGGTTCATAATTTAAGTCAAGGGGATTTTTTAGATGTAAAACTCCCTGAAGAAAGCCTTTCTAAGTCTTTAAATTTCTATTTAGTTCTCGGCTGGTCTCGTTCCAACGTGGTAAGCAGTCAGGAGCTCTAGTGATCTTTTCAAAGAGAATTATAGCCTTCTTTTAACCATAGTTTGCAATGGTCTAACACCAATCGAAAAAAGTATAGCATCTATCGGGATAGTCTTTACTGCCTAAGTAATGATGCGTAAATCTTGATTTTGTACTTTTTCCAAAGTATCAAGTTCTTTTTCTTACGATGAGTGGTTCACAGCAATAGGTCAAGAAGGGGCGAATAAGCGCTTATAGGTCTGGAGTAGAATTTTTCCAGTGCATAACCATTTTGCTCCGGCAAGTCGTTTGAGGACACTAAGTCTCTTCAGAGCATGGTTAGAAACCTCCTCTACGTGAGATTTCCAGGTTAGTTTGCGATCAAAAGTCGCACCCAGATATTTAAAATTGTTACACGTAGGGATTAAATTGCCTTTAAACATTAATTGCGGTTCCCCGGGTTGATGCGTAAGTGAGAATGTAAGGTAGAATGATTTAGATAAATTAACCTCCATGTTATTGAAATTACACCAACTCTCCAGAGCATTTAAAGCGGGAGAAAGCTTAGCATCTGTACTTCTCATTGCTTGAGCTTTTTTAAAGAAAGTCCATATGACTAGATCATCGGCGTATAGGAAACATTTGACCTCAGGGATGTCTCTAATTTTAAAAATTAGGCATTGGTATAAGTGTTAAAAAGGGTACAATTAATAACGGTCCCCTGAGGGAGGCCCGTCTTAAAGATTTTGAAGTTTGAGGGTGCATTGCCGTATCTAACCTGGCAGGAGCATTGGCACTAAAAGCCCCGAATCCAATTAAAAAGGTTTGAACTGACACCCAGTTCAGATATTTTTAAAAGAAGATTTTCTCGCCATACTTTGTCATAAGCAGACTTGAGGTCTATAAAAACTGCCATCAAGACCTGTCTGTTATCAAGGGCATCTCTAACTGATTGGCTGAAGATAGCGACATGTTGGTTGGTGCATCAAGAGCCTCTAAAAGCAGCCTGTCATTTCAGTAACTATACAAGTATTTATCAGCTATTAAATTACATCCATACTAACTATTTTTGATAATAGTAATTAACATTAATATATATTAACATAATTAATCAAATAAAAACATCAATGCCAATTATAAGAACAGAAAATATTCATTTAAGTATTTTTTTGCTTTATTTATTTACTTATTTATTTATTATTATTTTAGCCTTAATTAAATCTTATTTTTATTTCCTCTTCACATAAGTTTGTTTCATCTTCACTTATTAAATTTATTATAACTACTGACACTTTAGTACACAACTACAGTGCACTGAAATGTTTTACTTAAATTTTACATAAATGGCTAAAATGCATATGAAGTGTTAAGCACAATAATGAGTTCTAAATTTTAATATAAATAAATACTATGAATAATAGTTTGCTTTTTCCAGTGCAGATGGCAGCACATTAGTAATTCAACTTTCATAATTCAACACAGATAATAACCGGATTTTTATTACAATATCCAATAAAAAGTTCTTGTATTATGTAAAACTATAATATGAAATGCAAAATAATGTAAGTTATACTAAGAATAAATACATTTAAATTAAAAATTTATCTGTTTTCTAATGATTAGTTTAATTTAAGATTATTAAATGTAGCATTAATAAGTAAAAGTGAATAGAGTATTAATATAGTATTCGAATTTAAATGCTTAATAATATCAAAAATCATGCTAATGCTACATAAAACAATAATTAAAACAGCAAATAATTGATACTTACAGTTATAAATGAATTTGAGACGTAGTTTATACTTCTGTTAAACAAACATTATTACAATATAAAAAGTGTAAGTATGTTTAAGCATACATAAATTTGTATTTCAGTTATTTATTTTATTAAATCAAAGTTTGGACTCATGACATTTTAAAGAATGACAAAAACAAGTTAAAATAATTACTAAATACTTAAAAAAGTTCACCTTTATGTATTTATTATTTTCTTATTTAATTTTTAAAGAAAGTTTAATCAATAATATATATTTACATGCGATTTTAAAATATATATATATAAGTTAAAACTTTGTAAAATATAAATTATTTTCAATTATTGTTAAATATAAAATATTTACTTTGTTGGCAAATATATTTAAGAAATGTGGCAGTTTTAGTAACATATTCAAATTATATTCATTGTAGAAAATCTATAAGGAAATCAATTAGAAAAAAGTAACATGAAAACAAGTGAATTATAAAAATAATGTGTACAGCATTTACAGATTTCCTTTCATTTTTATCAACAGAATATTTATTTCCAAATACCTTACACCTTTGAAATAATTGAAAAATATATGTTAAAACTTTATAGTAAATATCCATTAGATATAATCAAATGCATTTATGTTGTTATATATTGAATTTTTAGAACTGAAATTTATTACTGGCGTATAGAAACTATAAAAAATGTAAGAAAAATATAATTTTTAACTTAAAGATATAAGCTCAATGTCCTACAAAAAAATCTAATTATTATTTCATACTTTAATAATACTTCTGAAATCTGAAAACTTCGGTATTCTTGAATTATTTTTTCAGCAAGCATGATCGAGCAGAAATTTGTCTTTTATTTTCTGTAAGAGCAGTTATACTGTCACAAAATGATATGACAAAATAAGTTTTTGAACACTGATACTCTTGATTTAACTATATTTATAATAATATTATCTAAACTTAGAGAAATTCAAAGAAAACCCTTACATTTTGGAAAATTCAGTTGATACCTAAAATAATATCATCAAATTTAAGCACTTATTAATCTTGTTTTCTAGCATTTAAAGAACCTAACAGTATGGTAATAAGTAAGTTAGATATAATTATTAAGTTATGTCTTTATTTAATTGAACCTGAGACAACTTATGAGAGATCATTTTAAAGATTTGTTTCGAAACATATCGTATTTTTTTTTTTTAACATAAAAATTTATAATCCTTATTTTTACCAAATACAATATAATTATAAATTAAATGATAATAAAAATCTCTTTATGAGTTGACTCTTTTGAATGAGACTATATTTTGCACTTCATCATATTTCAAATAAAATGAAAACAAAATGGTATTTGATTGCATCAATTATATGCAATTATTTCCCTCCCCAATTTTTTTAAAATCAGTTAGCTTATTTCAATCAGAATCTGAGATGGAATATACTCATTTAAATGTACCCAATATTTCTAACGTTTAATACCTTAATCTACCTTAAAAAGAACAAGAAACTAGAAAGACAGATGAAATTAATTCGATAATGATGTCGATTGTTTTAATTATTAAAACAAAAAACCACAGTTTTTAAGATATTCAAATGTGGCAGATAGAAAAGCACTATAAGCTGTGTATATATCCATTTTGGTTGTAAAACATTTACAAATTTCATTTACATAAATACAAATAAATCCACAATAATTTTCAGCATATATTTAGAAATAGGCTGGAAAATGCATTTAAGAATATGCTATGTGTTTGCTCCTAAATATGGTTAAAAAGTAATAAAACTTTTCTATACAATTAAATGATGATAACAATTTTTTATAGAAGAGGAAGAAAAACGAAATTATTATACGAAAGTTATAAAATTGTTTGATATTTCCATGTTTATCATTAACTGTAAATCACATAAAGGATAGCAAAAAGAAGAATTTTTGATCAAACATTTCGTCATACTTCAGAAACTAATCTAAATTTCTTCAAAAGTCTGCAAAGTTTGGAAACTTAATATACAATCGTAATATTTACCTTTGCCTCAATTTGAATACTCTATTTTCTTAAATTCGTTTTCCCTTCAATTCTGTGTGTGAGTTTTTGTTTTATTTGTACTTTAAAAGATGTGTGGAATGCCTCTGTTTGCTTCAGTTACGTGTAAACGCACAATAGGTATATTCAAAATAAATAATTAATTTAATAAAAAACGAATTTAAAATGCTAAAAGATTTTTTAAATCCGTTGACTTCACAAAAAATATACTTTTATTATATTTAGATTTATAATATAAAGTTATATACTGTAAAAACAAACGTTCTATTTTAGAAGACGTAAATATTTGGGATTTTGATGATTAAAATAAAATATTAAAAATAATTTCACATAATTTGAGCGGATATTGAAGGAATAAAAATTTTTGTAAAAATGTCTTTTTCTGTACTTATTAAAGCTATTGAGAATACTAAACTAAGAATAAGTTATAACTTTCGAAAATGATAATTTAATGTTAAATTTCAGAAATTTTTATTTTAAACAAACTTAAAATATAATTGAAATTTCGAGTTATTTTACAAAGTTACAACATATTTTCATTTTATTATGAATTTATCAAAAGATTATTATTTTAAGTTATTTGCGGAAAATAAATTTAATTTTAATTATATGTTTTCAGTTAGCCTTAAAAACTGAAAATAGGGGATAACAAGAGTGAAAACAATTTTTGCAACCTGCCTCACATTCGACAAGGATCTATTTTATAACTAAATAGTTTTTCAGTGAGTAGCAAAAGGCATGGTAACATAATTTATCACAAAATTGTAATAATTTGACGAAAAATATCCGGATCTGGAAACGGAAAACACAAAAATATTTGGTTATCAAATATGCCACCGCCGACTAATGGATGAATCTAATGAAATAACTTGTATACTATGCAGCTTTGATTTTGCCCGACACACGACAGAAAGAACATGCAGCTCATATTCTTCTGATGTCAACAAAATCATTTGTTGTGTTAGAAATATAGAATCACTCATAACAACCATTTATAGAATTTGCAATTTGCTCTTAAAAATAATATTTCTTTGAGATAAATAACAAAAAAAAAAAAAAAAAAATCAGGCAAATTGTAGTTGGAAATTAAGAATTTTTTTCTAATGGCAGATTGTAGACAGTTACAACTGCAACAGAGTCTATTAATCTATTGTTCCCTGATACCAAGGAACCGGCCAGACACAGCGACTCTTAGCCGCCGAGGCATTGCCCCGGTTGATTCACAGGGGGTGGGCCACCAACGCACCCTCACACATGCCATAGGGTCCCGTTTATACGGTAGGCAACATTCATATTTCATTCATACACACAAGGAAAGGACAAAGACAGGATAGAGAGAGAGAGAAAGTACATCCATGCCTGAACCGGGATTCGAACCCAGCACCTCCCTATCCGTAGTCAGGCACGTTGCCCTCTAGATAAGTAGGCCGGCAATATTAAAAAAAAATTGAATCACTAATTTGTTCAATGGACAATGTGCCATTAACTTTAAACACTAGTACTGCATTAAATGAGCAAGGAGTTTTGATAACAGATCTGTTCAATTAATAACTCATTTGATAAATTCTCGTAACAAACTCCTTTTGTTGCATCGATGTTTTGTTACTGTATATAATATAATGTATATATATATATATATATATATATATATATATATATATATATATATATATATATATATATATATATATATATATATATATATATATATATATATATATATATATACACACAAATTTCATGAAGATACAATATGTTAAACATTAGTTCATTTCATTTATTTCTCCCTCAAACAACAGAAAAAGTAATTCTTATATGTTTGTAATCGATAAATTATAATTCCATGCTGACTGAGTAGTAAACTATTCAATACCGAAAGTTTAACTATATAGATTAATAATTTAATATGTATTATTAATTAAAGTCTTGGCAAATGGCAAAGTTATGAATAACAAATGTAGTTGAGAATTGTTAAAATAAGAAAATCCACGTAATTTTTTAACACAGATTATTTTAATAAACCATTCATAATTATATTCCTCCCCCCCCCCGAAGCTTACAACTTGAAATTGCAAAACATTTGGAACCTTCTTTACACCATTGTTAAGTTTATTCCTAAGACTTCAAAGAATTTTCAAAAAAACAACCACTTAACAGCAAGATGAAAATGTGTATTTAAATAAGTAAAGTTTTACAAATGAATAATGTCAGCATAATAGCTTAATTAAATTTTAACAAATATGGGTGAATATTCCATTCAACTGTCAACTGTTTAGTAAGTGTACATTAATAACTACTGTAATGATGTGCTATATAAACGTGACTTCCAAAACAGTCACAAAACTTGCATGATTACTCATTTTAAATTGTTTAATAAACAGAAAGAAGTGTTGGCTATACATTAGTATTGTTAACTGCAATCAATTTGACGTTTTAAATAAGCGTTTTAAAATTCTTTCACAAAATAAAAGTAAATTATTCACTGAATGATATATATATATATATATATATATATATATATATATATATATATATATATATATATATATATATATATATATAGATAGATAGATAGATAGATAGATAGATGGATAATATTTTATTTAATATCCTGCATTGTCCCCAAAATCCTGCATTGTTGCCTTACTGTAGCTGTACTATACTATAGCTCAAAGCGTAAATGCCATTCCACTATGCTCAGCTAAATACAATGCAGGTATGAGGCAAAGTCATACTTCAGACTTTGATGCCTCTAGAATATTGAACTCTGTAATCTGCATTTTAAGCCTTTTGATTATTTCATAACTAGATTGATAAATTGATGCAGTTAATTTAAATTTGAGAATAAGTTTAAAATGTGCTTAAGAGGCACTGAATCTTTAAAACATGATATATCAGCTCAGATCATGTGCAGAAGTTTTCAGAGGACTGGAATGCATTGTGGGATATCTGTGATAAAAGCATTCATTTCTTTTCAAATTGTATGCATTCATTTGATGTGGAAAGAAGGCACTGGAAACAGATATCAAAGTCGGATTAATCACGCTAAATATTATTTTTACTTCATTGAAGATTCTTTATATGCCGACATATAAAACATCTTCAATGAAGTAAAAATTCATAGAAAACACAACGAAGACATGAATTCATTTTGTTTACTCATAGTGTGTAAAAATCTAGTGGGGATTTTAGGAAATGGGGTTGTTGTTGCAACAGCATGCTTCCCGTTAACTAGCCCTGAATTGGGCTTTACCAGTTAGATAGAAGCAGCTGGGTGGAGTCTTCGTTATTTTCACGAAATGACTTACGATCCCCAATATTTAGCCTGTTATACCAAAAGGTATCTTTCACTTATTTGACACTGTGACCACACACATTTAACTTGCCCAGCCTTCTTTAGTAAACAGCCGTTTCTCCTGTTAAGCCGGGGTTTGAACTCACTGCCTTCCGATAATGACAACGGTTCCCTATTCAACCAGACCATTGTGACTCTTAGGATATGGAGTATAGTTTGGTGTATTATCTTGATATGACGAGATGTTTTTGTGTTCAGCCAAAGTTAACTAAGAACCATTAGATGCGTAGATGTCTATATAGGCAAATCAAATGCACATTACAACGATGCCTTTTTCCTGTGATGGTGGTGGAGAGATAGTTCAACTATACAAATGTGCCAAAAATAATTAAAATTTGTTTGTTGAACATCAATCTGACTCCTAACACCTTTCTTGGTTAACGTATAACTAGTATCTTAACCATCGAAAAATTATGGAATATAGTGGAATAACGCATCTGGCATCTATTGTATCTTCCGTCTAATTTATAAGTTCTCTATTATCAGTGTATTGTGCAATATTAGAAACATGCATTTCAGACATGAAGAATCGATTCTCAAAAGAATAACAGGTGTTATCAGTGCAAAATGTTTCCTATTGAAATAAGCATGTTAAGAGTTGAAATTTATGTTCCAATGTATGTCGTATGTAATGGATTCCCATTCATAAGGTAGCTTGTTATGATGCAGATAACGAAAACTTTATCAGAAAACAAAGTGATACCTTTATTTACTTAAATATTTGAGTTTTTGTTGTTTTTTCATATACACTTTGGCCAGCAGCGTTAGACTAGGTCCATATATAGGGGGGAAAAAAACAGATTATATTTGTTTTCAGTAAGTTATGAAAATAAGGGTTTTTGTTTCATTAACCAATGTCATATATATTCTTCCATTAAAATTAAATTATGTGAAATGAAGACATACACAAATATTTAGAGCAAGGTACTTTCTAATATGTGTTATTTATAATTATTCAGAAAAACGATTTAAATTAAAAAATTCTGAAACGAAGATAAATATTTAAAACAAGGTAGTTTGTAATATGTATTATAAATACTTGGAATTATTTATATTATATATTTATAATTATTTATAGAAAAAAAGTTTTAAGACTATTACATTTTCGGGACTTATTGCATAGGTATTCTATAATTGTATATCCCCTTTGGCCAGCAGAGTTAGAAGAGGTCCCTAATATTAGACACCCCCCACACACAAAAAATCTAGCACCACACACATAAACACATCGTTGTATAAAACATGCTTGGAGAAAATTTTGGTGCCCTCAGAAACTTTTAATAATCTGAGGAAGCAAGCGAGAGTAGTTTTCTTCCTGGTGTATCTTGGCAGTACAATGCAAATTTGGATTTTATTTACTTTATATTGCATAATTTACTGAGTGTCTTGCATCCGATTTATGTCAAAACGTCCCCAACATATTTTAAAGTTAATTGTGCTGAAATTTAAGGAATGATTTAATGTGTTAATGTAATGAGTTGAAATACTCTTTATTGCACTTCTTAATACCTGAGATCAAACTGTGTTGCTGGGAGTCTATGTTAATCAATACTATGCAGATATAATTCATGTCTAATAACTCTACTGCGATTAAGCAATTGTCTAAAAAGCTTTCCCTACAATTATCGAAAAGATTGTGTAATATTTTACAATTTGCATGAAATGTTGGTTTAATTTCTTTAAAAATGTAAATTAGCTTCAGAAATTATTTTAGTTTCATTAGATAGCTTTGTATAATAATTTTGAGTTAAATGCTTTGTTTATACTGAAATTATACCCTTTAATTTAAGAAATGAGTGCGAATAAAAAACTGATTAAGCACTTTTGTATTTGATATTCATGGTATGTGAAGAGAAAATAAGTATAGGTATGAGTTTATTTGTGTTTATTTAATTGTTATTCCTTAAACATAAATGCACAGATTTAATATGCAGATACATAACGTTTTTAGAAATAAATTAATTCAATTTTTTAAATAATGACAAAAGATTAAAATATGTAATCAAAGTAAAATCAATAATTTATTTACGGAAAATTTTCAACAATGCACGTTTCTTTATCTAAAAACAAAATTTTATACAAATAAATTATGTTTCTTTTTGAAAAATTTTGCTGTTGTGTATTGTTTCAAATCAGAGAAAATTTTGTACGAATTTGCTGTCATATATATGCAACATGAAAAATTATATTAGGATTATATTATCTATCCAATAATTGTCTATCCAATTATTTTTCCAATTATTATAATTATCTATACAATTATTTATTCTTTTTTGATGCATTTTCAACTTTAATAAAATTTTAAATACTTCTATTTTCTTTTTATTAAATTTTTATCTTAAAAATTATTTCAAGTTTTCTTATTTTATAATCATTAAGACAACTTAATATAGATTTCCAATTAAATATTATAATTATATGCTTAACACAAATGATTATTAAGCATTTCAAAAAATATAAGCGTAAATTTTCAAAATGATTTTCTGTTAAAATTTAATTTCAATTTTATCATACTTTTTTATTGGATACAGTTTAAATATGTACAACCAAATGCAAATAAGCTTTAAAATATTTTTGACATAATCAATTAAAAGAAAAATGTCTTTGTTTTTTGATGGTTAAAAATAGTTGTTATCATAGTTATATTCTTCAAATATATTTAAATATGCATTATAAAGAAGTGTCACTATGCTTATAAAATTAAATATTTATCCAAATGATATTTGAAAATTTTACAGGGATAATTGGTTGGAAAATAATCATTATATTATTTCATATAAAACTACTTTAAAGGAATATATTTCTTTATTAAGTATAATTTAATGTGAGAAAATATTATAATGAATATTTACCAATGAATTATCAATATAAGAAAATTTATTAATAGTTCACCTGTTAAAAGAAACTTGTTCAAAAATACAGAGCAATTACTTTCATGAATAATTTATAAAAATTCATTAAATATGGAAATGAACAGAAAAGCGTGATTTTTTTCTTTTTTCCAACTTCATTATAATGATGAGATTTTTTTGTATAGATAAAATACATATTTTGTAGAATTTAATATGCATTCATATGAAAAAAAAGCTCTAAAAAGAAAAAAAAGATCATCAATGAGTCTCAAAATTAAATAATATATACACATATAATTTCCAATTTGTACTAAATTTGTTCATAAATTGATATAAGGGAGATTTTATCAGCTAACATTACAATCTAATTTATTGTATTGACTAAGTTATTTCATAAATATGTTTATTAATTTTTTATAGTATATTTTTGCAGAATTTTTCATTCAAATAATAGTTGCTAGAAACAACAATCAATGGATGATATGAAGAAAGTGCTTAATATTTAAATTTTAAGTCCTGTCCAATACAGTTTACGTGATATACCTTCAATAACAACATGTTTGACATGTTTTAAATTAATTTTTGTTACTTAAATGAAAATGATTATGCATATTTAGATTATGAAATTAATTTGTTGCTTCTTAGTTTATCTACATCAAATTAAATTTTTCTATTTCCTTAAGATACGTTTTAAGACTTTCATTTGTATAGGTATTAAAAATGCATAAAGCTTTTACTTTAAATTGAAATGGAGCATTTAACATCACACAAGAAAATTTTGGCATATATATATATATATATATATATATATATATATATATATATATATCAGTAACGAAGAAACTGATTCAAAATTAAAGCAAATTAAGACTTATTAATTTCTTTGTTGTTGTTTTTCTTTTAGAGACACTTAGGCAAGCTTAAGCTTGTTCTGCCGATGGCTATCCGGATTTATGTCAGTACAGAGTGTTTTTCGTTTAACCAGAGCACCACGAAGGTGAAAGTACTACTTTGCTCTAAGATTCCTCCGACAGATGGCACCAACAGAGGATCCACTTCCTCAATTTTGACAATGATCTGGAGGGGGAGGAAATTTTCTCCAGGCTGTTACACCCATTGTAACCACTCAACGACCGACCACAGGGTATTTGATTCCACACATTTAATGAGCTTGTATATCGCATGTACTCGGTGGATCTTTGGTGTCATTGGATATCAAATTCCACCCTATTGGACGGAAGGTGGATGCTGTTACACTAAGCTACCGTGGACTACTAATTTCAAATGATGCATGTTTATCTTAGTATATATAATGTATTTTTAAATAACTCTCTGTGAGATAAATTCTGCTTTCATTATTTGTTTCATGAAAGCAACATGCTTTTTAAATACATTTTACAAACATAAAAATTTCATATTTGTGAACCATATTAAAAAGTAGGAATAAAAACATTTTGTTAAAAGTATAGCGCAAACTAAGCAATTTATCATAATTAATTATCTAGAATTTTTAAATTCTATCAAAGTATCTTTATTTCAGATAGTGTTTTAGTTGTTTTTAAATTGGGAACTCTCAAATTCGTTGAATAATTATATTCTTAGTTTTTCTTAAGCATTTCTTCAAATTTATTTAAATGAATCTTTTTAATAAACTGCATATGTTTAATGAACTACAATGGAAATACACTTTACTATAATTACTCAAAATACCAAAATGCTAAGTTATAATTTGATTGATTAATTATTTTTCTTTCACAAAAAATCCTTAAGCTTTTGAGCTCAATATTTGATGTTTAAAGAGATTTTACACCCTTTATTCAGCTAAATAATTTAAATTATAAAATTCACGTCAGTAATTTAGAAATTCTGTTTCATTGAATTACTTCTTCATAACGCTCTTCGTTTTTCTATATCGCATAAAGTGATTAATGAAATTTTATCTGCATTTAACAACAGTCTGAGATAAAAATTAATGTCTGATATCGATTTTAATTCCTACTTATATAAATAAAATTATAAAATACTTGGCATTGTTCATGTTGAAGTTTTACTCTCAGATACAAAATTGACATAATATAGTTCATGTTGTTAGAATATATAGTATATCTCATGTTCAAGTGTTAATCTCAGATTGAAAATTTGCGTACATTAACTACTACATGATCTGAGGTGGAAGGAAGACAAACAAGAATATTACATTTTCCCTAATGCCTTTTGAATATGAAAAACTATATTTTTGTATTTCAGAACATCAGTTGGGTATCATCAATATATTTAAATGCCTCTTTTATGAAATTACACAACATCAAAACTTTAAAAAATGTTAAAATTTAAAAATACCATGTTAAAAGTAGCATATATATTTTCATTTTAATAATATATGCACATTTCAGAAAAGTATGATGCGCCACTTCATTAATATTAAAGATTAATAATAAATATCCCAGCAACAGTCAAAATAATATTTCTAGAATATACTTTTGAGTATACGATGAAAAACCACTAAATTAAGAATATAAAAATTATTGTCAGAAATTTTCGTTATTTAGTTACCTTTTAATTTATAAGAAAACTGTTTTGCTCACAAAAAGTTTTAGTCATAATACCGGTTTGAACTGAAAGATGTGCATTATTCTAACGTATTAGAAGGAGTTAAAAAAAACGGATACGAAATCACATAAGTATTAAATTTCTTAGAGACTTATTTTGATATTTTATACGCTATGTTCCATAAAATTTCTTTTAAAGTAACTTTTAATTAACTTTTTCAATCGATCATTTTCTCTCTTTTCAATCTTGAATCTCTAAGATATTAGCATATTGATTAAACAGTTTAAATTAACTTTTGATATTACTTATAAATGATCGATGAATTAAAATGATGAATGAAGAAAATCACTTGAGAAGATAAAATAAATTGCTGACTTATATATTTAACATTAATTTCCATACAAAATATAAACTTTTCTTACTAATTTAATAAAACTTTTTTCCATTAAAAATCTTATTTACTGTGACATAAGATTTTAAATGAAAGAAAAATGTTTTATTAAATCTTTTAACCGTATTTAATTTGACAATTATAATATTAAAGTAATTTTATCACAATATTTCATGTAGTTTTGCTTAGACGAGAGTGAGAGATATCATGAAATATTTTTTGTGCCTGCCATGATTTTCTCCATGATACATTCATGTACTTTCATTACATATATATATATATATTTATATATATATATATGAACCCAATTCATTTTCTCATTTTCCTCTTCAATAGTATTTTTATCGTTGTAGTTATCTTGAAAATATCCACTACTAACAAAAATGGCTTCCAAGATTCTGGCACAATCTGATTGATCAAATAACAGAAAGAAGCGTTTTTAATGAACCATTTAATTTCTGTTTAAAAATGTACCTGTTTAACTTCATCTACATTCAATTGAGGTATTTACTTATACATGGAAATATATAACTTTCTTATCTTGACATTTTAATGAAATGATGTCTAACTACACATGGGTTTTAAATGCCAAAAGGTGATTTCTTCTGGGCCTCTGGATTTGGAAATTAAATATTTTCCACAGTGATCTTGCTTTTCTTAACTATTTTTTTACCCCATTTATGTCTGATAACTTTACCGACTTCTATTGAAGTAATAAGGGTATTTGATGAAGCGTTTTTCTGTATAAACTTTTTTATTTTAAAGACGAATTGTATATCAAATTACAATCTTCAAATTTTTAAGAACCTAAATAACAATTTTTTTTTTTCAAAAATGCTCAAATTTTAATTTCGTATCTCAACAATTCGACATATAATATTTTTTATAGAATATTGATTCATGAACAAACTAAAAATAATTAGTTAGTGATAACAAAGCTTTTAATTTGAATATAAATAGTTATATAAATATGAAGTCATAATTATACCTTTTTTATCTTGTTAAACTTTCTTAGAAATTTTAATCACTAGCTCGAGAATTAACATAAGCTGTTTTTATTTTGGCATTTAATGATACGAAAATATTAAAAATTTCTACCTCATAGATAATGCTTACACTGAAAAAAATTTAGAATACCGAGCAAGAATATAACATCTTAAATTTGTCATAAATTTTCTAAAAATGTACGGTAAAATGCCTTACCGTGATTTTCAAAAAATCTATTTATTTAATTAATTGCGTTTCATAATCTTAAATACTTTTATAAACAAAATATGTATGTCATATATATTTAATGTGAATTGTACAGTGAAAAAAAAAAACAAAAACTAAAAATGTATCAAAATCTGAATTAAGGTGAAGCATTACATACCAAATAAAATTTAAATTATTACATGAGGATTCAAAATTATTTTTTTGCATGATTTTTAAAGCAACACAAATTTATTTTTAAAGAATAGTGTTAAGTGTATTCATGAAACGTAGAGTATATCTGAAAATAATCCTTCACCTTTCTTGTAAATAAAATACTTTTATTTCAACAACAGAAAAAATATAAATTCAATAAATGGTAAATAAGACAAATTCTTTGTGGTTTTCGATCGTTTTACATTTTGTTTCAAAATTATCAGATAGAGATTAGAGTTGGGAAATATTTAGACCATATGCTGAATTTGACGTTTACTTTACGAAAAGGAAATGTAAGTATAACTAATGTTTAAATTGCTCCCTTTCTGTGCAATATTTGCTATATATTTTTCCATAAAATTCTTTTATTTTCGTTATTTTTACAATTAGTATTTTTTCAATTGATTATTAAAATCTAATATTTTACACAAAATATAATTACAATCGTTTCATCAAATTCTGAAAAAAGACCATAGGAAAAAAAATAACTTCCTAAGTTTTGATAATTTATGAACCATTTACCAGTTTCTGCAAACTACTTGCGATTTTTATCTTGTCTACATTAAAATTGTAAAGTTGTGATTAATTATTTATTACATATTAAGTGTTTCTTTATCTCTTTATTAGTTTTAGTGTTTCAAAAGCAATTTCTTAAAAATCATTTTACTTTAATATTACAAAGATTAATTGTATGCAAAAGTCCTATTGTTTTGGAAATATAATTCAAAAATACAATTATTTAAAAATACTAGTTAAAATTTTTTTTTTATTTACTATTGAGGCAAGAAAAAATATACAATATAACTTTTTGTGCCAAAATTGTTTCTGAATTAGATGCATCTATTGTTATTTCATTATCCTTGTCTCAGATATAATCTCCATTTGAAATAAGGTTGCACATTTGAAATGTATTAAAATTTTGCGATCGATAAGTTGGAAACTTCTTTTGAACACAATATTGTATTTCTCATTTTTTCTTAAGCTGCTATTTGGCCATTAAAATTTCATAGCATAAGGAAAATGCTGAGCTCATTCCTATAAAATGAAGTTTATTGAATTTAATTTATCTAGGAAAATTATAGCCCTTCAGTTTATCTCATGTCATATGCTGACTCTCCTGTGACTTTGCGTAACATCAAGATAATCATTTATAGTAATATAAAATTTGATAGTGTCTCCTTGTATTTTTCTGTGGATAGAGTATTAAGAAAAATGCAAAGTGAATATATTGGAGTTACATGTTTTCTGTTTAACATCAATAGAAATGCTGCAGCATTTGCGCTTAATTGGAGAAAAATATTTGTCAAGTTGCCCCCTGTGCCACCAGGGAGATACGGATGGTGACAAACTAGGAATCGACCCATATGTTTAAAAATTTCTGAAGACAATTCTTTGCGAACGATAACTTTAATCTTTCAAGAAGGAAACGGAAGGCACATTACTTAATTTCCTGCAAAGAAAGAATTATCCAAAGCCAAGTATTTCGTCCTCTCCTTCGAATAGAGTTGAAAGTGAATACAGTCCACAATCAGCCAAAAGTGAAAAGGCTTTGTAAGACTTTATATCGCAGATTAATTGAAGTATAGTTTTCTCCTTTGTCCACAATCAGAAGAAAATTGTTCAAAACCGGAATGTGTTGTTTGTAGAGATGTTCCTTTCAAGGAAAGCGTGAAAACTTCCAAGGTTTTTCGGCATATACAAACGAAGCACCCGCATGTGGAGAGCAAACACCTAAATTTTTTACAGATAAAAAAAGTTTGGAACGAAAATTCAAAAGGGTGCCTTTAAAAAAGTTTCTGTTTGATAAATCACTTTTAACTGTATCATATTTAGTTAATCTGCGTATTGCCAAATCTAAGAAACCATAGTCACTTGCTGAAGAACTTACCAAACCGTGTTTGATAGAGTTGCGTAATGAAGGTTTTGGCCATGCTGCTACAAATAAAATGAAAGGTCTGACACTCACCAGTGAGACTATTGTGCGAAGAATATGTGAATTATAATAAGACATAGAAAGTCAATGACTACAATATATTCGTAACTCGAAATTTGCTTGCTGTCCAATGTTGCATGTTTACAAGTACTACTATAACATAAAGTGCACCATCAATCACCAAATATCATTCATTTCATGATGATATTATATAATTACAAAATTATTGTTCAATTGAAATTCTTTTTCAATATTGTTTAATATTACAAGTGAAGAAGCATGTTTACTCTGCCATCAACTATGTATATCTATGTTTTCTACTTATGTTATATTCAAATGACATATATGTAGGGATAATTTTATTGTTAATTTTCATTTTGATGTATTATATACATTTGATTATTAATAAATTATGTTTGAGGTGTCAAAACTGCCTTCTTGTTCAAATACAGCAACGAGTGAATGGGTACACTTAATATCATAATAAAGTACATAAACCTATCACAACAAAAAATTCCTAATTCATATAAGTATGAATCGAAACCCCACAGTGTATGCTATAATCTGATAACTTTTAATAATTTTTATCATTTATTTAAGCAAATTTAATTTTATTTCCAAGGCTCTTTTGTATATTTATTATTAACATATTATTTCACAAATTTTCATACATTAGCAAACTACATACCATGGAATTTATGACACATTAATATATTTTATTAACAATCAATATTAGTGATTCAAATTTTCCTTTCTTGTTTTCAAATAATGGTAGAAGAAAACTACAAACTGATAAATAGTAATGAGTCCTTGCATCAAATTTAATGTAATAACTGTGTCGAATGATTAGTTTAATAAATTGATTAGACATTTATTATCTACTAAATTTAACATTTACTCCTTTGGAAAAGGTATTTTTGAAACATGTTTCATAAATTACCTTATAAGCAATCAATAAATTTAAGGAGATATTTTAGTGTTAATTAATCATGCGTCATGATCAGAAAGAGAAAGCAACTTAATTGCTGTTATTATCTGAAAATCGATTTATATCTATGGTTAAAAGTTGCTGAATTTCTATAAGCAGTTTCACAAATATTTTCTATTTTCAATGTTGCTTACATCTATAGCAAATAAGTTAATTAGTAAATATTAAGATTAATTTATTTTAAAATATAAAAATATACAAGTCAACTACTTAACTCAAGAAGGTAAAATTATTTTAAGCCACTAACTTTTTAAAGAGTACTAACTATAACTTTGATTACTATAATTATAGCCTAAGATAATGATTGTTAACCTACGGTACGCGAACATATCCAAAAGAAAATATTATTTAAAAAAACATGATTTACGTCTTGAAAGGAGCAAAATATATTTTATCAGCGAATTTAATAATTAATTTACTAAATCAAAACTTTTTACTATTTTAATTAACTTATTGAAGTTAAAAAAGTAATTAAATCTCACTAAATTATAATAATTTAATAATGTTTCTGTCTGTATTACAAAGCTACATTTCTCGTATGAAGATTTAATATTAGAAGAGTAGACACCCTCAATAATTTTTCCTATATTTAGCTGAGACCTATAATTTGACTTCAAAGAAGCCACCGCAGAGAATCCAGCTTCACAAATGTAAGATATTGAAAATCGTAATAGAATGCAAAATGCCATATTGTCTTAAGTATAGAAAACTTTTCATCTACTCCTGTCCAAAATTCAAAGAGGAGTTTATTACTAAAATGCATTTTGGTTCAGTACTGGTAAACACAACATTTAAATATTCTTGAGACAATTTTCTTGATTTTATTTTCGGAACAACGTTTGTCCATGTACCGCTTGACTATCGTCTTATGCTCGCTTACGAAATTTTAAAAATATATCCATGTTTCTGAATAAGTCTTCTGATAAGAATGTTTAATAAAGTAAACTGCAATTAACATATGACTTCCATAGTATACACATTCAGACAGATTCGATAGCGACTCAAATTAGACTGTTAGACATTGAAACTGGGGCTTTTGAATGTCTTCCCTCTCCATATAAGAAAGCAAAATGCTCTCATCTGCCGATTCTCGACACGGAATACTTTTGGATAATCCAGTAATTTCGAGACAAATAGGAATTGCTCTCGAAACCACGAGAATTTCCAACATGGTGGACACAACAGTTGATTCCGGTACAAAATGCCACCGAATTTTTGTTTTTCTCAATGCTGAAAATGTGTGTTGCCAATTGTCAAAACCATTTATCTATTCTTGGTAGTTTGTGAAATTTAAAATATAGTTTGTACTACAGATTTATCAAAAAAATACTCAAAATACATTTTTGTTGTTTACATTTTACTGTACACAAGGGGAGGGTGGCACAATCGAAATTATGATTGAAAACTGTGGTGATAATAATAAAGAGTTGAAACACGTGATTCTAAATTCTCACATTCTTTGAAGTATTACTTTATTGCGGCTGTGAACACTCTATATACATTTTAAATATCCTTATGTTACATTTTTAAACTGGTATTTTTCTAATAGTTTTTTTGTCATTGTTATTGTTGTAATTATGTATATTATTTGTAATTATGTTAAATTATTAAGTAGATGCTCATCTCTTTTTACTGTCGTTCCTTTTCTTTAAATTTGTCTGAAATATAAAAGAATTATATTTCAATAATTTCGACAGTTGAATAAAACATTCATGTTTGTGAATTGTAACTGAAATAAATATTTGGTATCAATATACTCTTCCCAATAAAGTCTTAATGTCAAGCTACATTTTAACTATTAAATATCTGTCACTTTCTTATGAAATGATTTGCTATTTTTTATTTATAAAGCACATAATGAGGAAAATTTAATGAAGGAAATGTAGTTTTTAGAAAACGGATCCCAATTTTATTCTTAAAGTGATGGAATGTTCTCTGATACATATAAGTGCATGACTTTTTAAAAAAAATCTACTATGATACCTCTTACTACAGTTTCATTGGCATTTCTGACCACAAAATATATTTTAGCACAATAGGGAGTTTATATGTTTACTCAATAAACTATATTTTTAATTCCACATACCAAAGTAGGTCTCCAGCCAAATTATTAATTTGTGAATCTATAAAATAACAGTTTACAGATTCACAAATTATTAATTTTTATTAACATAAATTTCTGATAATATTTGCAGACGTTAATTAGTCCCTAATATCTGATGACTGATGTTTTTTTAGTTTTTACTGTTTATTTAGATTTTACGTAATTTTGAAATCATTGATAATAGCAATATTTATATTTCTATGTTGAGACTTCATAATGCGAATTCAAAGGTAAATTGCACAAGGAAAAGAAAGGTAAATAATGCAAAATGCAGGGTTGCTAATAAGAAATGACAGAATGTGTGCTAAAGTACGTGATAGTAGTATGAAACTAAATATTTTTATTGCCAAAGTCTACAATATTCCAAAGAAGTTTCATTTATTTAATCTACTTTCACTTTCTCCACTAAAAATTTATCATTCAATCTACATAATTAAAAATCATGTTGAAATATATTGAATAATATAAAAGTATTTTTGTATGAGGATATCTGCGTGTTACCTAGAAAAAATATACAACTGTGGAATCTGTATTTTCGATACTTTCTGATTTATTTATACTCAATGGAAATAATAATAATTCATTAATATGAATGTATTAACTATTTTTTTAGATGAAACAAATATATGTATACATACATATATATATTGAATTTTATGTTTTTTTATTTCTCCGCAACTTATTTCAATTATATTCTTTATAAAGAACATACTTAAATGCTGTTTTTTAAAAAAAATCATATATTAGACAGCAAACATTTTGAAAGCATTTTATGAAATAGAAACTAATTCTGTGATCAGAGTGTAATTTCACATTGATAATCATACTTGATTGTAAATTTATTTCGTTAAAATTATTAAAGAAAATAATTAAAAAACAAATTTATAATTCTTAATTATAATATATTGAAGTGTATGGTGCGAAACTATCATAATATACATATTAATAAATAACATTTCTGATATGCATGATTAATAAAACATCAACAATATGCATTTAGAATGGAACTTGTTACCTATTTAAAAATATAAAGTTTAAAAGATGTGTATTACAATCCGAATGAAATTACATATAAACAATTTCTGTTTATAAGATATTTAAGCACGCAAAAAACAATTTCCTTTCTATTTATGCCAATAAAGCAAGAGTTATTTTTCAACGTTTGTTAGCTTAATTATATTAAAATTATTTTTTATATAAAACAATGGTGAACAATATCATGCTTTTCTCTAAAAAGCATATCAAAATTATCTGTAACTTCTATCTCTAACAATAGATGGCGCCATGAACTTCCATATAAGTGAATTTAAATTCCTTAATCAATTTCATTTAGTAAGTATTTGTGTGTGTGTATATATATATATATATATATATATATATATATATATATATATATATATATATATATATATATATATATATATATATATATATATATAATCGTTAGATTTTAACCATAAACACGCATTTTTTATTTAAGTTACTGATCATTAAAGATTAATGTTTAAATACATTTTTCATCACGTTTCTGTCTGACATTTATTTAATGTTTGAACAGTATGCTATGAAATTAATTTTAATGTTAGAAATTTGAGACAATTTTGAAGTAATTACATCTTAATGCAGAAAAATTACACATCAATATGTTTAAAACAAAATAACAAATAAATTTCAAATAAAGAAAAGAGAAAGATAATTTAAAATTAATATTTTTACAATGTTTTTAATAATGTAGGAATTATGATGAATAATTTATGAGATTATGAAAAAGATAAAAACTATGTAATATCTAAATAGGAGTTCAAAATAAAGTTATGATAAAATATCAATAAATTTATGCCAATAATGAATAATGTATTCCATATATTCAAATAGTTAAAAATTTTAACGAGATATTATGAAATATATCCGAGTCATTATGTATGAAAGAGAAAGTTTCATGTTTCTAGAAACTGAATTAAAATGTAAAGCCTAGAATTAATATAATGGACAAAAAAGAAGTTTTCTGAAAACGTCTAAGCTGTGAAATATTCATGCCAACAGGTAGAAAAGATGAAATTTATTCACTAGTTATAAATAGGATGAAAGGGATGTCATGAGAGGGAAGAGTGATTGATTCAGTTAAGGCAGCAATAATATGTAAATGATTTATTGCAAAAACAATGTTTAAAACAAAGGAAATCATCAAATTTTGATAAATAATAAATTCTCATTTTGTAATAGCCAAATAAATATGTCATTATAATCATTGATATTAGTATTAAAGACTGGTGCTTATATAAAAATTTTAAATTATGGTTATGAAAATTTGTGATAAAAATTGTTATGATTGGGATAATTTATGATAAAAAATATTTCAGATGATAAATAGAAAATACAAGATTTTTCGTAAAAAAATACTTTTTTATTGTTTCCTAATTTTCGTAAGTAAAAAAATATTTGTGGCATTAAAACTAAAATATGGTCATTTAATATAGTCATTTACAATCTGTTAGGTGTTTAGAGAAATTTTTGATTATTTATAAATTGATATTTAATCATTATTAATATTTTTTCCTACAAAACCATTCATTTAATTTGAAACAATGAAATACTACTCAAATTAAATCATTAATCAAATACCGTTAAGACAATCGATTCCATAATTAACATCAGTCATTACGCCTTTTTTAATTTCTTCAAAATGGGTTTTGTTACTTAATACTTTTTTAATGGGCCTTCAAGAGAAGTAAGAATTAAGAAATATGATATTTTTAAGCTTTTAATGCAAGATTTTTAAGGTGACAGTACATATTTAATGTCTTTGTTACATCATGTCTTAAGCTTTAATGTTTTTAATATATTGGGTATTTATTTGGCATATTTTTTAAGTAAATTGAATGATAATTTGTCATAATATGAAAAAAAGGAATACCCCACCCCTTCTGCATTAAATAAAAATATACATTCCCATTAACTGTATTTTAAGTTAAAAGCGTTTTTTTTTTAAAATTTCAATATAATTTTAAAACTTTGATGTATTTTCTAAATATTTCCTTCACTGTTACATTATCTTCTCTAAATTATGAGAAGTGACCACTTCTACGGAATATACTGTACTCTTCTACGAAAATGTGTACTTATCAAGTATAATTTTGAAAGACCTGTATTTATGTATTAACTGATACTCTTAAGTTATACAATAACGCAAATTTTTTAAGTGTGTAATTATTTAGAAGTAATAAAAATATAAATATGGTTAATTATTTACATTATATAACCATATACTTTTAATAAATTATTTTCTTCAAAATGAAATGAATGTATATTACAGTAAAATAATGTAACTGCAGCAAGGTTGTTCAGAAAATTTATTTCTCCTATTTTCATAAAAAAAAAAAAACTATATTAATGAAAAATACTTCTTTCTTTTCCTTAGTTTAAGGGAGTGTTTCTCAAGCTTAGACTGTTTACAACCTGATTTTCATTATAACTTTAATAACGTAACCGTATATATAAAAATGTGCACAATATTTGATATATTTTGAGTATTTTTTATTAAATCTACACTACGATCTTAATTTCATATGTTACAAATCAGCAAGAATACGGAAAAACATTGACATTTGTAAACACCGATCGTTAGCAGTGACAAAATAAGCATCCGGTGCCTTTTATTATTGTGTTGTTGTTGATTCCAATCCCCGTGATCAACAAAGCTAAATCGGGTCCATGAGTCCATTCACCCTAAAAAAGTCAAGCACCAGAATGAGATTCCAAGTCAGGTCGTGCTTGGTAAGCCCCAAAACAATATAAAATGTGGTCAGGATTGGCCTGCACCGAAGAACATTCAGTGCAGATCTCAAAATGTTTGTCACCACCTACAAAAGTTATGGAAAGCAGATGGCCATTGAGAAAACCTGCAAGTGCAGTTTGATCTCGCCCCCTGCAGCCCCGAGCTAAGGAGCTACCAGGACACCTCCCCTAGTACCCATGATGCACAGGAGGGACAATCCAGGTAGCCTGGGTATTTGCCCTAAATTTAGAAAAAATATGTAATAAATTGTACAAATGAGTAAGAGATGCATATGAGTAAGAGAAGAGGCAGGCGTTGTGAAATCGCTAGCACCGGCTCCAGCGAAACTGTCCTCATTTTCATTACCAGCACACATCCACATGGGAAGGAATCCATTGAAAGTGGACATGATGACCATAAGAAAGATGTTTTAGTTATACTCTTGCGTCCACCATTCAGACATTCTCGCGGTTTCGAGAGAATCTCTAATTTGATTTGAACATCTGGAATGTCTGCAAGATGCCCTCTAGAGCAGGTACACATGTGAGCAAATGTTTTCTTGTAGAGAAAAGGAGAATGTTCGATAACATCAGTTTAAGTTCTAGTAGGTATCATTATATAGTCGATCATTTTACTGTTATCGTATATACAGAGAATACGCTTTTAATATATGCTTTAGTGTTAGTTGCAATTCATCGTATTGAATATTCACAACAACAAATTTATGAAGGGTGATTAATTCTGAATCAGGCGTAAAAGGAAAATTAGGCGATTGTCAAGCACAGTAGATCGTGGCTCCGAAAATAAAATCTAGAAAATATTATCAATAATTATTAAATTTTGTTCTTATCAATAATTGTTAAGTTTTGTTTATTTATACAGAAGTAAATGATGTAAAACCATCATGCGTCAATTGCTCAAATATGTTGGCAGCAGACATCATGAATCTAATAAACTTTAAAAAAAAAATCAAAATGATTAACATTACTGAGTGCAAAAACTCAGAGAATACTTTGAACTAAAATTACAACCATATGAAAATGATTTTTTCTAGAAATCTTAGTCTGTGAATGAAAAACTTTAATTGTGGGCCTCTTGCAAATTTTAATATAAAATTCCTAGTTTTAAAAGGCTTTACACAATAAATGAAAAGTTAATTTTGCTAGAGATTGTAGAAACTATGTTTGAGTTAATTTAGTAAATCTATTGCAGTTTATACCTCTTACAAGTGATACTCTTGACCAACGAATTGGTGATATAGCTGAAGGTGTATAACGCAGCTTCCCTCCAAAATTTTGGCAACATTTTTAAATGCAGTTTGATGGGACAACATATAGTAGTAAAGATGCTTATTTCATTACCTCTGTCCATTTTTTAATGATGTCAAGCAGAACTAATTTTGGGCAAACTAATAAAGGTCAAAGCAAAAGTATTCTCATTCTTTGCTATCTGAAAAGATTTTATAAACGAGGCAATTATAGAATGGAAACATTTCGTTTGAATTTGCGCCAAGGATGTCCGTGGATCCTCCAGAAAATTCCATGGTATACAAGCACTTGTAGAACAAAAACCGTTAATGTGAATATGCATGATTTGCAGAGAAAATATGGCTCACTTTTAAAATAAAAGTGTCCTGGTATGAATTATGTGTTAAATACTGTTTCACCCGTAGTAAATTATGGGACCCTCAAATCAATAATGTTTTCCTCACTTTTTGAAGAAAAGAGTTAAATAAATCTAGGGTTACTATTTTGTTGAGAGGGGAAATGATCATCAAATGGGAAATTTTTGCAATCTACTATGAATAAGACATTGACATATTTGTGCCTAAAAGAGAAATATAAAAGAGAAGCCAAGAATTATCACGATGTTTTATTTGTGAAGAAACTGAGCAATTAGCTCTACATATTGAAGAAATTAAATCACTTGTATCAATAAATTCAAACCTAAAGGATATAATGAACACGCTTTGGATACGAGTGATAAAGCTTATACTTTTTGTAGAAAATTGTTGAATGAAAATTTAGAGTAGAAAAATTGAAAAGTTTTTGCAAATGTGGATGATTGAGTTAAAAGTGTAAGCACAGAAGTTGTTTTTATAATCATTAACAGTAATTTGCTATGCTGGTAAAGTATTTCTGGTGAAAAACTGCATGGGGAATTTTAAGTGGACTCGGCATCATTTCATAATATTTTCGATCACTTCACATGTAGCAAGAACAAAAGACAATTTTGTAATAAAGCACTCTTTGAATTTTGGGCGGGAGTAGATGATTTTTCTTCCCAATTAAAATAAGGACATATTATATTTTATTACCATTTTAAACATCCTACCTTTGTTAAACAGAAATTTCTGCGATGGAAACAAAATATAATACTTTGAAAACAAAATATAATACTTAGTTAAGTATAGAAAAATAATTAAAAATGTCTATTTCTAATATTAAGTTTTCCTTCCAAAAGTTTTGCTCTGTAATACGGACCAGGGAAGTAACAAATAATGATAAATATCTTTTTTAATTTAGTAAGTTTGGATAAAGTAAGTTATTTAATTTAATATTTGAATCATTAATCATATTAGGTCTAAACGTGTTTAGTATGTGTATGCTTTCCTTTCAATCAGTTCATAAATCTTTAAGCAATATTTTCCTTTGAATAAACTAGCGTGCCTCCTAAGGTGGTGGACCCCACTGCTTTATTGTAATGCACGTCTTGACCAACGAAGACTGACAATTTTGCAAAATGTTTTATTTATCAGTGAAACATTACTGTGTGTTTTAAAAGTTGTTAGTAATGTAGACTGTATTAAAATTAACCTCACTTAAATTTTGGTCTATAAAAACTGATGATTGCAAAAAATATTTTATTTATAAGTGAAATATTACTGTGGGTCTTAAAAGCTATTTCGTGTTCACATATATAATTATATGTATATATATATATATATATATATATATATATATATATATATATATATATATATATATATATATATATATATATATATATATATATATATATATATATATATATATATATATATATATATATATATATATATATATGTGTGTGTGTGTGTGTGTGTTAACACAATAATTATACTTTAACTTTTAAATATATAATTATATTTAAAAGTTAAAGTTAAATTATATTAAATACGATGTCAGTTAATATATTTTAAATATTTAGGAATGAAATCAAATCTTATGTTTTTATTTTTTACTAATGCATTGAATGTGCAATAACCATGAGCAAAAAAAAAAAAAAAAACATAAATATTTTGATTTTGATTGGAAAAATAATATTAAAACTAATTTTTATTTAAACGATAAAATAACTGCAATAGGGTATCAATTAAAATTTGGATTAAGTATAATGTTTAGAATAATTCCTTTATAATGATTTTATAAAATATTTTTACGACATACACATGATTTTATATTTTAAACAAAAAATAATATTTTCTTCCAAGATAATAAACTGAATTATTTATTTGAATAAATAAAGGATGGAATTTTTATATTTCATATAATAGTAACGTTAAAAATGTCACAAAACTACGATAATTTCTGAATCGCAAATATATTTTTCGATGTTTCAAATTGCTTTTAAAATCTGGTGAGATAAAAATAATTTTTTTGTAGATTCTCTCATGAAAACAGAAAATATTTATCTGAATAAAAAATTTATGGAACTGATTTTCCATACAATCTACGAATGTCTCTGTGAGGAAATATTATTTTTTTTATTATTACTTCCTCCTTCATATATTATAAGCTCCATACAAATATAAATATAATCTGAAAAGGTAAAAGCAGTAGAATTTGACGACTTATCTTTGTTTATTTTCAAATTTCACTTTAGCTTTACAGTAGGGACTATGTGCTAATAGTTGTTTCTCTAATTATATTTACACCTTTTTGAAATGATATTAAAACACCTGGAGATTCAAATACACCAGGTTTAACAGGAAAAAAGAAGCATCATTTTAAATGTTTGTTACTTTAAGTTAAAAATTAATTAATTTTGAGATACATAATGCTTTATTTAGGAAGCAAGAATTACAGTCTAATAAATAGGCAGTAAATAAAATATATACTCCCTTGAAAGAATTTAAAAATATAAAGATTTAATATTCTTATTTTTAATATCATCCAATTTTCTGATTATTAAATCTGCCATCTTTCACAAAAGTAGGGAGAGAGAAAGAGAATTTTATTCATCATGAATCCATCACCCTAACCTTTTGGAACATGAATTTTTATGCCAACTTAGTATGCGCAATGTAGTTAAAAGGGAAATATTAATGATAGACTTTATTTGCATTCTTGTGAGCATAGCATTTTAAATTAATCATGAAATAAAATAAATTATATTTTTGTTAGTGTGTTCTATATTTCAATACTTCGATTGTTTATTTAAATATTTCATATATATTTAAAATTTGAAGGACATTAAATTCCGAGAACATTTTAATTTAAATTTGTTCACTCAGTGATTAAGTAAAATAATATTAACAAGTTAGGCATCGAGAATCATAAATCTATTAGTAATTACTATAAATTTTTAATGATACGTAGCACTCTTTTTATTGATCAAGATATTTATTTTAAATATTAGCAAAAATATTACTATGCTTTAGTGTACAATATTTATATTTTATTTAGATTTAAGACATGCGAGAGAAGCATTATACCAACGGACAATAAAACGATTTTTAAAAAAATAAATGAATCTTATTCTAAAATATATGTAGAAAACACAAGTGAAATAAATTGACATATATTTACATTGTAAATGGTGCAATATTTTTAAATTACCGCAAATCTTCCAAACTGAATTTGTTTGGATAAAAACTTCAAGCATTAACTTTGCAAATGGTTTGTTGTGACAATTTAGAGTAAATAAATTACAAATTCTTTGAAAATACTTATAAAAATCGTATAAAAATTTAAATTATAATAATAACATAAAGTTTTTTGGAAACCAATCTATAAACATATTCTTCTACATTTTTTAGGGAATTTAATATTCGGGCAAACATTCTCCCATAGCGTTGTAAGCAATTGAAATATTGGAACAATAATTAAATTTCTTGATATTTTTATTTTTCAAAAAAGTTAATGTATTTAAAGAAATATATTTTTGTGAGTAGAGATAAATTTCTTAACATTCCATTTGCAGAGCAATGTATAAATTTAATATTTATTGATTTTGAAAAATATATTCTATAAAGTTAGAAATTCTCATATGAACATTCTTAAAGTAACTTTGAACTGCTTTTGAAATTAATTTAAAACATTCAGATTACAATCTAAAATTGCTTCAAAAGATTTTCTTTGAACTTTTAATGCTTCAGTTTGCATGTCACAGTTAAGACACACATTTTAGGAATGAATAACTTACAGTTATCTAGAAACAAAAACATCATTAAATTTAGATCTATAATGTAATCGACAGTATGAAAATTTTCAGATAATTTTTTATTCAGATAAATAGAAATTCAGATTAATGCGTGAGTATTTTAATACAATTATAAAAAATTTAACATTAAAAATAAATGAAAATTGTGAAAAAATATGCTCCAATGTAAAGCTAGACAGTAGGGAATTGTTGTACGCGTTTTTTATAATATGCGAGGGTGTTTCCCTATTAGACGACAAAATCATACTAGTAATGAATTGATATATCTTATGTTCCACCAACATTTGGAAAATGATATTTTAAATAAGTTCAAAAGAGATAATCTCTTTTTCTAAGTAAAGTATTTCTTGATTCACGAGTTTTTGTACTTGTATGGCCATAATTTGTACGTTTGTGTAAAATCTTGAATAATGTATAACAATTTCATCCTTTGACATAATTGCGAATAATTGTTCTTGCATAGCAATTATTTTACAAAATATTCGTCAATAAAAAGTTAAATTTAAACATATATAAAAAACAAAATTTATTCTTTTTTTTTTTATCAGTTTAAAATGAAAAAAAATGATTCAAAAACTTCTTATTCTTCCCCGTGCATTCTTTTAGCATTTTTTACACTAATGTTTAAGATTTAAAATGTTAAGTAATTAAATCAAGTATTCATAAATATTAAAGAAAATCTCTTTAATTAGTTTTTTTATGGACTTTCTTCGTTATGTACAACTAACTCTGAACGGACCGGTGACTGAGAGGTTTGTGTCCATCTCTCCCTGGCTTTTGTTTCCGGGTTCGAATCCCGATTTGGACATGGATGTTTCTTTCTGTGTTTCTATGCCTTTTCTAATGAGATGATATATGATGTGGCCCATCCTGTAAATGGGTTGGTAGTGATATTGCGTGGGTAATGCTATTCGCCTCCATAATTGGTTCACAGGTGCCCACTGGGTAATGATATATAAAAAGCAATTTTTTGCCATTTTTTGGTGAAGGGAAAGTTACCCAGTGTTTGCAGTTATTAAGAAAAACTCTAAAAATAGTCTATCAAATTTCTAATTAATCCTTTTTTAATCTAAAACAGTTTACATGTAGTATACATATTTTTTATGTATCTTTATTAAGGAGAAATATTTTCCTCAATAACCAAAGTTATATTTTCTATAGATTGAACTTAAAATAAATTACCACTAACAAAAAATTGCATTTCAAATATCTCAGGAAATAAGCTGTCAATCTGCAATGTTATAGTAAAAATAGGATTTGCTATTATTTTTTGATTCTGAAATAGTTTTTACTTTTAATTAGTTGATCGTGTAAATAATATTCTGTTAACATACTATCCCATTTTTTTCCAAAACAATTTATATTTTTCATGTTCTTGGATTATGTTCCTAGATCCACAATCGTTTGATTCTGAAATGCATGGAATGCGTAATCATATAAAATGATATTTTATTTAATTGTCTGCTTTATCATGACACTATAATCAGTTTGATTAATTAAACGTAACTGACTAATTACTTTTAATTTCACTGTAACAAATTGGAGTTTTTAATAACTATAAAACGATTTATATGTTTTAGAACAATATTGACTTTTAAGGTATATTAATATGGAACTTGAAAATAATTTCTTCAGAATTTTGAATTTTAGTTCTAAAAATACTTAGTTAATTAATTATTTACGTTAAAAAATTTATCAAAACATTTCGTTTAAAATGTCATCGTTCTATAACTACATATTTTGTTATACAACCATTCATAGAATAATTATCTAATTGTAATCTAACATTCTAAGTAATAAACAACAGAGTCACATCGTTAAATATTATGAGTGGTTATCTAAGGTATAGTTTACTGAGATTACATAGTAAAATTAATGCAACAGCAAACTAACAAAATGTTTCTAAAATATTTAAGATATTTTTAATTTAAATTCCAAATTAAATGAATAAAACATAGTTATTCTATAATAACGGTTTTGCGAATTCACAGAGTCAGCTCTTAAAGAGTTACTTCTAATTTTTTTAGATTGTATATATCTCAAATTATATTATTAATTAAGCTATTTTCATAAATCCTTTTTCAATAAAACATTTTGTTTGAAATTTGACAAATTATGCATTTATGCGGGTCACATTCAAATTTCTTACCAATTACATACTCACGCTACTATTAATTATTTGAATATTTTCGAACAAAAGACTCTTACTTCTACGTATAAGAATTCTCTTCAATCCCAAATTCAGCCAAACGGTGCATAGATCAACAATTCATCACCCGCAAATACGGCCTTTTGTACAGAGATTTTTAATGATCTTAGTTTTTCTCATTCACGCAAACAATTCATTCAGCATGTTAAAATCACAGGTTTCTCGATCGTCACTTGTTTCTGAATGTAAGCAGAAAATTCTATTTCTTATATCTTTTATTCTCATCGATATTCTTTCACTCTTACTTCCTTTTTTATATTCTCACCTTTAATTTTATCATACTACAAATAACAGGTTTCTCTTACATCTCATGTTTTTGGATGTGGTCAGAGCTTCTCTTTTTATGCATTCATCATAGTGCTAAATCTTCATTTACTTTTTGTTTATCTAATGTGAACTTAAATCTTATTTACTGCAAAAATCAGAATTTCGCATAGAATTTTTTTTTCTATATGAACTATAACTGAAATGCATATTCAGTAGGGCTGAGTTGTAATATAAAATATTGTATACTGTGTTAACTCAAATGATTTTTTTTCCGATTTTATTCAACAAACTGCTAAAAATACATCATATAAATATGAATCAAATTTTCGACTGTTTCATTATTTTCTAAATATTTGCTCATTTACAATTAAAATTATTGAGAAAATTTTAAAAATATAAAAAGATATTTCTTAGTCATTGATTTATAATGACAAATTATAGATAAATATGAAATGAAAATAATTGTTATTACACGACTATATATATATATATATATATATATATGTATATATATATATATATATATGTATATATATATATATATATCTATATATATTCATTTAGCTAATTTTTATAAAGCATAATACTTGCTTGTAAAACGAATAGTCAAAATATATTTAATTAATAATGTTACAATTCTTTAACCCCTTGACTGACTTTGACGAGTCTGACTCGTCATTGATTTCCTGGGCCATCACAGACTTTGACGAGTCAGACTCGTCAAGCGCTTCTTTCGGCGGACGCCGTGCAAGTTACAATTAGATTACATAGTTGCTTCACTCGTTCGACGATTCTCATTTAAAAAAGCACACTGAAAGTAAGAGTTCAGTTTAGCAGAAGTCTCGCACGGTGAATGTTATACTAGCCAATATTTGAGTTTAGTAAAGATTATAAATAATCCCCGTAACATGTATAAGCCGGATGCATTATATGAAAGTGGGGATGATGGTGTAAATTGATGGTGTAGTTCAATTAAGCGAAATTAAATAGTTTTTTTTGTCGCATCAAATTCCATTTAATTCGTCAGTCAAGGGGTTAAGTACTAGAAATGAAGTATTACCCGAAAATATCTTGTAATTTTTTTTTTGGATACCATCTAATTTCCAAGTTAGAAATGTTTGGAAACTTTTCATTTTTACAGAAAAACCAGCCTAAACGTTATATTTTATTCATAGCTATAATAAATTTATTGAATTATTTAGTGCTTTTAATTACAATCTATATGTGAGCTCATAACTTTGAATACATTACTTAGATTAAATTTTATTTTATACATATTAATTTTACAGTGTATGCTTATTTAATTAGTATATGAATTAAGAGAAAAGTTTTCCTTTGGCAAATAAAATTTCTTTAAAATTACCAATTTATTTCAAAGCTATGATGTTAAATTCAAATTGTAAAAATTCTATTGCTTAAGTGTATCTAAGGGAAGAATATAATTATAATATTTAGGGTTTTCTGATGATAAAGCCATCAAAATGAAAATTTTTAATAATAGCCAGAGTTTAACATTTGAAGATGTTAAAATATATCTCTTTTCATACTTGTAAAATATTATTTGTTCCATAATTTGATACCTGATTAACATATCTCATAAGACTTAAATATTTTTTTTCAACTGGAAACAAATCCTATAACATTTTCTGCACATGGAATTCATTTTTGAAAATGAATTCATTTTTTACATATTACATATTATATATTGGAATTATTGAATGCTAAAAATATTTTTTTGTATTCAGTGAAAGAATAATTTGCAATGAGCGATAATTATTATGAATAATAAATAATTAAACTAAATAACATGAAGTGATTTTTGCCTTAACCTTTTTTTATTTTTTTTGCATTGCTTGGTGTTCCTTATTTAACCTATATGGACAGAAACTAGCTTTGTATGTAATATGTAGTAGGATATACAAAAATTATTCAAAATATCTCAAGTAATTTTTTGCAAATTTATGTTTGAAAAATATCAAAGTTTAATATGCATGGATAAATAATACGAGTAAATAAATCAAGAAAGGGAAAACCAAATACCGAAATGTGTTCTATCAAATATTGACATATTTAAATATATTTTTCTAATATTAATTGAAACAGTTTAACCCCTTGACTGACGAATTAAATGGAATTTGATGCGACAAAAAAAAACTATTTAATTTCGCTTAATTGAACTACACCATCAATTTACACCATCATCCCCACTTTCATATAATGCATCCGGCTTATACATGTTACGGGGATTATTTATAATCTTTACTAAACTCAAATATTGGCTAGTATAACATTCACCGTGCGAGACTTCTGCTAAACTGAACTCTTACTTTCAGTGTGCTTTTTTAAATGAGAATCGTCGAACGAGTGAAGCAACTATGTAATCTAATTGTAACTTGCACGGCGTCCGCCGAAAGAAGCGCTTGACGAGTCTGACTCGTCAAAGTCTGTGATGGCCTAGGAAATCAATGACGAGTCAGACTCGTCAAAGTCAGTCAAGGGGTTAAATGGTTTTCCCCAAGTAAATCCAACAGAGCTGCTTACCGTGCTAATGAATCAGAAAGTTGTTTGTCATGAGCTGCACATCAATTTAAATAATTTTTAAGAATAAATTAATAAAAGAATATTTATATTTTAGAAATTCGATTTCTTGATATCATTACAGGAAATGATATCATGTTTCTTCAATTGTATGTATTTCCTTTAGTATGTTAATTTTCAGATGTTTTTGTTAAACATACACTGCCGGCCACACAAATTGAAACATTAAGGAAGACAAGAGATATCACAAAAAATTATTTTGTAGATAACATGTTGACCAAGTATAAAGTGATAAAATTTATAGAGACTTCTGTGAAATGTGACTCGGGCAAAACTCAGTAGCCAAAGTAACCGCTATTGTTGGAAATCACCGCTGCCACACGCCTCGACATTGATTCAAAGAGACTTTGGATGTGTTCTTGAGGTACACCAGACCAAACAGCTTCCACACGTTAAAAAAGTGTGTCTGGTGTGACAACTGGGGATGTAATTCAGATCAATTGTTGCGCAACCATGAACCACAAGTTTTCTATTGGTGAAAGATCCGAAGAGCGAACCAACCATGGAAGCAATTAAATCTGGTGATTGACGAAGAAACATTGGAAAATGCGTGTCAAGTGTGAGCGCGAATTATCATTTTGATGTATATCATTGAGTTGCAGACAGAAGCAGGATTCGTCAATAAAGACAATTTCATTCCATTCTGCCATCTACATGCTTCTACCATTGCCGATTTCCCTGAAAGGTAGACCACAATATCGGTACACCACTATCCTTCCTCTGTCGGACTTGCATATTTCATGAAAAAAATCGGTCGCCGTTTTGTACGAGGCATAGTTGATTGTTTAACAGAAAGAAAGAAAAAAATTGAATTTGAAATTGTCGAAATCGCCAAGACAGTACTTTGAAGTGGGGCCACAGTTGCGCGTCATGTGCTTAAATTCTAATCATTTGTAAATACATTCACTATTGCATGTTGTAAACTTCATGTTATATGTATGTTTTCTTCAGGGTGTTGCATTTACGGTGGCCTGCAGTGAAAATTTTCTGGTAAAGAAATTGTTACATAGAAGCAAATGTTAGTTTATAAGTTTATAAAAAAATGCAGCTACATTACGAAAGATATTAAAGAAATGTTCGTAACATAAATACAATGTTTTTTGTTAATGAATGCTTTATTATCTATCAATAAAAGAACACTTGGATTTTTTAAAATAAAACTATAGAAAAACAGATCAATTATGCAAAACACTGTTTATTGGCAGATATGAATAAGATGTTTTTTCATGTATATTATATTATAATATTTTTATTCTCTTAGAAAATATGCAATTTTAATATTATTCATATAATTAAGTTAGTACATTAACTTAATATATAATTAAATATAAAAAATAATAAATTTAATTTTTTATAGAATATTCTAACAAATGCTGAGAATAAATATTGCGAAAATGTTATTATTTATTATTACCATTATTATACAACATTGTAATCATAAAAATGTGCTAAAATGTACCTAAAATAATTTAACCATTACTAATTTTGTGATGTCTTCATTTTAGGAAATAAAATTACTTTTTTTGAAATAATAATTGTCAAATAGTTATAATAGAGTAACTTATAATGTTTATAAATGATTATATATAAATTTTAAAAAATAAATAATGCTTAATATATGATATTTGATGTATTTCATTGATAAAAATATTATGTAAAATATATATATATATTTTGACAATATAAAATACAAATTATTTTAGTATACTCTTTTTCATGATACTATTTAAAAATTAATTTTGATTTCTTGTAAATTTTATTATTCATTTATTTAAAATTTTATTACTGTTACTTAGATGATTTCCACATAGTTATGTTCTGATGTTGTCACTTAATTTAATTTTAAAATCTTATTCAGTTATTTAATTTAATTTTAGAACACATTTAGTTTTAATCCAAAAAATATTTCGAAACAAGAATTCCTAACAGCAAAAAATTATAAATTTCTGATTTTATTTCAGTATTTATTGCAACATGAGTATGTATTGTTTTATAAGACTTCTACAATATTTCTAAACCACAAATAGCGTTTATAAGAATAAACGTGTGAGAACCACATAACGTAAAATTACAAAACCTCACCAAAAGGAACGAAAATTACCTTTTAAGAAGAACAATCAATCTTATTGTCTGTCAAGCAGTAAACTTCGATGTTTATCGGAACATTTTGCTGGGAAGTTGAGTTCCTGTAATCCCAAGAGCAAAAACACCTGTCAACCTACATTAAAAAGAATATAGGTGCCGCAACATAAACTAATTCCAGAACTCTCTTGATTTTTGCAACATACTTTTAAGCACTTAAAGCTAAAGAGAAAAAATAGTTTTTGTGCCAGATTTCGATCTTTTATCACTATATAGCACTGGAGTTTTGTCTTAACTTTTGTGTTTTCTTCATATAAAATCTTGCTTTAATTCAAGATTCATGAAAGATAGTGATTCCAGAAAAGTGTTTTAGGCTACGTTTTAACTGAGGTTTATTTTACCAATAACTTTATTTTTATTAACTACAGACAGTAATTCTAAAAAAATAGAATGTAATTTACATGATAATTAGAACATTATCTTATAAATTACGTCAAAAACCGAATTAAAATTTTACATTCATTTGAAATAAATATGATTACACTTGTCTTTTCATTAAATTGTATTTTTTATGTTTAATATACTTTACCGACATTTTTATATAAACATTGAAAATACAGAATAATCATATGTTTTCAGTTACTTTTAATTACAGTAATACATTTTCCAGTAATAGTTTTTCGGTTTTTAATAAATGAGAGAAACTATATGAATTATCTACTCATTTTCTATACATCTTGCATGAAGTTTGTGATAAACTGTAACAAATTGTTTGAACTTGTTTTTATTTACAATGAAACGAATTATTTTTAAAATATTAACTTTCTATCACAGTACTAGTTAAAAAAAAGAATGTGAGCATGAAAACTATCGATCTTCTTATTGATATTACATTAAAAAGACTGCTTATGAAATTTTATTTGCTCTTTAACATTCATGCACTGAAATTTAATTTGCTTAGTAAATACATTTATTGAATTTATCACTGCAAATATGGATTAAAATTAATTTTTCAATGTTTTTATAAAAGCAGTAATAATATAAAATATTTAAAAAAAGACTTTTTTATTTAATTTAAGAATTATCAAATGAATAGCTGATCATCTTACAAAAATATAATTATCATCTGAAACTTATTTATCCTAACTTCTGTTAATTATATTCATTGAAATCAATCAGTGTTGAAAATGTTTGGATCCAATTCATCTCGCTTACAATATTCACATTTTCAGAAACACTGAGGAGGAAATTCTGAGATGTTTCAATTTTTGAAATGAGGAGGATTATTCAAGATTTTCAAATTATTTGTGATTATTATTATTGATTACTACAATAATTTATTAATTTTACTTTATTAATTCAACTTTTTATTACTTTATTGATTCAAAATTAAAAAAAAAACTTTAATTAATTTTTTGAAAAATCATTGTTTTATAAGATGTTTAAAAATACCTTCTGTTTCTAATTTCATGGTAAAAACTAACTATGGTAATCACTACATACAAATATGTTCAGTTAAAATAATGTAAAAATTTGCATCTGTACAGCAAAATATAATATAAGAAAATATTTACATTAAAAATTAGTTTATCTCATGAAAATAAAAATGTGAAAAGTATCATTTAAAAATGGAGTCCTTCACTGTGTAGATAATGTTAAATATGTAAGAACTGATGCAATATATCTAAATTTAGGGACAATTTAGTCCCTAAATTTAGATATATTGCATCAGTTCAAACTCAAGCAAACATGCTTAATTAAAATGTCATTAAAAGCCAACACATAATAATTTATTATTGTTATTTATATTTCACATTATTTTTTAAATAAAAACATGAAGCATTGGGTAAATTCTTCTTTGATTTTAAATTATGCTAAACACATTTATTAATAATTCTTTTCTTTTTTTTAATTATATAAAAATATATATAAGTGTGGTATATATTTTAGTTTTAATCACCTTTAATTGGATGTACAAAATTATTTTAGCAACCTGCGTAATACATTGTGTAGTAAATTGGATAGTTACACCCCCATCGCAAATTCAGCGTTGTGACAGTATTCAGGTGAATCAGAAATTTTGTCAATGAGAAAGAGAAAATAACCGATGATTTTTCCAGATGATTTTTCGGCCAGTTCCTGAGACTAATAAAATGAGCTGAAAAATACAATATTTGGCTTGAGGAAGAAACATTTTTAGCAGATTCTTAAAATATTCTGAGATGCTGTGTCGGTAAAAAAGGTTTTAATAAATAATCATATATGAAGCAAAAGCGATGATTCGTAATGTTAATTGATTTATTCTCACCAGCAAAAGGATGAATCATTTCCAAACTTTTTGAACTCTCATCATATTACTCTTCAGGCAATTTTGTCAGATAGTTGGAGTTTGAATTGGAATACTAAAGTATAGTGCAATCTAGTAGATTAATAAACTATTATACTAAAGTTTCTGACCTTACACTAATTTTTATTTAGGTTTTTTATTTTATTTTTAAATTTATAAGCAATACATAATTTAGAAAATATTATTAAGTAAATTTTTTACTATACTATTGCTTATAATTGTCACTACTGCTTCTATATGGCTATTTCCTTTTTGTTTCCAAGTATTAAACACAATTAAAATTTGAGTATTCATTTTAAAGTATCAAATATTGATTATAGAAATGCATTTGTACTATGAAATAATGTTTTTAAAAAATCTTATTGAAACAAATTGATTTGAAATTTAATTTTTTTTGTTAATTCACTGCATGTATTCTTCGGATAGGTTTCTGTCAAATTTAATTTACTTTTAGAAACTACCAGTTCAGAAGGTAAATTAAAAGTGTAATTAGATGCGTAAAATATAAAAGTCTTTTTACTAGTAATTATTTTAAATATATTCCTTAAGCGATTTCAAAAAAATTGCATTTAATTAATAATTATTATCTATTTTATTTTATTTTAAATTACATAAAACAAGAAAAATTATTACTAAAGTAAAAAGAGCTTCTTAGAAACATTTTAAGCAACAGAATCTGTAAATGCAATTAGTTTTCACAAATCACTGAATATGACCAAACGAACTCACTATTTTTCATTATTGTGAATACTAATAAAAGTAAACTATTCATTTTTTTACATTATTTGCGTATATGAATGAGAAAAAATATTATTATCTTACAAGATAAGAATATCTGTAAAAACTTCGAAACTGGCAAGCAAATGAAGGAAAAGAATATACTTCCTTAATAGTAGAAATCGATCTTAAAACGTAACACTCACTTCCAATTTATTTTCGACTTCCATTTAAATAAAACTGGCTCTGATTTATATTCCAGGACACATTCAAATGTATTCGGTTGAGAAGTGAATTTTAATCCTCTAATGAATTCATTTCAAAGATGTCTCTCCATTATTTCGATTTGAAATTCAACCCTCACACACATTTCTAGAATATTCCTTAACATAATCCATTCCTTTTGGTAAATAAAAATGCCATCTCATATGTTGTCAATAGCAGATATTATCTTTATTTTATGATTTTTTTTATCTCTTATAACAATTTTTGCATCTTTATTTGCTCCCAATATATTCTTAGTGATATTAGATGAATTGATATGACAATAAGGCACGAAGGAAAAAAGAACTCAAGAAATGAAACCAAGACGTGAAAGTCTTGATAATAGAATTTCGTAATCATTTTTATTTCAATAATGAATTGTAAAATTTTTAAAGCAAAAAATGAAAAACCCACCCACGAACAGCCAACACACACACACACACACACACACACACACACACACACACACACACACACACACACACACACACACACACACACACACACACACACACATATATATATATATATATATATATATATGAAAGAAAAATCAAAAGAAATTGTTCATATTTTTTGTTTTAACTTTTAAGCTAATTTTAACAATTTTATTTGTATGAGAACAAATGTGAGTGATTTTGAGTCACGTTTAAATTAAGGTCCAGGTGCATGGAATAAAGCAACATATAACTGATAGGCATTTTACTCATTAACAAACCACATCAAATTACCATTTAAAAACATGCAAATACTCAATAATATTTAAGAGACGGAATCTCTTGTGCCAGAGTACGTGATGTGGCTCAGAAATTTATTAGTATACGTATAATTTGCCTGTCATCAGGTGTATTTGTATACTAGGGTAGATGTTTTAGTGTGACGTTATTCAGCAGATGTTTTTTGCTTCTAACGATCACAGATATACAAGAATAGTTTTTTTAAATCTTAGTTTTCACGTAAGGATAATCCACTGATTCTCTTTAGGAAGTAAGGATAATCCACTGATCTCTCTTTTTTTTCCTTGGTAGAATTTAGAAACATGTTCGAAGGCATCAAAGCATAGTTAAATAGTGATTGGAAAATCCACAAATGAAAAGGCAAAAAATCGCCTTACTTCACACAAATCAGCAATTGTTTCTCTTTTTGTATAGAGCTTACGGCCCTACAATCTCCTACAATCTGCTATAAGTATGTGAAGCGATTCTAATATTTTTCATATCTCATGGCTGCAAATGCTTGGGGTATTTTTCCCACTATTTGCATGTTTCGATCAGAGTATTGTGTGAACCATAGAGTCTAGTTAATAAAGCATAGTCGGTGGAATTTAATTTAATCCCTTAAACATTTTAAGTGTATAAACAAAAAATTCAGTGTTTAAATTATTAAATAAATATTAGTTATATAACATAAATTGAAATTTTTAAGGTATAAAATCATCTTTCTTGCATCAAACCAACTGTATTTAATTTTAGCACTTGATAGAGCTTTTTGAGAATAAAATATTTCATTTAAGCGTTATACAAGGAATCCAATCAGTAATTAAAATAATGATTTTGTGGTTATATATATCTATATATATATATATATATATATATATATATATATATATATATATATATATATATATATATATATACACTTGTTTTCGTTTTTTTTGACGTTGATTAGAATAAAAATGTATACATTTTCAGGTATTTCATAATATGGTGTTATTATTACATCTGATGATTTCAGACATTCAAATGCATAAAACATTATTAAAATCTTATCTCGAAACTAAAGAAAGTCCACCGTTACTTAGGGAATATATTATTCATTGATTCCAGCAGAAGTTCCCAATTCAATACAATTCCCTTTACTTAATACCATTCTCGATAAGGAAGTATGTTACAGTTAATTTTCTACGTCACTGCACAGATAGTAAACAAACATTAATTTCTAAACAAAGATAAAAGCAAGAAACTAACAGTTGTTTTCTGTTGTTATTCTGTTGGTTTTACTGTTTCAAGTGAGGGTAATACTTTAAAAATATGTTTTAAATGAATTTGGAAAGCAAAATATTCACATATTGAATTATTTTTCGTATTCTATTACAGACATTTTTTATTTCAGTTTTTATCGATTATATTACAATTATAGCGAAATGAAATGTAATTACTTATTGATTTAAATTCTTATTTGTTGATTTAAAAATATATTATGTCATTTATGCAATACTTATAATACGTTATGGAAACAATAATAGGAGTTTATTGCACTTGAATTAGCCTAATTTGCTTGATATTGTAAAAAGAAATTTGGAATGTTATATAACAACGTTATCTTAAAACAAAAATAATGTGAATAATTTAATGTATAGCAATCATTGTTGAAAATATTCACCTATAAAAATATTAGTTATTAAAACCAAAATTCATTCATTTTTACCAAAGTTTAAAATGAAAAAAAACAGTTTTCAAAATCTTCATATTTTTCCAATCCTTATTTTAACAATTATTTTACACTCATGCTTAATATTTAAACTTCTGATAGTTAACTCAATTGTTTATAAATATTTAAAAGTTTTCTCTTTTGTCTAACTTAACACCTTGTTTACACAGATTTTGTTAATATTATGGAATCAAGATCTGTGAAAAAAAGAAGACAAATTAGACAAAAGGGAAAACATTTAGATTTTTATATGAACATAATGTTTAGAGTTTATTTTACTTACTGCCATCTCTGAATATATATTTTGCTATCTCTAAATATAATCTATCAAATTTCTAATCACACGCACAATCCAAATAACTTAAAATTCCCAGTTTATATATACTACATACTTTCCTATAGTTTATTTATTACAAAGAAATATATTCCTCTGTAAACAGTGCTATGTTTTACTCAGATTTAACTTAAAATAAATTATCCCAAACAAAAAAGATGTAAATTCAAATAATCTCATGAAGATATTGGCAGCCTGAAATATTATGATGTAAATAAAATTTACTGTATAGTAATTTTTTATTTTAAAATATGTTTTTATATTCATATTAGTTCAATTATTCTTGTAAATATTTATAATATTTTATTGACATATCTCATTTTTCAAAGTAATTTATAGTTTTGCTTTAAGTACAGATGCAATAAAATTTCTCAGATTAATTCAAAATCAATTTTTCTAATTTTTTAAAGTTTACCAGTTTACCATTTATTTTAAAATTATAAGCTCTATCTTATACGCATACTAAAGTTTAAAATATTTTATTTTCAAATCCTAAGAAATTGTTAATTTGAACCCATAGAAAAAAAGTTAGAGAAGCTTATTTTTCCAAAGAATGTATAATAATATTTTCATAAGAATGTAGTAACATATTTTATTTGAATATATGATTAGATTTTCATTGAAAAAAATAGCTGTGGGGTTTTTATAAGATTCAGCAGTTTATTGTTTAATTTTCACTTAAATAATAAAATAGTATGCGTATTTATTTGTTAATATTAAAATTAAATGCAAAGTCTTCATAAATTTAAAAAACAAAATTTTACTGTTCATTTATATAAAAAATTAATTAAAAGTAAAAAAAAAATATTAACTAATTTTAAAATAATTTACAAGAAACCCACATGGAAAGTTTGTTTGTTTCCGTAAATTACGTTTTAATTACATTATAATATTTAATATCAATTAAAATAAACTTTCATTATCACATTGTTAGAAAATATTTTTAATCCCAGTACCAAGATCCTATTATCTTTCAGCTGCAAAGGATATATACTTAAAAATTTTTGCGTACAATGAATTAGAGGGTGTATAGTTGTTATCCAGAAAGATGTAATCCGCATTATTTAGAAATGTGGAACAAACAGGCGACACCCACGCTCGGCATGCTAACCCTATAGAAGTCCCTTCATAGGAAGTATTTTGCGAGTAAAATATTTTTAAATAATTCAATTAATTTTTAGTAAAAATGACTGATTTTCACAAATATGGCATGTGTAGAAATCTTAATTTTCTTTAATTGATTTGGTCGCCACTTTTGTGGAGTTGTTGAATGGTATAGTTTAGAGAATAATCTCTCTCTCATATGCAAAGTATTTTTTTCTGTTTCACCTAATGTAAAAATTAATTTTCATTTTCTTGAAACATCATGTTTAAAAAAGAAAATACCATGTTATTGCAAGAATATTCTCTTTTTTTATTAGTAAAATTACATTAATATCAGAAATAAAAAGAAATTGTTAATAATTTTTTTTCTATAATATTTTGATGTTATTATATTAATATCATTACACTTCCGATTTTTATTTTATTGAAGGGATAAAATATCAATGTTATAATAGGGGTTAATTTATTTTCACTGAACAAAGTATGTGGTAAGTTATGTTTTACTTTTCTGTGAGAATAAAATGAAAAAAATAGTATAAATTATTTGCTTTTACGAACCCTAAATATATATTGTTAAACTTTGACTGGAAATGTTAATTGTTCAAGTGTTAACTACTGTTTGACTTAATTTAAAACTAATTTTCATGTAATATATTTATTAAATAAATAATCTAAGATTCGAAAGAGAAAAGGGTTTTATATTGATGTTATTTTGTTCAAAATTATTATGCACTATTGTAAATTCAGTATGTAAGATATGAATTTTAGTTTGACACATTATTTTTTATCAACAAATATCTAAATTTCAAGCTATATTTTAACAACTTTTAATGCATGCATTCTTGATATACACATATATTCCGCATAAGATACAAAGGACATTCCATACAATTTCCAAGCTAAATGAAATTCCTATTTCAAAAAATGTCTTTAGAATTATTGCTTGTATAATAAATGTCAGGTTTATAAAAGAGAAAAGAGGATTCTTTCTGAAGTAGTAAAATTGTGCACTAAAACGTATAGAATTCTTTGCTATGTGTCACTTAATAGAAAGCATCTTAAAATATTAATTTGTACAAAGAGTATCGAACGCAGCTAATATAAGAAATAACGTCCTTTGTGAAAATCTCGAATACATGTTTATAAATGTCATCTGATTGATTTGTTATGTATTTTTATACTTTATCTTAAAGTGATATATATGGTTTTGTGATTTCGTGCAATAATATAATACGACAGACAATACTTCAAATATAATTAGAATTTAAATATTTTAATTAAGTTTCTTCTCCTATATCTTAAACGAAAAAGCGTGTAAATGAAAAAAATACATGTATATTAAAGAAACTGTCTAATTATTTCCCAAAAAAGTGGCATTCAATTCATATCCAATATCAAACAACGAAATATTAATAAAACATTTCGAAGAAAAATGAAAAATGAGCCATTGTTTGGTTAATTTATTCCAAAGGTTTTTTTCTTTATTTATTGCATTTCTCAGTTTATTGATTCAAGTGAGCCCTTTGAATTTTTTCTTGAGAAGAAATCATTTATAATGCATTTGATTCATACTCGTGGTAGCGAGAGAAAACGAGTTGAGAAGCCTGTGTTTGACATAGAAAATAGGAAATGAAATGAGAACAAGCGCATTGTACAAGATGTTCTCAGTTTAATTTCGTTTCCCTTTGAACGAAATATTGAAACGGCAAAGACACTGATTTTATATTCGTTTGAGTTATGAAGCTGCTATTTTTTCAGAAATGAATTCATGTCAGTTACTTATTAACATTAAGCAACTAATTTTTTTTTCCGTTTCTTTCACTTAAAATATAATTTTTATTTTTTGTAATAATTGACTTTTTTTACAATGCAACATTTAAAAAATATAAGAAAGTAAAGCGAACTTTAAAATTCATATAAATATTTAGAAACTGTCTAATTATGAACTTTTATTATAAATAAATATGTGCTAATGTTAAATCTATGCCATTTAAAAGACAAGCCTTGGTACAGAAAATTTCCAAGAATGCTTGGTGGGTTTTTTATTTCACCTGAAAATTATACTGATGAGATATAAATTATAATAATTATTTATTTAAAAATAAATCTATCTCCATATTTGTATGAGATTTAAGGTTTTATATTTATATAAAATTTGATGTAATATTTTTTATTGCAACGGCGTTTATGAAAATTAACGTCGAAAGACATTTGAGTTTAATTAAATTATTTGAAATATAACTGTGAAATTTTATACAAAAAATAAAAATATTGTTCAATAAAATTGTGAAAATTAATATCAATTAACATGTAACACACAAGGAACAAAATTAATATGCTACAGAGAAAAATAAGAAGAAAAATAATAGCATCTACGAATCTGTAATGGACGTAAAACCGAAATATTTTTCAATAATTAAAATTTTCTTGAATAAAGAGCATTATTTTGTTATGAAAATAATAGTTCTGCTTTATAGGAAAAATTGCTTATGTTATAGCAGTATTTTACACTTCTGAAATCACGTAATTGTAAGTACTTTATTGAAGTTGTGTTTTGTATTTCAAAATATAAGGCTTTTTACAGTTGATCCTATCTATATGCGACTAAAAGCAAGAGCACAAAATTCATTTACACTTTTCTTCTCAGAAACATACATAACCGGAATACCACATTAAATGCATTTAATTTATTGTTATTAAGCTGTCGTTATGAGCCAATTTTGGGTATTTCATTCCGAAGAGTCCTTTTAATATACCATGGAATATTTCGATTATACAATAGTTTTCATGCAATTTAATGAGTTAGTTGTTGCATTTATGTGTCTATATTGTGGCCATGTTAGCCTTGTGGTTAGGGCATCGGCCTTCCATTCAGAAGTGTGGGGTTTGACTCCCATTGTCCCCTAGTACATGCGATATACGTGCTCGTTAAATCTGTCGAATCGAAAATGTTGTGGTCGCTCGTTGATCAGTTACCATGGGTGTAATTTTGGAGAAAAATTCCTCCTAATCCAGATCAATGTCAAAATTGAGGGAGTGTATCCTTTAGTGGTGCCATCTACCGATGGTGTTTAAAGCAAAGTCGTATTTTCACCTTCGTGTTGCTCAAATTAAACGAAACACGCCTACTGCTGAATTAAATTCGCCTAGCCAACGCCATAGCGAGCTTGGCTTGTTCATAAGTAACATTAACATATTACCTTTTACGTATTTGAATGCATACTCGTGAAATACCAATAGTAATTGAAAGTAAAGCCCCCCCCCCAAAAAAAAAATCGGTAACTATACAGTGCAATACAAAAGAAAAATTGTAAAATCCTATGCGATTCAAAACAATTGCATTATATGTGACAAAAAGTTGTTTTTTTATGTAGAGTGAATAAGTTAACAGGAAGAATGTTTTAAGTAATGCATAAGTGGAGCCATGCAGTGAATGCTCCTACAAATGAAATCTGTTATAGTATTTTCGTTAATAATCGACCCGCTTTGCTTTCAGATAAAATGTTTTTCGGTGTAACAATATACACATGTCATGTATATATGTTAAAGGTATTACCCTAAAATGTCTCAGTAATTGTTGTTGAAGAAAATTGCACAACGAACACGTTTTATTGCTTAATAACATAGCAATAGAAGTAGGAATTTTATTTTGAGGTAACAGTTGTGGTTAACAACACAGAATGAGCTTGAAACATCTGCATAACAATGTGAATTCAAAGAAATCTTTCATATTTGCTAATAAACCAAGTAACTGTGAATATATTCAGCACTGTATAAATCATGGTGTAATGCAATGCATATATAGCAATAATGCACTATACTACATTTCTTTCTAAGAATTCATCATTTGTGAATGTATTATATAATAGTATAGATAGTTATGAGAGAGAGCCTGGCTACTCTTTTTCTTCCCCCCCCCAAGACATGTAACTAAAATATTTTTGTGACATAAAAGTCCAGATGTTTCTCAATTTATTTCTTGTTTCATATCTCAGGTTTTATTTTTCGAATATCTCAATAAATTGGAGTTTACGTATTTTTCAAGAATGTCACTTGAAATTGGTAATAAGGAAACAAATATTCTTAAAAATAACAATATTATCAAATTGGCCATTTATTTTGAAGTATCCAAAACTCATAATCCTTTTTCCTGCTTTATTTATAAGCCTCATTTCCTTCCTATCGCAATAATATAACGCAGTTTATTGTGAAAAAGACTTGAAATAATTGCAATTTGAAATAAGTTTTCAAACATTTAAAAAGAATGTTTAATCATAGAAATTTGATTGAATGCTTAAAAAATGAATTCAAACATGGATCATGCAATTTTTATTAACAATGAAATCTTTCATTAGCAGTAAATACCACATCATGGTTTCACATTTTTATGAGAACATTCACAATAATACTTAATAAAATATATTATTTATTAAAAATGTGCTACTGAATGGGAAGGCATTGAATATTTCTGCTTCGGATAAGCACGAGTAATAAAAATATGCGTTTCTTATTACATATCAATATGATATGCAACGCTTATCCACAAATATGAGCATATTTTTAATAGGCTTGTTTGCAATATCTTACCGAAAATTAAATATTTTAGACATTTTGTTTGTATTTTTTTTATTTTATCTTGTGAAATTCTCTTAAATTTCAAATATCATTCTTCCGCTCTTTCATGATATAAAATGAGAAAAAATGTAATCTTCCATATAGTTTCACTTCATATCAATGTTTAAATTAATGGTAATTTATAATTCAACTACATAACGTTCCAGAAAACGTTCCAAATGTATTAAATTTTAAGACAATTTATGAATACACAAATCATTTGTTGTGCATTCTGTATAAAACTGTAATTCAATTAAACAAAACTTATTTATCGCTAGTTACAGAAATGTAAATAATTTCACAAGCAATTTTTCTCTATATAACTTGTGAATTATAATGTCATTTTAATATCTTAAACTGATTCTACAATATTTGTGCATTTAGCTGAAGCAGATATTTAAACTTTACCTGTGTAGTCAGCAAAAAATATTAAAATGGAGTTCGTTACGTGTCAGCCCACCCAACATATCTGCAATAATTATATGTCGTTTAACAACATAATTTAGCACCATAGAAATAAGATATAAAGATTTTACCTGTTTATTTTAATCAAGAAATATAAATAAATTCTGCTCTATTTTCTTTTCAAATTTTGAAAAACAGTTATGAAATTTGCAAATATTTGACACCACATTTCTATGGTGAAAAAGATCGACGCAATAATGCGTAAGTACCGAACGAATTTTCAACTCTCATAATTTCAGGAGTTTTAAATTTTACTTCATAAAATTCATTTCTTTTCATATAAATAATATATTATTACTGTCCACACTAAATAATTGTACTTGCTGTTTTACAAAACAGAACATTACACATTTCTCAATTTTTAGCAAAAATAATTTTAAGCGAATTTTACATTGTTTAAAAATACCAAAATGTGTTTTATATTATAAATTTTTCCAAAAAAATATGGTTGTGTTATTTATAACTGAGTAAAAACTACACATTATTAATCAAGTTCATCATCATGTAAATAACTTTTTGTGTGAAAATGTATGAATAATATAAATTATTTTCTACATATTTCTTAATTAGCAAGCAGAAATTAAGAATTATTTATGTGGTACTTGATATAAATATTGTAATAAATTATTATGTTTGATAGACTCCAAAATAACAATTATCATGCACATTTTTCTTCCTGAATAAACTTAATGAATCATTTTACTTAAAATAAATTTGCTTGAGAAAATAATTAATTACTGGATGATGGAAATGAAACATTAAGTAAAATGTACTTACTGGACAATTATTTTCGTTTAGCATGAGTGGTAACATTTAGTAGCTAATTAGTTAGTAAATGAACGAAAGTATTTTATTTCGATTTTTTTTCTTTTAATGAGGTAAAATTAAAACGTTTTAAATTTTAAACAAAATTGTCAAAATTAAAATTATTTTACTTTGAAATATGATTTTAAATTTTTTGTCAAATTAAAATAAATAAAGCAAAATAATAAAAGAAATTTGTTTTTCTGCTTAAGTTATTTAATTATTTGTATACAATTTTGCTTTGATATTAAGAAATTTAAGTAGGAATTACATTATAGCTGGAAAAATATTAATGACTGTTGTTTAATGTAATATTTTTTTGATGTAATCTATGAAACATAGATTTTAAAATAATCATAATTTTACAGATTTATATTATTACATAGCTTTGTAGATATATGGATGATTACTTTCGATGCTATCTATGTATATCATTTCTGCATTATCATCTATATGTAATTATAATTTTTATATAAAAAATTATATATTTTTGGTATATTGTGAATAGTATACGTACGTAAATAAAAAATAAATTACAAATCATAATAATACAAACATATTACAAACAGTATAGATACATAGATAATATGACAAATGAAACTCATGCCTGGAAATAAAAAAAAATATAAATGTTTAATTATTTAAACTGAATGCGTGTAATTTTTATGTAAAAAAGCATATCTATTTTCTAAAATGATAGTCGTATATATTTTCTAATTTTATGCAGTGAACATTTCTTGAAAATGTAATGCTACTCACTTTTTTCACATCAGAATATATGGAACTAAATAAGTTTTTTGATGTAACATATTAAATGCTTTAAATAATATATAATTAGAAAATGTTGTTGAAAAATATATTAGAATTGAGTAGTTTACCTTTTTTAGCTAATCCAGGAAATAGAAAAAACTTCCTATCTTAATTATCATATATAATGAAAGGTAAAATAGTATATATATATTTAATCCAACACATTTTTGTGATAAAAGTTTGATATAAACTTGTAATTCCATTCTGTTATAATTATGAAATTCAAACAACTAGATCTAACACAAAAAGATTTTTTATCTCACAATACTTCAGAAGATATTACACAAATCTAACAAAATAAAGCCCACACACATATTTAATAACTCAAAAGGAATGATAGTAATTATATGAAGAAGAGAAATAATTACTACTAACATTGATAATCATAAATAGAAAAGTAGAAAAACTCCAAGAGAAAAAGAGGTCTCTATTGACGAAGCGGATTATGCGTTATTTCTACTCCTCAGCAGGCATGCAATCCTTAAAACGATGGGCCAAACTCCTAACAGCCACCAAGGATGCTCAATGTTCTTTATGTTTATCTACTCCTAGCTGTATTGTCTGACTGACAAATGCATCTTGCTTCATCGAACAATGCATGTCATCATCATTTTACATATGTCTACTTAATTTCTGAAAGTCTTAGAAGATAAATTCATAGTTGTCAAGAGTTTAACATAAGCAGATTGTCAGTGAAAAGTATAATTTTAAACATATTTGGTTACATATAAAGACAATCATTGCAAATATTATCCTTTGAAAAAAGGTAAAACGTTATCACTCCATGTATTATTTATATTTCGTCTTCTGAAGATCTTCGTGAATGCTACGGTGGAATACATTTACGATGAATCGGCAGATATGCCTGTCACACACGTAGGAGCATTAAAAATAAACATGCATACAAAGATTGTAGGAAAAGTGGTTACTAGCACGTTGTGTTCTAAAGCATGATGATATGACGATTCAACACTACAAGAGGTAAAGGCGAAGTCATCTTAAACAGTAGGATACTCAGTTGATGTGCGATTTTCACACTGAAATGAAAGGAATAAAGAAAAACAAACACAGAGAGATGAAGAACCATTTATGCTTAAAAAAGGGTTCGAATATGGGACCTACTGCTTCGAAGTTTGGAACGTTAACTTTTCAGCCTTTGGTCGGTTTTACACCTCAAACTAGGTAATATATTTTTCGTTTTCAAAGTATATTCTATTGGCTAGCACATTGCAACATTTGATATAATTCAGATTAAAAAAATAAACTATTTTGTTCTCACCTTTTAGTAATGTCTGCGGAAAAACTGGAAACCAATACCATTAATTTTCCTATTTTTTCACTGTAGCACAAGACATTTATAGTTTTGAATAAAACTTGGAGCCATTATCATATACTGCACTAACAAGTTAGGCTGATTATAATAAAATATTTATACCATACATGTTTTCATAAACGGAAATAAAACTGTCTGGAATTATATGTATATTATATAATAAACATAATACCCACACACTAATTTTAATGAAAGTAGTTCTTATAATGAGATAACCTATACGCAAATAAAATATTATTTACCTATAAATTATCTCATTATAAGAAAAATTATCATTAAAGTTAGTGTGTAGGTATTATGTTTATTATATTATGTAAATTAAAATTTATATAATATAAATTTACGTATTATAGTAATACTTAAATTATTAAAGTAATTAATAAAATATATAAAAACAATTTATTCAGTACATTTTACTTAAAATAATCAAAATGTTAAAATTTTTATTCATAAATAATATTTTTAATCATTAGCATTATAATGTGAAATTTTCCCTTGTCAGTAATCAGTAAGCTGAAATGTGTCCTAAACTACAGACACTTAATAGAATTTTCCTCAAAACATTCAATCGTAAGCATCAAAGGTAATATCCATGAATGAATAATGAAACATACACTAGAATTAATTTAATATGTCATAGCATCTCCTATTTTGTGAATTACACCTTAAATCATAAAATTTAAATTTTGTTTCTGGATGGCTTCAAATGAATGAACATATTCATTCTAAGAAAATCTTAAGCAACTAGCTCGCATTGGTGCGATTTTATTCGTCTTAAAAGCATCGGAAGCAACTGGAATTTAGTCGCAAGAAAAAACTTTCTGCATCACTTGAAGAGAAGAAGGCAACAAAACTTTGAATTATTGTCTCAATGGCGTTCTTTGAAGGACTTCAGTTGCTTTCCGCTCCGTTGCTCCAGTTGAAATCCCGGTTCCGTTGCAGTTGCAAGGCATTTTCCCAATAACAGCGGAAAAATATTCACGAAGATAACATTGCTATTTCTTTTTCTTACAAAAAAGATTACTTTGAAAAACAATTCTATTAAATGATTTCTTTTTAAGTACCATTGATGCTTGCACACTCATTTGCAACAATTTAAACATTGAATGAATAATATATTGTATTGTAGCTAGCAAACTTGGATGTATTATAAATACGCTTTTATTCACACTTTTTGCAGATCACACTAAGATTTAACACAGAAAGTGTTAACAGTGTTAAATGTTGTGTGTCAATTAAAATTGATGACAGTGTTAAATTAACATTTTATTTTATATTCACCAATTCAAAGCAGGATATTGCGAAGCACTCCTACATTTAGATTGTGTAATATTTTATACCTAAATTTATATTTAGAGATTAATACAATTATTTACAGAGCCAAATTTTATGCAGAACACACAATAAAAATATATATGAATAAAGTTTTATTGAAACAATTTAACATTATATAAATATCCTTTATAATTTTTGGTAAAAAAGCATTAATTTGGAAGAACGAATTAATTTCTTTGGTAAATTTTAACATCAAATTTATTACAGATAGTCAGAGAAAATCCGATTTTTTTCTGTATTTAAAATTTACAAAACTAAAAATAATACTGAATTTCTTAAATATGTGAATTATAAAATCAATTCCAGTAGATATGGAAATTTAATTTTTAATTTAATTTTCAAAATCACATAAAGTAAAATCAATAATGGTATTGAAGTAAATATTTCAATGAATTTCGTTCTTCAAGCAAGTGTATAGTTTGATTTGAAAAAAAAAATGAATCTGTGATATTGTGCAGAATGGATGAAAAGTAACAGAGATAAATATCTGTTTAAAATTTGAAAAAAGACAAAAACAGTAGCTACTGTGATAACTGAGAGAAAGAGGAAAATATTTTAATCTATTTGATATATTGGTAAAATTTAGCATAAAATACTGAGTATTAGTAAAAGGATGTTTTTCACGATAGTAACCTTTTCATCAAGGTTAAAAATCAAACAAATCTCAAATTTCTAAAGAAAAATAAGTTTTTTAATAAGACAAACAGAAAATTTTGATTTGTTTCTCTAAAGAAGTAAATCTACAAACTTCTTACAAGTTGATAATTTTATGATTTCTTATGTAATCGATGCATTCCTGTTTTTTTTTTTTTTTTTTTTTTTTGTAAATGTACATAAAATGTATTTTTTTGATAATGTACATAAAATGAATTTTTTTAATAATCCACCTTTGAAAATTTTGTTGATTATTCGCGATTACCCTATTTTATCGTACGCTTGTACACTCCTTTCTACGTAATAATACAGAATTTGCAATAATAATTAACCGTCGCTGACTTTGTATTTCATTATGAAATTTTATAAATTAAAATAAAAGCCTAATTCGTCGTTAGTTAATTAATTTTATTTCCGTTATTTCTTTTATCAACAATTTATAAATTATAAAATTATATTAATTTACCTATTTTTTTTTCTTTTTTTTTATGATTTTCTCATAATATTTAACTGCTAAATATCTTGACTTTCAAAATATTTATTCTTAAAAATTACCAATTTCGTTTTTCTTCCTTTAAAATATTTGTAGCTTAATCATCAAATTTGTACTCTTGAAAAACAGCATGGAAATAAAAGCAATTTAAGTAAGAGATTTTCGTAAAGGGGGAAGCAGTTAATTCCTATCTCATTTCTTAAATTTGAAAAGTCAACAGATGTGATCTCAGAAAAACTTAAAAGTTACTTGAAATAAGCTTTGAAGAATAAGATGAAAAATTTTGTAACATCCAGCAAGAACATTTTGAAATTCGTGATTACAAAATTAGAAGTACGAAGTTGTTGATTTACTACGATTTAATTCACAAAATGACATTTTTGCATGAAAAAGAAAAGCATATTATCCGCATTTACTTATAGTGAATCCCGACTAAGTTACATCACGGAACATGACGAAGTTTTCTATTTCTAATTTATATCTCAGTTTAATTTATCAGTTCACTTTCATTATCCATTTTCTAATTTATCTCAGCGTAAAGAATTGAATACCACATATGGAATTTTTTATGATATTCATTTTTTAAACTTGTTGTTTTTCTTATAAATATAAAAATTTTAAATTTTTCTAAAAATATGATATAATTTAAATTAAGGAATAGGAAATAGATTTGCATGTTCAATCAATTTTAAAGAAGTGATTAAGCATAAAAAATTACTAATATTTTCTTTTAAATTTTAGTGTTCATATTTTCAGTTTCTATTATAATATGAAATAAATTATTGAGAAATAATCTCAATAATTTATTTCATAGAAATATTTTACAATATTATTCAAAATACTTGCTTTTAAGTTCTTTATGTATATGAAATATTTCTTTGTAACATAAATTATAAATTATTTTTTATCTTTCATGTTATTTCTAATAGCGTTAGCCTGAAAGTCAGGAAGTAAATTGCGTTATATAACGTAGTACCAAGCAATTAATATTTCCTTATTTCCTGATATTATAGTGGAGAAAAAGTGATTAAATACACAAAAGTGTTAAAAAAGTGGTGTTCATAAATTTTCAAATGAAATAGAGAAATATTGATTTGTTATGGAACAATAATGATAAAAAAGGGAATAATATTGTAAAAAGAATATTAACTCTACATTTGTTTTTAGTTTCTTGAAAGATATTCCTTAACAGTGACAAAATAAATACTATTTCATGAAAAGTTTATAAATGCTGTGTTGACATGTCATGTATTTCATGTTGAATTCCTTTTAACATGCTTTTAAATCATCAAATTGATCCTTCAAAAGTTAGGAAATGGATTGTCTTCAGCTGTAAATATCGATTTTGATATATTTCGATCGCTTTTAGCAGAGAGTAGGGATCTCCGTACTGTACTTAAGGGGTTGATGATTCCTCCATCCCACATACTTATTAAAAAATAAGATAAAAGTTATTAATTAAGTAGTGTTTTGTACATTTAGTACAAAGCTTAGGAAGTTTAATGTAGTACAAAGCTTCATAAATCCACCCGTTAAGTCCTGCCTGATATCAAAATGTCAGCAGATTATGAAAGTGTAAAATCAAAATTTGTCTAAACTTTGAGAAAATTTTAATGCATTGAATCAACAAAATATAAACAAGTGTTGCGTACTTGAACTTTCATTTTTAATGCATTATTGATCGTAATTTTCCTCTCAATAGTCGAAAATGAAAGATAGTTTTATGAGACTTAATGTATAGAAAACGTATTCTTCTTATCTATCTACTTCATTTTTTATACATTTGAGGAGATTTAGAGATATTAATGTAAAATTTAGGAGCATTTGGTACCACTAAGTATCTAGATACATATCATTAAATTTCCTAAGCTTTGTACTAAATGTAATTTTTATCATTTGCATACTAATTTGAAATTCTCGTGATATACAAGTTGTTAAAAATTCATAAAAAAGAGAACTTATTTTAAAGAGTATTTATAGGAAATAAATATTTGTACCAAATTTTGCCAATTTTAATTCTATTATATTTATATATCGCATTTTTAAAAGAAATACTAAGTACCTGCAACTCTATTTAACTTGATTTTTCTGAAAATATTTCCAACGATACACAAAAATATAATCGAAACATTAAAAGGATCATTCTGAGTAAATATTTTAAGTGCTAATTTTGACTTACTTAACATACAGACATTACCCCTTAATTATTTTAATGGAAAAACAAATTATTGAATTTCAGTTTTTAATTTTGAAACATTGATTATTCTAAATCTATGTCAGAACAGAGTGCATCGGAGTATGATTATACGCTGATTTTAAAAAAAGCAAAATGACAAAAAAATGTTAAAAAATATATATGTACTTTTGATTAAATTTAAAATTATGTAATCGATTGCATATTTACCAGGCATTATAAAGTAAAAAATTAGAATTTTGGGAAATCTTCAACTAAAATAGTCATTATTAAATTTTGTTATATAACACAAGTGTTATTATATGAAAGTAAAAGTTTAAAATTTAAATCAAATTAAATATGTACTTAATAACACATAAAAGTATTCATTTATGCAAAATATATGTTTAAATTTCAACAAAATATACATAAAAATAAAAACTTGGACGTAAATGTTTATTAGGCATTAAACAATAGAGATTTAGAAATGGCTTTGTACCATTTTTGAAATAAGTTTAGAAATTCCAACTATTCCCCATATAAGTCTGATAAATTCCTTGAAATCTCGGGTTTTTTAAGTCAACGTTTCATTTATTATTATTATTTTTCTTTTCCGGACAAAGAAATGTATCTTAAAATGGTGATAAAAGACAAGGATTTATTTCTAAAAATGAAACAAACTATTTAAAATTGAAATGAATAATTCATAGAAAGATGTGTTCATATATTTGAAAAAAATGTATAATATGAAATGGTAACTTAATTTTAAGTAATGCGAGATTTAAATGTTGGCTGAAAATTGAATTAAGATATTTTTTGAATGATATGCTACCATATTTATCTGTATTTGATAAATATAATAAATATATTTAAAATTTTTAAAAAGTAAGAGTTATATATAAATAATTTTACAATATATATATATATATATATATATATATATATATATATATATATATATATATATATATATATATATATATATATATATATATATATATATATATATATATATATATATATATATATATGAAAATATTAGCGAAAAATATTCGTCAATAGTATAAGTATATTTATATATATTAAATTTTTAAATGAAGATGATGTATGCAGATTCCAATTACTTTACTTTGTAAATTTTAAAATTAGAAATGACATTTTCTATCATAAATTAAGGATAATAATAATGTAATGTCAGACAGACATTAATGACTAACATTTTGTAATGTTTTTAGACAATTGAGTATGACTGAGATGACAAAAAAGACTTCCGAAATAGAGAAGGAATTACAAAAATCAATGAAAAACGAATTATAGCTGCACATATAATTGGGGAAAATTTAGAAAATATAATATGAAAATACTAATGAATTTTAATAGATTGATACTTATTTCAGAAAATACTGAGTTTGTAGTTGAATAGTTAGCTTTTCTTAGTATTTATTTCCACATCAGTGTGTTTACTTTTTATTTCGATTTTTAATTCCTGCAATGTTTAGGAATTTATTTTAAATTGTAAGTTCTAATTAAGCGTTCTGAAAGCAAAGCGATAGTGAATATAATAACTATAAACTCTTAATGTCTATTAAATAATACATAATTGTGATAATATCATGTAGGAAAATCTAGGGCATAAAAAATATCGTCACAATTCAAGTAAAAAGCCAAAAAATATAAATAAAATTATTCACAGCTTGTAAAACCGCTACCAATTACTAAAATAAACTCTTAGCGCGAATTAAAGTGAACTAAATATAATACCAATTTTATTACAAATTAAAATTTGTAAACTAAATTTAAACTTCGAATTCCATATTTGTATTGACGAAATTTTAGTATTCGTTAAAGTGATACTAGCTATAAAAAGAAATATTCGCATAAATCTATAACAAATGAGTCCCTTGAGGAAAGTAAACTTAATATATTTACAGAAATGAAATTAAATCAATTCTTTAAAATAAATCTAGATTTACGCTGAATTAATCGTTAGATTAATCAATGCATCTCAGAAATATTCAGTATTACTAACAAATGTGTTTATTTACTATTCATTACTAACAACTATAGTGAGCAAGTGAATATTTGAAAAATAAAAATATAATTGAAGTCTCAATGCTAATTTTAGATTTCCTAAGCGGACAAATTTCCGTAGCACAGTATCAGAAATATATATTTGGCTAAAATATTTAATACACATTTTAATTCAAACGTCACCGCTTCCTTCAGAATTTTATATTGAATTTCTAGCCTATTCTGTAGAGTATTAGTTAAATTTTATAATGTAGAGTTAAAATAATAAATACTAATAAATATATATATACATATTTCTCCATGACTGCAAGAGAAACAAGTCTATACATAGAATAAAGAAATAATGATGAGTACATGTATGATTAATTTCAATATATATATATATATATATATATATATATATATATATATATATATATATATATATATATATATATATATATATATATATATATATATATATATATATATACGCGTGTGAGTGATGGCACTTTTTGCAGGTGCACACCACAGTGGTTATGTCATCTTTGCCCCGAGAGAGAAAGGATATAAAAACACACACACAGAGAACACAGAAACGAACAGCCTCACCTGAGCAAAAGTTTGAACCTAGAACCATCTGCTTTGAAATTAGGGGTGCTTAGTGCTCCGCTATTGTTAAGCATAATCACATCATGAATCACAGAATCTTTAACGATTTCTTAGTATTTAAAGTATTCTTTTTATATTTGATATAAATGTATTTTGATTATGTCTAAGTATTCGCATATTTTAATACCTATTTTTGTTTACGCATATCATTTGAAGTAGAATATATGATAGGATTAATTAGTGTTAATCTGAATTTAATATAAAATAACTAAGACTTTGTATTTATTAGTAAAAAATGAGAGGTCGTTTAGTAATATTTGGTGAATTTTTATTTTTTAAAGTTGCTTTGATTGCGAAGTTTGTTCTGGTGATAGAAAAGCAAAGAATATCAAATAGCATTCTGAAATATGATATTAAAATAACATTCGGATATAATCCATTTATTATTTAATTAACAGAGGAACACAATTTAAAAGACTTGACATCTTCCGTTTAACAAGTTTCTGATTTAATTAATTTCAAAATAAGTTTTTGACGAGGCATTTCCTTTTTCACTTGAAACTTAAGAAACATGCACCACTAGTTAATTTGTAAAAATGTCTATCTAAAATGATCATTACCGTTAATTCATAATGAAGCGAAGAAAGAAATTAATGTCTCAGAAGGTTCAATTATATTTCTTTTTAGTGAATTAAGTTTAGTGTCAGGAAGAGAATAACATGTTATTTCTTTTTGATTGTTAACAAAGTTACTTTTGAGCGATTACTGAATACTTCAAATCCCTCAATAAACTGATTTCTTTAAAATAATAAATTAATGCGAATAAATTTCAAATCCCATATTCAATTTTTTTTCTCTCTTACTCGGTCACATACACACACAATTTATTCTATAAAAACTTATAAAGCATATCACACATAGGAAAACATTTGTATGTAATAAATAATTTAAGCTTTAGAGTGTTTCCGAAATTTTTAAAGAATAATAATAATATATTTATATCGAATATAACTAATATTATTTTATATAATGGGTTTTTCTAATATATTTATATATATGTGTGTGTGTGTTTGTCAAATATAATATAATAAATTAATCTTTATAAAATTGTGCAAAATACGATGTTCAAAATTGTAATTTAAATATTTGATGACAGAAATTTCACTTTCTCTCTTCGTTTAATTATAACGATAACGAGTGTCATTATATATATACTAAACTCTTACTCTCAAGAATAAATTGTAGTGAAATTTAATATTATCCTTAATTAAAATCCATTCATCATGAAAAGCATTATCCGGGTATCTCCAAGATGCTGGTACCAATCATAAAACTTTTGAAGTTGCATGAGAAAATGTATGAAAAGCTGAGTGCCTATAAAAGATTTTTTGTCAAACATGATTTATTGGTCTCTTTGAAATTAATAATGATGTTTGTAAATCTTCCAGATAAATAATTAGCAGAAGATTTGCTTAATAAAAAAAGGTATCAAAATAGAAAAGAATAAAATTTCTCACAATTACTGACATAGAATTTATTTAATTGAAGTACATACTTAATATAATTTTTTGCAAAATTTAAAGCTATTTGAATATTGAATTGCTTATCTATTTTTTCTACGTGTATTCTCCTCAAAATAACGTCATGGTGTACATTTTCTTAACTCTTTGAGCTATTCACTAGTCGATGAAATTTCAGATTACAAAGCAATCTCATAAGCATAAAATCTCATAAAGACTAAAAGTGATACAAAAAACAATAGAAGGATTAAAAACTCAATCACATATTTTATTTATTTAATTTCAATAACTAATACCAGTTTCAGCTCGGAACAAAAAAGCAAACATGTTTTCTTGATTCAATAATTATTTTAAATTTACGCAATTTATTCACCTTATAAAAATTGAGTGTGATAAACAAATTTTAAGAAATGATATTAAGTAATGATGAATTGTGGTTTTCAGATAAATTAACAATTATTGCTGACAAAAGCACGACTAGTATATTAGTCTTTAATTCAATCTCGTTTTTCACTTTCTTTTCCATCTCGAGATAGCATTTTTACAATATTCCTTAAGTCTTTTTAACTATATATTCTGATAAAAATTATTCATGTCATATAGCAGTGATAGTAGACTGTGAAGCAAAACATATAGCAATACTTGTTTTTATGGTAAAGTGTGTATATCATTTAAAATTTCACATTAAATTAATATTAAATAAAATTCTTTTCTGAGAAGCACATTAAACTTTAGAATTTGTAATATCGCCAAAAATTAAAATGAATATACATATATACATTAACAATCTCTGTCAATACTATATATGTGACATATGCTTCAAAAGAATTGAATTTATAAATTAATATTATTGATTAATTTTATTTTATTTCTTATGGAGTTTATAAATAAAATGTAAATAAGTGTTATGACTATATGTTCAGTCGATGCATTTTTCTTTAAAATATTTTTCAACCGTAAAAACTGATAAAGTTATCAATGACCCGTAAATATGTAAGTGATTAAATAAAGAAATGTGTATGTTTTGCTTGAAGAATTAGAAGAGAAATTAGAATAATCATTTCTGTGAAATCATTCAATGATTGTCAGATATTTCTTATTATTTACATAAATAATTTTATTAAACCCAGATATTTGCTCATGAAATATCTTCTTTGAAAAATTCATGAAAAATTTTCATGAAAAATTTTTCTGTTTTTGATCATTACTTAAATAATTTATAATGGATTAAAATAATTTTGTATTTTAAATTTCAATCAATTTAATTCAGAATCATGATGAAGCCGAACTAAAAAAAACTGATTATTTATAATACGAGATTTGTTGTGGGTGAACCATTTGAATCTTCATTTTTTTTATCTGAAAGTTCATTATAACATATAATTTTATTCAACATATTGTAAATAGTTTATTTGGCGTACAAACATTATCTTGGGCAGATGACTTTATTGACTTTTCATTCAATAAATGCATTTCGTTTAATCACTTTGTATATTCATTGAATCTAAACTTTCTTTTACCTGGATAAGAATATACATACATACATGCATATATATATATATATATATATATATATATATATATATATATATATATATATATATATATATATATATATATATATATATATATATATATATATATATATATATATATATATATATATATATATATATATATATATATATATATATATATATATTGCTTATGTAATATAATTTATATAATAGGAAATTAATTTTTTTCATTTATTTTTCATCATGAATTTATTTTATTTTTTTAAAATTTCATACTTTTGTCAAATTCACTGAGCAAAGTAGTTAAATTAATTCAACCTCTTTTGCAGTAATTTATATAGCTAATGAATAATTTTGAATTAATTTTGAATTATATTTCAAGCTTTCATGAGCAACAAATTGAGTTTCGAATTAAAAAAGCGCCGACTCATTTTAAAACTGAAATTATTTTTATAACGTATTTATGTTAAATATTTAATTTGGTATTTATTTTTTAATTATATTTGTCTTCTGAAACCATGTGTGCTAAAATAAAAATGTATTTTTTTAAAAAAAAAATCTGTTTCTATATTACCCTGAATTTATTATTCATACTAAAATGTTTCATAATTTAATGCACATAGGCACATATTAGAGTGAGTAAAACAGTTAAATAGCTTGTAAAACCCTATGTATTAACCATAAAATTTATTTTACAGCATTTAAATTTTTAATATTTTTATGATGCATGTGAATTTCGAATATCCATTATCGATTATTGTTAGCATAAACCAAGAAACAAACTATAAATATAATATAAAAATATTTTTTAAAAATCAATAAAATTCAATGTTTTTTTTCCAAAACCGAAGATCACGATCACAGTGACGTGCAAAATACAGTCTTATCCACGAAATAAAGAACCTTTTTGATAGATTTTGATAAAGAATGATTGAAGATTAAAGAAGAAATTCTTTCGAGAGGATTTAGTTTGTTCTGTAAGCATTTGTTTTTATCAGCTCCAACACAATATTTTGATACTAGAAATGCGATAGTCCTTGAATCGAACAATTTTAGACAGTAAGAATGATCTTTAGAGATTTACAAGGAGATAAAACGCTTTGGCGATATATCTTGGACAAAAAAGTTAGGACAACGTCCAGCAACATTTTAGAAGATGGGGTTTCTATGTTCGATATAGAAATTTCAGATATATGCTGACTTTGTAAAAAATCAGTAGTTTTATAGAAACTTTTCTGTTGAAAGACTCTTAACCATTTGTTTATATAAAATTGAAATATATTTGCTTTAATAAAATAATTTCATATATTAATATGTTATTCAACTTTTTACTTAACACATTTAATTGAATGTTTTTACAATAAAACTTTTTTTAACACTTAAATGCATATAATGTACTTTTTCAAAAATAAAATTAATTCATAGCAAAATATAACAACAATAAATTAAAAGTGTTTGCGTTGGCATACCTGCAATATATAAGACATTTAGTAAAATAGATTTCGTTATATAAATAATGGTTAACCATTTCTTTTAAGTATAACTTAGATTAGTTACATAATGAAGAATTCAATTTTATTGATCTAAAATTTATTTATAAGTTATAATATGTATTGTAGTTACTGCAGAATTTTAAGTATTAAGAAAATGGTAAAAATCTTGAAGAATTTAGTAAAAACTAATAATTTTCAATCGAGTAGAATATTTAAATATAATACAATATCTTGCAAAATACGCATAAAGGAATAAATTGATAATTATTTGTATAGTTAAGTAAAAAACAAAGAATTATAATTGTAGGTGTAAATCTCTTAAATACATTTCTGGGAATTGATTATCAACTAATAAGATAGTTTATTTTAATAAAAAAATCTTTGTCATAAATTGTCAATGGAATATTAAGAAGATATCAGTTTAAACAAAGAACAACGTAAAATAATTTAACTCAATAAAATCTTCATTTTTAATAAACTTTCAATAAACGAGTTCATTTTTATATTTACTTTATTCAACCGAATAGGACATTATCGTTGGCTAATGAAAGAATTTTTTACTTTTAAAATTTTTAGATTTAATGTTTAAAATCAAAACATATAATTTGCGTGCTTACGTATTTTTAAAGTAACTGAAATATCGGAAACCATTGCAATAAAATTTAGGAATATATTTTTATTAATATTTGCTTAACGGCGGGGGGGGGGAAGTATAAATCTAAATAAGTAATTAAGAAAAAATATTTTCATAGAAGTGTAACATTAAAGTAAACAATAAAAAATAAAATATATGTAAGAGCAAATATTGATTTAGGTATTCAAAAATATGGATAAGTTAAAAGTTAAAGCATTAAGATATTTGTGCGATAGAGAATATATAAAACAAATGAGAAATGCACGTGACAGAGAGCCTATTACAACGATATTTTGGTGCGATTGCATGGTACTAAAAGTGTAACATTGCAAGCTATTTTATAAAATTATAGATATTGTACAATGTAACCAGACTATACAAATATAAAAAAAATCTTGTTATTTTATATTACAGGTATAGGACATGATACTATTAATTCAAGAAAAAATTAGAAATGCAATGTCCGTTAATTGTAACTGAAAATTAGTTGAAAAAGGAGAACAAAAGCAAAATTTCATGGATGCTTGTTATAAAATTTGTTTGTAAGAACATATAATTTTTTTATTTGTTCTTACATAAATTTTATTTTTATTGATGCATGTCAGATTAGTTTTATGCGAGTAAAATGAAAAATCCTTATAAACAAAATTTTGTACTAAAATTTTAATACATTATTATAGAAAAATAGTATTCAAGTATAATACTAATTTGTAAAATTTTTAATTATTTTATTACAGTTCCAATAAATTTATATATATATATATATATATATATATATATATATATATATATATATATATATATATATATATATATATATATATATATATATATATATATATATATATATATATATATATATATATATATATATATGTAAGAAATTCAATGCTTGTGTGAGTGAATCTTCTGTAGTTTTAAATATTGTACACATTACTTCATTCTTATAAGGGATTCCCTACTTGTTACATAAATTAAAATTAATTTAAGAAGTACGTTATTGTAATTAAATGAATTAAATGTTAAAATTAAATGTTTTATTTATTTTCTAATATTTTTAATATTATTGCCTAAACCATTAATGCAGTTTATTTCACTGATTACAACCTTTCTATAGATTTTAAGAGAGATACTAATATTCCAAAGTATTAATTTATTTACTTTATATTTACGTGCGTTTTTTTCCCATAAAGGTCAATATAAGGCAGGTCAACATTAAAATCATTGTCCAGATCTAAAAATTCAGAATTAGGATTGTTAATGTTCGTTTTTATAAGAATTAACTCCTTAGGATAAATATTTCCAATACATTCTTCAAATTCAGAATTGTTAAAAATAAAAATAAAAAAAACAATATAAGTAAATGCAGACGGAAATTGAAAAATAATATTTTTTTCATAATGATACAAAAATGAATTGGCAAGTAAACAGGAAAATTTTAAAACTTGTGGTATATTAAAATTTTGAGCAAAATGTTTTTTATTGCAAATAAAAATATTAAAAATGCAGAGTTTGACTAAATTACAATCATTGTTAAGGAAATGTTTATAATCACAATAATAAATACTTAAAACGCAATATAGTTTATTTAATGATATTCTTGTAAATATAAATCTTTAAACTCAAAGAAACCAATATCAAAAACACCATTTAAAGATACTCCAAAATTAGTTTATTATTATTAGCTATTTAAAATGCTTTATCCTGAAAAATGTTATCAATAGTTGAGTTTAATATTTTAGCAAAAACAATACCTGATTTGTTCATGTAGGATATTGTATCACACAGATAATGTACCGAAATTTTAATTTTTTTATGAAACTTAGAGTTAATATTTAATAAAGGAAAATCCAAATTACAATTTTTCATATTTAAAGTTGCATATAAACATAAAATTTTTATCATAATAACATTGATGGTAACATTTTAAAACTTGTAAGTAGTAGAGTTTAATGTCTCTGTATCCAGCAACTTCAGATAAATTTTTCACAACAAAATGCATAATTATTAAATGCTTCATCTATAAATTTATATATAATTATAAAATTGTTTTTTAGATGTTTGATAGCAGATTTTTTTAAATGAAGAATATTTAATCCAAGAAATGACATATTGCTATCAAAAATGTAACTTTTAGTTTTTTTGGAAAAGTTGACATCTCTATTCATTAAAAAAAATCAACAGGTGTACTTTATAAATTTGAAAGTTCGAAAGTAAAGACGTCAATATTATTCAAAATAACAATAAAAACCTTAAAACTGTGTAATGTAAAAAACTGTGTAACTTGATATGTATTTAGTACCCATGCTTATAATTTCTCTAACATTAATATGCCTTACAATATTGATATCATTTGTAATAATATGTCTATATATTTTGAATTAACAAAAGATATATATTCAAAATCAGAGCAAAAATAAATTAACGATTTTTCTTGAAGAGGTAATATTCTTACAAAATTTGTTTCAATTAAAAACACTGCGTTCAAAGGCAATACCATAGGGGAATGTTAATTTAATAACAAGAGGAAAATACCGTATAGATCATTATTAAGACAAATTGAAATTGAAACTAAGTTTATCGAAATAAGACAATTGAAACTAATATTATCGCGAAATTAGAATGTAGGAAATTAATTGTAAAATAATAAAACTTAAAATCTCGCTTAGTTTGAATTTTATTATATCTATATTTAAATATATCGTAAAATAAGGTTTTATAAAATGCTAGTTAATAAAATGAATATCCTCCAAGAAAGAGAATAAAAATTTACAAACATTAAAATTCATAATGAAACTTTTACACTTTATATTACTTTTAATAGTAATGGAAAAATCAATTGTAATAGATTAATTCATGGCAACAGATCTATATTATTAAGATTTATATTTGGGTTTTGAATTATTGATTTGGGATTGATATTACAGTCTGTCTCTTGAATGTTTTTGATAATTTTTTCAAGATTTATAATTTAGATATTTATTATTTGAAATTTTGAATTGCAGACACTCTTCAGGCTAAATTTGCGAGTTGTTTAGATTCATTGCTCGTTGCATATCAGGAAATAGTGCATTTTTTTCCATAGTTAACCATATCCCCTTCAAGAAGACTTAGTCTCTATGTTTCTTATTATTTTTTCATTTTTTGTTTTCAATATGTTTTCTTTATATTTCAATTTTAATTTTTGTATTTCTAAATATTTTCCTGACTTACCTGTCTTTATCTGCTTTTGCGCTGGATAGGAGATTAGATATAATTCTGTATTTTTGTATTTTGATATCCTTTATTGCTTTTAAATTGACTTGTACTACTGTCTTTGTCTATAACTTTATTACTTATATATTATATATATATGCCCTGGCAGGAGCCCTTAAATATCGGCTGGGAGCACTTAGCACATTGGCTTATTCGCCAAACTTGGCGCCTTTCAATTACCACTTATTTGCATCATTGGGACACGCATTGGCTGACCAGTGCTTCACTTCATACGTCAAATCTTGGCTTGATGACTGTCTGGCCTGAAGACACTCATCATTTTTTGCGGTGGTATTCACAAATTGCGTGAAAGATGGGAAAAAATGCGTAGACATCAATGCATATTATTGCGAATGAAGAAATATTAACAGTTTTTTCAAGCAATCGTCTCATTCCATTTGCATTACACCTGGTATATATATATATATATATATATATATATATATATATATATATATATATATATATATATATATATATATATATATATATATATATATATATATATATATATATATATATATATATATATATATCAAGAGGTAGAAAAACCTACATTGATGTGGGCATTATATTCTTTTTCTACTTCTAAAATTATCTACTCAAATCTTTTGATTTTTATTTTTCTATGGGATAAAGATAAAATTTCCCAAAACTTTTCTAAAAAAATTTTTTTTTGAAAAAATACTATCTTTCTTCTCTTTCACATATTCTTGAAATAAATTTATTTCAAATAATATTGTATTTAAAGAATTAGAATTGATGTTTCTGTGATGTAGTAATTCAATATTATGTGCAGGACTCGCTTTCGGAAATTAATGTGATAATTATAGCCATTCTTATATATTTAACTTTTTAAGTAGCAATGCAGAAAAATTAAAGAAAGTTTGATGTTTGTAGAAACCTGTATATGCAGTTTAAAATGCTAATTTCTAAAATAATAAAAAAAAATGTATTATTTTTCTCACATATTTTTTTTTAAAATCTTATTCAATGTGATAAATTAAAATATTTACTGTATTACTTTATTTTTGAGCGAAATATTTAATTATAAGATTAATTTTAGGAAATAATTTTTTCCTAAATTCCTAAGAAAATTATTTACAACTTGAAAAAAGTATGTTGTTCAATTATTTTTATATTTTTTTTCGCATAATTTAATATTAAAATAAACTTTACTAATTTACCTCTCTGATTGTTTTGAAGATAGACTTTTGAGTTGCGAAATGGGCAACAAGTTGACCTCATTTGTCGAATAATTTAATATTTTTAGCGATTATTTAGAGTACATATTCCATAGAGAAAAATTTAACTTCCAAGGAACCGTAATAAAATTACAAAATTTTAGCAAATTATTAAAGAATTTTAATTGTTTTGCTTGTAATATATATATTGCATATTTTTTTATATATCTATATAGTTAAGAATTGTTATGTTTGCCAAATATTAACTAATTAAACTAGTTAATCGTACATGTAATGAAACATTTTCATTTTCGTAAACGCATATTTAAAAGTTCTTAAGGAAACGAAAAAGTTCTTGTCATTAAATATGCAAATTAGTGTTTCACGTGGTAGACACACTGGCAGTTGAAAGCAAAACAAGAATATTAGTCGTGGTAAAAGTAGGTCCATCGCGCATGTTCATCAATCGCAATTTGTATAGTAGCGAAGAGAAATGGACGTTATAAGAACAAATATTGTTTGAAATATTTTATTTGGCTGTGTTGAAGGAACTCGTTTGGTGTTATTTGCTTTAAAACATCAAACTGGGCTTATCAACTGCTGCATCAAATCGCCAAATATATCCAGTGTTTGGAGATAATGATGTAAATGGATCTACCGCAGAATAATTATTTCACTAATTCATGTCTTCAGGTTTGTCCCTCTGTGAGGAAGCTGGTGTCTGGTGGACTAATTGTCAAGTGCTTCACTATGAGCTGCTACTAACGAGTCAAATGGTAACTGTGAACCTGTATTCGCAGCAATTGGAACGTGTTTAACAGGCATTGGAACAGAAGGACAAAACCTGGTTCACTGTTCTTGATAGATAATGCGAGGCCGTATGTCTCACAGGTGTCCAGGAACAACTTACAGAGACTTGATTGGGAGACTTCGTGGTACTCTTATTACTCACTTGATTTGCACCACCATATTTCTCACACACCTCTTCCATTCTCTGAACAGTAACCTTGGCGTTTAAAAGCACCCGACATTTACTACAGGGGGATTACTGAATGTCGATGGTGATTAATTTGATGATTAACAACATGCTACACTCTTTGTAAGCCATGATCTTTTGGGTAATTAAGATCAGCGATAAATTTCTTGTTTACCGTGTATTAACTTTCTTAAATGTTGTGAAAGAAATTATATAATTATAAGAACAAATAATAATGTTTGAAATATTTTATTTGGCAATTATGCAGTCGGTCAAAGATTACTTAATTCATTTATTATCAAATGTTTTTTAAAATAAAGGAATAAAGCACTTATTATTTATATTTATTGATTTCATTTATATATTTTATTTTAATTTTGTCCTCAAACACGTCATACTTCACATTATAAAGGAAAAGACTTAATTTAGATGGGGCAATTTATAGAAATAAATTAAAAAGAAATGGGACGTACCATCTTAATTATTAGCCAGTGCGAAAGACATCTAGCAGATTTAATATTGATACATTAAAATCAAAATATATAATAGAACTTAAACTAAAGATAATAAGTCATGTAAAATTTTTACATGAGGAGATTTAGTTAATTTTAGGTGAACAACGCAATTCAACTAAAATTTATCTATTTTTGGATATTTATAAAAACATTCTTAATATAATGAAATTATTCCAAAATTTAAGATACTTATTTGTAAGGAAATATATTTGGAATGTAATGTAAAAGAAAATTATCTCTGCTATGATAGATTTATAAACTATGGATAACTAATTTTAAAGAAAGTATAAATATAATATTTCCTTTTAAATTAATTACCTATTTCTTTCAAATTATTGCAGCATAGCTGATAAAAAATTATTTTATGGAATTCTTTACAGATTCAATAGACTGGTTTCTTTAATTATTAAAATAACTTTAAAAGATTTAATTTCATTTAAGTTTCACTCCTATAGTTGAAAGTCTAAAACTATTTTCCTGACAAGTTAGAGTAATTAAAAAAATGATAATAAATCTTACATATAAATTATTTGTAAGCGGTAATTCCATTAATTTATATTTGAAATTAAAGACTCTCAATTTAATTGCAAATATAAATGATTAATTTCCGATTTTTATTTAATGACGATTTAACTAATTACAAATACTTTTAGAAATATTTTTCCACATTCATTTCTGACTTTGCATGTGAATTCAAGCATAAAAATACAACATATTCAGAAAATATTCGTTGGAAACTCACTTTGGAAGAAACAAAAGTTTTTCCCCATTTTAAATGCATAGAAAACGGGGGAATAAAGAAACCTCTCTATAGAAAGTCGTTTTGAATGCCTTGAAGAAAAGTGGAAATAAAACTCTGAATAACCGTCACCAATCTTATTGAAGTCTTAGAAAATTTCATTTACAGTGCAATCGAGAAGAAGCAATTTCTATTTCAATTTATTTGACTCAAATTGAATGGATGATTTGAACTCATATACCACCTCAACTTCTCTATATTCATCAACTAAAAAATCCAATTAAATATTTTTATCAAAATTTGATTAGATTAGATATGTGTTACACAGAACGAGTTGCATGTATTTAAATATATTTATTATTTACAAATATATATGATTAACTAATTTGTGACATGGAAATAAATTGATTAAATATTATCGCTTAATAGCTCAGTTTTTCAAATGTTATCGGAGAAAAAACGCAGACCCACAAAAATTAATTAATGAATATAATGAGGCATATAAAATACAATAATAAATCCAGTTTCAGATTCAAAGATATATAATGATCAATATGAAATATGTTTTACATGCAATTTGATTCAACATTATTTTATATATGATTCTGGAAATTTAAGGGTGCAATCATCTAAAATATATATTCATATAATATGATGGTAAAATATATTATTCGGAATTACAGACTGAGAAGTAATGTTTCTGTTTATTCTGTAATTGGATTAATATTCTTCAAACAAAACTTGCATACAGTTATGCATTAATATATGTGTATCGTAAATGTTATGTACAATTGTTTATAGGCATAATAAATACACATCAAATTAAGGTATCTTAATTTCATCAATTGTATAAATCTCAAATACTCATTTTAGTGGAAAAATTTTACAATACAATTTTTATTTAGTAAAAAAAACAAATTAAAATTTCTTATCCTTAAAGAAATCAATCGATTTTGTTTGCATTTTTACACCCTGTTACGTTTGTAGCTATGTGAATGATATGAAATTTCTTCATGAATTCGATGTTTTCATTAAGATTTATGAAGCCACTGTTATTTTCCCCAAGACTAATATAGTAATGTATGTTGATAATGAATTTTCACGTTCAAAGGAAAGACAATGGATTTGATTGAAAGGATGTTTGTCATTAAATGAAAAGGATTAAATGTTTAAGGAAAGGAGTGTTCATTTTTCTTAAAAATATAAAAGTTGAGTATATTAAGAAAGTAAAAGTTTATTGTTTCAAAAAATAGAGATGCACATAAAGAAAGAAATATGAAAATAAATGATATTTTAGTAGATTTGGATAGGAGAAATCTTTCTCACAAGAAAGATTTAACAAAGAGGAAGAAAAGTATTTACATTTCATTATTTCCGTCTGACTACTCAGGAGTAATAGTGGTGGATTATGAAATATCTTTGGAAATAATCTAAACCATAAATGCTTATTACTTAGTTTGATCCGATTAATTTAAATGCTGTGAAGACTTGGGCCAAATAGTATGCAATACAGCATGAGAGGAGCAAATAAAACGGAGAATATAAAAAGATACATGGTAGAAACACCTTTACTTATATTGAAACAATATATAAAAAAAGATGGCACAAAAATAATAAGCTTTATTTTCTCTGGTGACTCTCATTCATTACAAATAAACGACTGAAGGGCATAGAAATGAATAACTGCGAAATGATCTCGCCAAGAGATTATTATTACAGGTAACTTATAACTTTTCCATTCCTATATTCGGAGTTTTGGTTTGAAATTATGAGCCTAGTTGTCTGCATGAGAAGAGTCTAGTGTTCTCATGATAGAAAAATAACCTGTTCTATTCCCGATTTAATGGAAGGTCCATCGTAATCACTTATGACTGTTGAAGAACGTAAAATTGTTCGTGGGTGAAAAATTCACTGAATGAAATGATACCTGTAATTAGGGTTTTTCTGTTTGGCTCCTACATTTTAAGTTGTACAGAACTCTTACATTGAATCAGAGTTTTACTGGAAATAGTAGGATATATCCCCTCATTAACGAATTTTGTGACTTTTTTGTCACCAAGCAATTCTAATCATGGTGCCAAGTAAAATAAACCGTATACATGACACACAAATGACGTAAACACGAGAAAAAAAACCTGGTGGCAAAAAATCCAGAAAAGAAGCAAAACTTCAAATTAGAAACACTTAAAGGAAAGACAAAAATACTAAAATCAAAACAAAAGAAAGGCTTATTTGGTGAAAAATCTCTTAAGGGCATAAATCGTACTTTAAACAGCTTTTCAATATAATTTGCTATCAGTTTTGTCCATTGTTGTTCCGAACATCTTCAGTGCAAGCAGGGCGAAATTCTCTAATTTACAGGTCACTTACAAAATAATATTTAACAGTATGAAAAAATTAACAACAACGCGTTTGAATATTTTTTGTAATACAAATAGCAAATGCAAAAAAAAAAAAAGCATTTTAAGAAAATTGACGTGATTTATATGATTGAAAATCAGATCCTGATTAAAAGCTCATTAGACTGCATTGGTACACATGCATTGATAATCATCATAAAGAAATGATGTTTCACTTATAGTATGAGAATAAACGTTTTTTTCACTTCTTTTCATTGCCATTCATATCTATATATATAACCTTGAAATGTTATGTAATGAGTATCGTTTAACTGACAGAACTTTAGATTTTAGATGCAAGGTGGCATGCTGGAGCTCACTCAAATGTTGAATGTTTATGCATTATGTCATAGAGTGCAAAATAATATTTCGTGCAACGAAATATCTAGTTATTTTATTTGTTTCGAATGTCAGCTAAATTGCAGAATGGCAAAATTTAATGCCATTTTTATGATGTATCAGTGGTAAATAAATTCCAAAATCATTTTAAATTGAACTAAGGATTTTTAAATAAAAGCGAATATTCAAGTATAATTGTATTACGTGCAGGCATTTTAAATGAATTCAAAATTAATCTATTTTTTTACAATATAGTTCACTTAAGAACTTCTTTATATCTGATTAAAATTAAACAAAAACATTATTCATAATATTATTTTACCTGAATAAGTGATTAATACTTAGGATGAAAAGATAAACTGATTAAATTTTAGGTAAGATTTATAAATTCTGAAGTTATTAATATGTGTGCAATTAGCACAGTTATTGTATTTCTTATAACAATATGTTAAGATAAAATGCATCACAGTGATAGTGGCCATGAAAATGTTATTGATACGTTAATATTATTGTGCTATTTAAACAAAAATATTGATATATTTCTTCGTGTTCAAATTTACCTTCCACTTATCAATGGAAATAACTTTTCACTAGGCAGGAGAAATAATTGCCATTTAAACAGTTTGAATCCTCGTGATTGTTTTTCTCTGTTTACATTCGGTATTTTGTAACTCAGTCAATTTAAGAAAAAATTCCAAGAACATTGATTGAGGAACTAGAAGATGATTTTTTTTCAAAGTTTTATTCCAGTTCTCTAAAACTTTCTTCCAGATTTACTTTAATATTTAATCCCAACTTTCCTCACGATCAGAAGTATTCATTTATTTGAAAGAAAACGATATCAGTTTCTTCCTTTTTTTCAGGAATTTAAAGTCCTGTAACTTACTTCAAAATTTTATCTTAAAGTTTCTTTAATCGGAATTAAAATTGTCAAGAATATAATGCGAGTAACTAAAAATGAATAAAGATAATATATAAAATAATATATACTTATTAATCTAGTATGTTCGAATATTAATATAATTTGGATAGTATAAATATATTTATAATCGAATTAAGTAAATGAGATTTGATACTGAATCAAAAATAAATAAAAGAATTATTATAAAAAATAAATATTAATTTTAACAACAAAGAGTATGTGAAACTTTTATCAGAAATAAAATTTAAATAAATTAGTATATGAATAATTTGATGAAGCAAGTATTTATAAGGTTTTTGGTATATAGAAACAGGTAAATAAATTATATTCACGTTCAGATGGATTATAGAATTCATAAGGGTTTTAGTTTCATTAAAATTGAAATTAGTAGAAATGAAGACAAATATTTATAACAAGGTCCTTTGTAGTATGTATTATTTATTATTATTTAGAAGAAATACTTTAAGGATCTTACATTTTCGGGCACTAATTACATATAATCCAGGATTCCAAATTCTGCATTTTTTGGGTGATCAAAAAATGTTGCCAAAATAACGTATGCGGTGACTTACATACTGGGGTGTCCAAAATATAACTTTCTGCATAATTTTTATAGATTTCTGTATCTATGACGTGATAAAAGTCAGGCTTCCAGATATATAAGAAAAATCCACCAAAAAATCATAATACTAAGATATAATCAATAGGTAGACAATAATAAGATCATGAGACACATCCTGAATTACACAGCATCTGTGCGTATTTTTGGGATTTATTGCATCGGCATTATACTTTTCAAAAGTATAAAATTTATTCAAAACGATCAAAAATGTTTATGATATGAATTATATTTACACATGTAAAATATTCTTCACAAAAGAATAGTTAATAATTTACATGATCGCAAGAAATTCGTAAATAATTTTACCTTCTTTTTTCATCTTCGTATTCCAAGAATATCCTATTAAACTGCTACTTTTTTATATTATATAGAAAATACTTTATTTTAAAAATATTTTAAAGCTCAAATAAATGAATGAAAAACGAATAAAGCGGTATTTCATGAAGTAATATTGAAAAGAGTAATTCATCTTTACTATAGAGGAAAAAATAAACAAAATATATAAAATACTTAAATTCATAAAGAATAAAAGTAACTTTGACCCTTTTACCAACATATTTTCATTCCAAATAATATCATCTTATTATACTAGACAATTGTTATTTTTTGAAATTAGGCAATCCTATAATAAAAAATACTAAAAATTATAAGTGAATTTGTCTAGCAATAGAAATAACATGAGACAGAAAATAATAATAAAAGACACAATTTTCATGAATGTATATAAGTTTTTATTTTCATTGTACTAAAGCTAATTATAATATTGACATTTATAAGTTTTCATGAAAAATATATAAATTATGTTCCTAATTCCCTTTGGTAAGGGTTGCTGTTAAGAGGTAAATAAAATTTCCTTTCAATAGTAACTCTTACAAAAAAATGGAATAGAATTGATCAAAAAATAGAATTGAAGAAATAAATTTCAACTTAAATAATACTATATCATTTTCACTAAAGAACAAATTTGAAAAAGAATTTTCATTTTCAGAGTGAAATGAATATCTAATCTTTAAAATATCATATGGTAAAGAAGTTTATGAAAAAAGGAAATGCTTATATTTTTTCTGTAAGAACTACTGATTGCATTTTTTACTCTTAAAATATTCAGTTTAGAAACTTATTTTTACACTAGTATAAGTAAATGAATTTTATTATATACAAAAATAGTAAATATGCGTTTAAACTTAATAAAAAACTTGTACGTGAAAACTTTATTTGTTCTTAATTTGGATAATCGCATACACCTCATTTAATATTCAGAAAAATGTAAAAGAACATATAAGTATAAAGAATTGTGTATAATACATTCATATAGCATCTTATTCCATATATTATTATACATATAATTTTATATTACAAAAATAGATTACATAAAATAAAATATGTATACATTGAAGTGTAGCATGTGAAGAATAAATAATATTCACATTGAAATCAGTTATTAAGGTATGATAAAATTATTTCATGGGGCATTGTCTAAATACACATTTCCAGCGACCCTATTATTTAAGACAAATAATTCGACTTATTTTTTAAAAAATAAGTATGTCAACTTAACATGATTTAGGGAATTTCACAATTAATCGTATCGTGTATTGTTTCTATCATTTTGAAATAGTTGCAACTTTACTGATTACAAAATTCCTCTACCATAAAATATTCTATAATTTACTATTATTTTACAGTAAATTATAATATAAATTGCTTCAATTTATTTCATACATTGTCATGTGTTGTTTTTATACTAAAAGTTAGTTTCTCAATCGATGACCATAACTATTTGTAGTAAACGGTTTCCGAAAAATGTTATTATATTTGACATTCTTCTCAGATTATTCAACTGGACAAACCGATTGCAACAAATTATTTTAATATAGGATTTGATAAAATGATTTATTAAGGACTAAAATCAATATAATTCTAAGTAATTCTAAATAATTATAACATTATAAATTTTTAACAATGATTTTGAAATATTAATTAGAAAATTATGTTATGTGGATAAATTATTTTCAGATATTTCAAGTTCTTTCTAAAATCATCTCTCTTCTCAATATATATATATATATATATATATATATATATATATATATATATATGTATACATGTATATATATATATATATATGTATATATATATATATATATATATATATATATATATATATATATATATATATATATATATATATATATATTTGTGGAATTTAGTTCCCGTAGATTTGTTCCATATGAACAGGAGCTTCATTCCGTTCCTCATTCTAAAATCAAATATAAAGTTTTAACATGAGTGAGAAGTCAAAATGAATATCAGATGGATATCGAGAACGCATGAATATCAGACGGATATCGTTTACTTATGTCATAATATAAAACACGTTAGCTTTTTTTTATTATTTATGTAAATGTGTTCGATCTTCACATACAATGAAAGTTAGGTATTCTCTCTATTAAAAAATTTTCTTCCTTACTTTTTACAAAGATATGTAAATTTTTTCCGGTGTTATTTTAGAATTTACTATTCTAATTTAAAAATTTGCAAATTAAAAATTTTACAAATTTTTAATACATATATGTATAATTATATTACTTTATTTTTTAAATTGGTAAATGATATACCTTTTAAGTGATAAATTAATATACGGATTGTTAGATTAAATATTATAAAGAAAAATGAAAAAAAAACAAGTTATTATTTTACCAAAATATTACCTAAATGAATGCCATACTCTTTAATATACTTAATCCATTAGGTTCGGATCTAAAAGGATTATTTATCATTCTCAGTGAGTCTTGAAATTCTGTTATTAAATGTTTTTATTCGTGAACATGATTGAAGTAATTATCTAGAAAATTATGGTATTATATGAAAGATAAGTCTAAATATGATAAGAAATATATGAAACACTTTTCTTTAAAATCAGTTCTTAAAACAAAAACTACCATGAAAAATATAGAAATGTTATTAAACAACTAAGGTTTAATTAGTTATAAATAATGTACAGCGCCTGTATGTGTAAAGCCCGCACCTACTGTCCCTCACTGCTGCTCGAGCTCAGTGGTTTCAGGACGTGTCCATGTTAATATGTGACATTCAACGTCCTTCCTGTGGTTATTATAGAGAAACCTTTTTAAGATAATAGAGTAATACATAACAACACAGAAAAGCATAGGATGATATCGAAATATTTATTTTGATACTGATATGAAGTATGAAAAGAGGCAACCTAGGTTGCTACAAAAATGTTTATATAATTTCATTGAAGGACAATAATCACTTACGGCATGTATTATGAGCTTAAGAATATTTTTATTGCAAGAACTTTATCTGTTAGATTATCAATGATCACATAAAGTAATTGATGTTGTTGCTGTTACTTATGACACATTGGACAAGCGAAGGCCACTATATTCTTGGCTATGCGAATTTAAGTCAGTAGGATGCGTCTTTTGTTTAACCAGAGTACCACAAAGATGAAAGTACGAAATTACTCTTAACTCCTCCAATTGATGGAACCACCAGATGATCTACTCCCTCAATTTTAATTTTGATATGGTGGCGGAGGAAATATGTAAGATAGATAAGGAATGACATTAAATATTTTTTTATAAAAAAAAAGCTTGATAATACAAAATTTCCTGTAGGAGAAACCAAAAGTGATATAAAATAGTATTCTTGATTTTGATATCAAAAATTGTTGGAATGAATGGATTGCAGAAATATGTTTATATGTTCGCATCAAGTAAAGAATGACGAGCTGATCATTCATATCTTATTCATATAAATTCATCATAAATCATGTCATAAAAATTCTGATTTCTATGTATTGATCAGAAATTCATTTCTAATCATAAATTAATGTGTTTATCTTAAATTCAGATTTCCCTTAATTTTAAAAATACTTATATTGAATATCACAGTGCAGAAATAAATATCATTTTTAAAGGACAATGTCTTTATTTTCATGGTTGATAATGTGGGTATGTACGTAAGTAATAAGTAAATGCAAATACGTGTTATGGAAAATTAATTTTATGAGAAGTGGATAAATTTCATGCAGATATACATTGATATAAAGAAAATATGTTAAAAGAAGAATATTTTCCATTGAAAATACATCAATATGATTTATTATAAAATTGAATCACAGTACGTTTTTAATATTTTGATGTAAAATTGTCTATTTAAAAAATGCCACTTTTGTAAGAATAGATAAAAGTGGGCTTAATAATATAATTATGGTATAATGAAAGGCATTGCAATATTTTTTCTTGTACTTTCTTCACCTATCAAATTATCACTATTTCTTCACCTATCATAGTATTTCTCGACAACTATGGAAATATGAAAACCCTAAAATCTATCCAATTTCTGAATTGAAAGGAAAGCGATAAAAGTAGATTCACAAAGTGATAAAATATCTTTTGAGATTGGAATACTGACTTTTGGTTGGGAAAAACGAATGGATTCTCAGAAAATCCATTTTATGAGACAAAGTTATTTTACTGAACGTTTTACTTGTCGGTAAAAAAATTTAATAAGCTACATTCCATCTAATGTTTCATTTCCCTTTAAAATAGTCAATTAGTAGTTGAATATATAAATTTTATTATCCTAATATTCATCTATAAAATGCTTTTTCACTTTATTTGAATAATTATCTACCAATAAAATACTATGCAAACTCAAGGTTAATTTAAATTTTATCACAGAAATTTTAACAATTTTTTATACTGAAATATATTTTTTTTATAAAATACACCAATGATTTAAATAAAATTTTGTGACTAATAATTTATATTGAATAGAAATTAAATGAAAATATTAAATAAAATTAAAAAGTTTAATGATACATTCTAATTATTGAATACTTAATAATACTATATTCCTGATTAAAATATTTTTTAAATTTTATATTTAAATAGTAATGTTGATATTTTCAAAAAAATATATTTACATATATGAATAGTTGATAATTATTATTAGATTGATTAAATTAATTATTAATAACATCAACACACACACACACACATGAAAATATTATCATTTAAAACAGCATTAACTAGAAATGATTAAATATATTTCCCGTTTCGAATTATAATTAACATCTTTAGTTACCCCCTTTTAATATATGTTAAAAATTATTTTTATTACGTTGTTTGCTATTGTTGCTTGAGACTATCGAGCATATATAGACAGTCTCCATAAGTATACGTAAATATCCAAAATGTCTAAAAAAGATGAATTATAAAAATATTAAATGATAAAATTTTAGCAGAGTACTCGACCTGGCTAAAATTTAAACACTCTAAAATGCGAGCAGTGGAAGACATGTCAGGTGTGCATCAATGGCACTCTGAGTATATTTCTTGACTCTGCTTAAAAATGTTTTTTTTTTCTTTGTGTGTACTTCTGCGGCCACTCAAGAAGCACAAAAAACAGTTAGTTATGAAACCACTTTAATTTGCAAAGATCCCCCTAATACTAACCATTCATTCTTTGTATAAAAATACCAATAATTCATATCTTAGAACAAGTAAAATTTACTAACAATTCTCTTAGACTTCAGTATAAATCATGGGGTCCCAAACTTTTTTCCTCGTGGACCACTTTTATAGTTTTACTATTTTCGGTAGACCCCCTCCTGCTAACAAAAGGTACTTAGGTAGAAGCAAAAACTACTTAAATAAAACTGTATTTAGGTACCTAAAGTTTAATCTTCCCAGGCTTTTACTTCCTTTTTCATAAAAGTTTAGGATAATCTCTGTTATTATTTATATCTATTAATATTTATAATTTTTACTAAATGACTACCTACTACACTCAAGAAGTAAAACAAATATAATATGATTGACCAATTACAATATACAATAAAAATATGCATAACAAATAGGCAGATACTTATTTTTTCCGGTCCTATAAATACTGACATCAATTCACTCACAGTCACACTTTTATGCTTAAAATACTGGAGACAAATGAATAACGTTTTGCTCTTGCAGTAGCATTTCATCCCTTTGCAGGTCTAAACAAGTATTCCGGACGAGCGGCGCACTTTGTAAGTTTCGACATGTGGTGTACACATGTACTATTATCTATTGTTTTATTCAATTCTGTGTTTTAACTGAGTCTCGAATATTTTTTAGTACCTACCTTGTGAATGATACTACCTGCCTACGTTGTTAAGTAAATCCAACCCACATTTTTTGTTTTTTTATTCTGAAAACAACCAGAAAATTTTTCGTGGACTCCTACTTACAACTTGTGAACCCCTGTTTTCTTTTCACGTCAACGTAGACACCCATGTGGTCCCCTATGGACCCTTGGAGGTCCACCTGGACTATTTTGGGAACCTATGGTATAAATTATGGAAGATAAAATATAATAAAATAAATTAAGAAAAGTTTATCAGTAAACATCATCAATTTTTTTTATGTCATTTGAAGAATACAAATAAATTGATGCATTTTAATAGTACTCATTAATCATGGATTATATTAAACTTATATAACTGTAAACGTATTCCGATAAATTATTTTAATTATAATTATCAAATTTGGGGAAGTTATTAAGAGAAATACAAATGATATATATCATGCTTGAAATTGTATGTATTCTACAAAAGATGACAAATATTAAATTAACTAAATGTCAAGAGTGGCATGTATTTGTAACTATTTTGATGAAACTCCTTTGGACAGTCCTAGCATTTTAAAGAATCAAGTTTGGTACAAATACAAACAGAAATTCAAGAAAGTTTTGAAAAACGTTTTATTTAATCTCTTTTAATGTGATACAGCTTCTTCACTTGACGTGCATATTCTCGGGAGAAACGGTTTTTGAATTACAATAATATATATTCATATTTTATGCAATAAAAATTAGCTTTTACATAATGTTAATTTAAAGAGATTTTCTATATAATAGCATATCTTTTTAGCTGATTTCAATGTCCTTTGAGATAAAATATTTTTCAACATTTTAAGAGTTTCATGCTGCTTAATAAACTAATTCCAAGAAAATGTTAACGTAATCCTAAGGATTTAAAAATTACTACAATTAGAAATATTCAAGAATAAACACCTAAAGCTATTGTTTCAAACATAGTTTTATATTTTTTCAATGACTGCAAAACATAGTTACTTAAACAAAACTTAAAGCTGAAGTAAACTCTCAAATATTGCGATGCGACAATTTCAAAAACAATAAAACGTATTTACAAATCTAATCAAATTATGATCATAGGTGATATTATCATATTTATTATGATATGTATATTATGCGAAGTAATAGTATATAGTATAAATCAAAGTTAACTGACAAGCAAAATAAGGTTTTATATATGTATTATTGTATCTAATACACCGCCTGATTTTGAAAATACAACACCCAGGCGAGGTCAGAAAATTATACAAATTGCATGATAGGCGCACCTTATCAAGTTTTGCAAATTATATGAAATGAGCAGTTCTAAAGCTCACGTAGAATAAGATCTAAGGTGAAGAATTGACATAGCTGGAAATATTCGCGGCGTTATCTTGCTTGGAAAATAATTATTAAAAGTTTTTTCCTTGTCACAAAAAAGGCCTATAACTTCAAAGAATGCTAAGCCATCGTCAACGGAGTCAGTTTCAGCAGACAGACGAGTTTGCGAGGAAGATAGCGATCAGACTGAAAAGAGTAGGTCCTAACGGCAAATTGCAAGAAATACACACTTGGACGCGTCGACAGTTCATTGTCTATGGCAAAGATAGTTGGAACAAGGAACTGTGAAATGTTTACCGATGCAGTCAGAGTGACGTTAGCATGCGTAGTCTGACGGGAGGTGGAAGCGGTTACGCAAAGTATGTCAGGCGAAATTCTGCAGCATGTGAAAAACACCCTGGATCCTCGCATACTTAACAGAACCATTTACCGTCGATTGGCTGCTAATGACCTGCATCCATGGCTTCCGCTAAAAAAGACTGTCATTGACCCAACAGCATAAACACCAACGTCTAGAATGGTACCGGATTAGATGGGTGTGGACAAAGGAGTAGAACATGATAGTCTTCTCAGCTGAGTCTCTCTACTGTTGCATATAGCATTTACGTAGAAACAGGTCCAATCCTGTAGCAATTATTAAACGCCCCACCTCACGGCAACGTGACATCATTGTTTGTGGCACCACTGAGTTAGATTAAAGGTCACCTCTTGTTTATTGTATACTGCATTTTGACAGATTAACGTTATGTGGAGGATGTGCTGCAACCGGTGACACTTCAATATCTTCAGGAGTGAATAGTGCCCTATTTTAACTGGATTACAACAATCGCACATTGCTCGTATTAGTCAACATACCTTTTAAAGTATACAGCAACTTTCCTAGTCACCTTACTCTCCAGATCGCTCACCAATCGAACACGTTAGGGATATGATTTAACATCAATTGCATACCTTGCCAATACCTCCTTTAGAAAACACATTTTCCAAAATAGTCAACATTGAAAAGGAGGTTTTATTTAAGACGCCATCAGTACTCTCCTTAGTTCTCTGCCTATACGTGTTGCTTCGTTTATCGCCGTTCATAATGGAAATTCAACCTATTGCCACAACCTTTTTCTCTCTCTGCATTATGCATATGATTTAAAAACAAGGATCACTTATTGTTCGTTACTACCTCTTTCAGTTTTCCGAATTTCATCACTTTCTGGCAACTCCTTCTTGATGTTGCTTTTTTAAAATCAGCAGTGTATAATTTACATAAAATTAATTCCGAACCCACAGGAGGACACTGTAGTCACCAATTAATCGTAATGTTGTAAACTACTATTTTGTGAAGGTAATCCTTCACTGAGAGATCACATGTATCCCCTAGTCAGACAGCTACACACAACCGTTTCATCAGCAGCCCCTACCCTCCCAGTCTAGACGAGTCAATGCATTTTTTGGTTACGGTATAACCGTGAACTTCCAAAAAAGGAGTTGATTTGCTATTGGAAAAATCCAGATGAATCTCTCCAAATCCAACTAGGATGCATTGATCACCGCTAACCACATTTCAAAGAAGGAACGCGTAGTGACGTCCACGGAGAGAACACCCCCATTGCATATGACGACTGGAGTTACGTGTCATCTAAGAAGTTTTTATCGTAAAGTGAGTCGTATTCACGGAAAATTAGAAGGAGACATAGAAAACCTCCAGCAACCACCCCAAGCTGATACTCAAATCAATCTTTTACAAAGTGAGACGGAATCTGTTTAATGAAATTTGTCTCAAAAAAGGGAAGATGTTGCATATTTTGTTGCCAGAAGAGTCCAGGTTAGTTAAAATATTTAGCTTTTCACTGATGTATGTGCCATGGTGGTCATGGGGGATAATAGAGACTTCTTCCAAGCAGCATAATAGTTCAAACATTCGCTAAACAGTTGCATCTAGTCGCTGAGATCTGTAGTTACCAACGAGGAACAGTACTTTTACACTTTTTAGCAAAATCTCTAGTAATTTCCAGCAGAATACATGTGAACTCGATGATTAAACAATTAAACAATTAGAAAATCTATGGGAACTATGCTTTAGCCATCTGAGAAGCCACTTATATGGCAAACTAACTCATTGTGCTTTTATATTTAAAGAAAACATTAATGTAATCAATACAAGTTCACAAGATCGGAACCAAAAATGCAAAATTGTTTCTAAAACACGACGCATTGGTAATCTTTGCATTTCAGATGCCTTTAGTTATTATTTGGAAATTGATACTTTGAGGTCTTGTTATCCTTAACAAATTGGTATACAAGAGTCTTTAGTGGACACAATGCCAAATAAAATTGTGTGGAAATATGCAAACACTGTCATTTAGGATCTTTATTTATTTTGGTCCACTTTAGGTAAGATTCTACACAACATGTTGTAAGACTCCTCAATGTCTGTTCTCAAGATGTTAAGGGCTGTCATTATGAATGTGTTTAGGTAGTGTGGTCACAGACTTATCCTTAGGTAGGTGGGGTCTGTCTTGTCGGATATATATTTTGAGTATTTGAGCGCTGAGAATTTTTTAAGCGCTGTCTGCATCTATGGCCATTGGTTTAATTATCTCTAGTTTTTTGATAAATGGGACAAGTTTTTTTTGTTATTGTTAACTTACCGTACGAGTATATCTTCCGAGTATTTATTGACATGGTGAGATGTTTTCAAAAGGACAGTCGAATGCATAGTACTGTGGGTTTCCTTCTTGCCATCAGATAAAATCTTCTGCGGACGCTTTTCAAAGTTTATGAATAAAAGTGGGAAATTCGCCGTTTATAACTACAATTTATTAATGTTAAGATATGGGTTTAGGATTCATCCTGAGTTTTGAATGCTTACAGACAATGTAAATCTTATTTGAAAATTGTAAAATGTAATCTTCTCCCTGAAAAAATGAATTATTTACTTTATAAATTTTATTTGATATTATAACTCTTGTTATCTTAACTAAATATATAACTTTAAAAATGAATGAATTGAAACTAACGATATGTAATTTTGAAAAAAAGAGAAAATATATTATTTTACAAAATTCAAATTGAAATACATCCAAAAAGTAAGCAGCAGTGTTAATTTATGTTCAAGATAAGGTAAGAGTTAATATATTCATATGTGACGAATATATATTTTTTGCATTTAAACTATATATATATATATATATATATATATATATATATATATGTGTGTGTGTGTGTGTGTGTGTGTGTGATATATTGTTTTTTACTTTTTACTCACTAGTAGTTGCATTTTCAACATTTTGTTCATTTTCCTTTCAAAATATAAGCAAAAAAAGTGGGAAAATTGATTGATTTTCAGGAAATCTATAAAAAATTAATGTGTCCATTTTTAGTACCCGATTTTTATCTAGGACGGAAATCATGGAATTCAAAACTCGGATTTTTCTCTTAAGTAACCTACTTTTATGTATCGGAAAGAAAAGTGATCCAATAAAAAAGAAATGAATTATTCACAGAAAGGATTTTTCTCTTGAATACATTATATTTTTGTGACATATATTTACATTGTTATGCCAAAAAACAAAACACCGCAATCATGTAGCTCTTCAATTTCGTATATAATTAATGTAAAATGTAATGTTGCTAAAAATAACAAGAGAAATAAAATATATTTAAATAAAATTCATGTAGTATGCTAGAATAACATTTCAAAAATTGATAGAAGATGAAGCTTTTGTAATATATTTTGAAAATTACTTCGAAATGTGTCTTGAAAATAACATTAATAATTCTCAAAATGAGTTTTTTAAGTTTTAAAAATAGATCCAAGAGTATTTACTTTTAACAAATTTATAAAATTCTCAACTAATTGTGATGCTCTCTTATATATGAGTTATAAATTTTAAAATGTGTTAAAATGTTCTGAATCTTTTGAACGAATACTTTTCAATAAAAATCTTTTAAATGTTTACTTTTCACAATATATGTAAAGGAGAATTTAAATGCTTAGTATACAAAGATGTATTTTTTTCTTTGTATACACGAGACACTAGAAAAAAGTCATAGTAATTCATTTTTTGACATTTTCTGTAATTAGATTTGAACTTTAAGAAAATATGATATATTTCATTTTAATATGAACATGTTCAATTATTGATATGCAAAAGAGTATATTATATAGTTATTGAACTATGTATTAAGTGACATGGTTCAATATTTATATCATATACTCAGACTCAAATGTGAATACCGGTTCATGCTATTCACATTTGACGGTGTGAAAAAATTCATCTGTAGGAAATAAAATTCTTACTTTACATTAAATGCTTACTTCTTTTGATACCTCGAAAATAATTCATTCATTGAATGCTTGTAAAATAATCACCTATTAATATTTTAATTTACTCTGTGTAAATAAAAGTAAATATTCTTATCATAAAATATGCAGGTTATAATGTTATGGTTTTAATTTTCCTAAAAAGGTTTTTAAATAATATTTGAATTTTCCTAAAAAGCATGCTTTTTTATAAAGCTTTTTATAAGAAGAATTTAAAAAAAAATTCTTATTGATGCAAACTAGATTTTGATAAGAAAATTAATATTAATTTCTGATTCCAAACAAATAATAAAATTACAAATAAAATTAAATTAATAGATAATTGTGAACAATTTTATGTGTATAAAATCTGATCCACTCTTTTCATCATATTATGTTTCCGAAAGGAACAAATTTTTTAATATTCTTTCAAAATTTCTTGTAAAATTTTTAGCTAAAAATGAATAAATAATTTGCGCTTGAAATTACTATTAGTAAATATTTTCATAAATGCTTAAAATTATTTTTACAACGTAATTTTTTAAAATACCTGTTAACTTGTTTTAACTTATTGAAAACACCTTTATATTAAATCAAATCTTTGATGAGGATACTGTAAAATACTTATCTATTAATCTAAAAATATTAGCCTTACAATTTCGAAAAGTTTTCATTTTACAAGAAAATTAATCTCTTTACAAAATGTTAAGCATAAATTGATTATAATGCCTAATACTTATAGTAAGGTATTCCACAGTTAGTAAATTTTAAATGATTGCAATATTTTTTTCTTTTTAATGCACACACACAAAACATCTATAGGAAAATTAATGAAAATTTAATGTATAATTTTAATTAACACAATTTTTTCTTAATCAATTCTATGAAAGATTAACTCTTATAAAATTTATTTCTTCAATAAAATTAATATCTAAAACAAGACCAACACATAGTGCTCTTTTTATTTTATTGAATTTAATTATAGGTTAATTGTTATCTTAATTAGATGCACACTTTTTAATAATTTTTTTTATTAATAAATATTATTTTTCTGCATTTCTGAAAAAGTATTTTATTTTGTAAGCTCAAAAGATATTTAAACTTTTTACCCTAGAAAATATTGTTGATAAAATGCCAAAAAGCCCAGACCTCCATAAATCAGAATTTAAGATTTTTTTTAAAGAAATAGAAAGCCAAGTAAACAGCAATTGCTAAGAAAATCCAAGGTTTCGCCCACAAAATCTCCTTTTTTGCAGATGTATAAAGAGGACGAAACTTGAAATAAAAGAGAAAAGATTTATTTTTGAGAGGTATTTCTTTCCGGTGTTTTGCGAAAGAATTCCTAAGTTTGAAACTTTTGATTTTAAACTAAATATATTGCCTTATTATTCATTTGAATTTTATTTTTCCAACTTATATAAAAAACATTAAAATTGTTGCTCTTTGTTAATATATATTTTTCTTTTTTTTTTCTTTTTGCATAAGATGATCTTTAATTTTACAAACGAATTCCTGACTGTACAAAAAGTTTCAGTCAAATAAAAAGTTTATATTTTATATGATTATTTTTTGATAACTATTAATAAGTAGATAAATAATTATCAATTAACGATTGAAAATACTAGTTTGGTTATAAAAAACTAAAAAATTTAAAAAATTATTTTTATTATCATATATTGAACGTAATAATTCCCAATCAAATTGATGATAAAATCAGTGCTTCTTTTTTATGATGTGTTTAAATATATTGTAAAGAATTTCTTTTCATAAGCCATAACAGTTGACAAATAGTAAATACTTTTATTTTTATTCTACTGTTATACTAATTCTGTCATTAGAAGATATTAAACAGTAATATACATAAAATCACTATAATTTATTCAATAAAAAACTGATATAATTTTATACAATAAATATTTTACATTCAGAAACATAAAATATTTTTTCCTACTTACCTCAAATATATATTATCTAAGAATTACTTTTTCTTGTGTATCCCTTATTTCCGGTTATTTTAAAAGTTTGCAAAAATAAACTTTATAATACATTTTAACGCAATTTATTCGAAGCATTATTAAACAGATATAGATTATAAAAATATTTTTAATAAAGTATGTGAAATATTTTTTCTTTAAATGAAAGTGTGACATTTGTCAAATCAAACCAATTTTTATCACAAAGAAAGTAAAACTGTAGTAAAAAATGAGAAACGTTAAAAGAATTTCCAGGGAAGTTGATTTCTAAGCATTGTTGATGGTTTTATTAAAATACATTTCAATTGTAGTTATTCAAAATGTAGAACTCTGAAAATATTATGAGAATTAATTTACAATCATTATATAAATGCAAACATTAAAATTCTATACTATAATAATTTATTTGTGTAAGAAACTTAGTTCAAGAATATATTTAATGAAAAAATGAAGTAATATTTTTGAGAAAAAGTTATTTTGAAGTAACAAAAAGGAGAAATATTTTTTACTTATTTTTTAAACAAGAAATAATTAATATTCATTCATTTAATTAAAATTTAACGGTACTTAGCTTATATATTCAAGAAGACTGCGTACATTCAAGAAGACAATGTTTTTTTTCCCGCAAAATGTTTGCTATACTTTTACTGCCTTGGAAATCATAAACATGCTAAACAAAAATGAGCAATTTCTAAACATATATACTGATCACTTGTTTATAAAAATTCAAAGGGTATTATTATATTCAAATTATATTCATTGTTGTTCTCTGCATTTGCAAAATCTGAATTTATAAATTATTTTAATAATTCAGGGTTCTTATAAAAATGTATACTTCAAAAAGATATGCTTTTAAGTATGACAACTTTTAAATAATATTCGCTTACGTTATTTACAAAAAATTCTTCTCTATACTTTTCATTTGTAAATTAAATGTAACTTCTAATTCTATAGTTTATTCCTAATGATTTCAAAAGTGTTAAAACATGCAATGAAATTTATTGCATATAATTTGTATGAATATATTAATAAAATGATATAAAAATGAAATCAAATAAAAAATTAAAATAAACATCAAAACAATTTCAGAAATGTTAAGAAAAATGAATTTATCAAAGTATTTCATCTCATGCAGAGAAGTCTGAATTTTGGAAGATTTTTACTGTTTAGTATAACTTCAAATCTAATGAAAAATAAGTGTAATTAGAAAAAAATGAAACTTTCGATAATATAAATACCTATAAATGCAATTTTTTACAATTTTATACTATGCAATTTTTAAATACCTAAGTAAAATATAACTATGGTATTTAAAAATTGCATAGTTATATTTTACTTACAAGGTACTTCATTATAAATAAAGTTCTGATTTTAAAATGAATATAAGTTCACAATTTCCCTATACCAGCTTATGTAAATGAAGTTAAACTACAATTTTACTGTATAGTTCGTTAAAATAACTTCATTTTTCTGAATATCTCCAGTTGATTTTTAAGAGTTTTAAAGTGTAATTTGTTTAGCGAATTTTTTTAAATTCTCTTTTTTAAATATATTTAGCTACTATAGAAATTTTATGCATAAATAAAAATATTGGATATTCAACTGAACTCTAAGTGCTTAGAGTAAAACATAAAATTTGAAAACTGAAAAATTTAATTTGCAGAAAAACATAAAACCTGCTGTTGCAGCAAAATAGTAATGGAAATGTTAATGTAAATTTTAATATTGTCATAATATTTAAAATATCTTTGTTTTCAAAATGAATTTAGCGGATTTATTTTATTTCAATAAATTAATTTGTATCTCATTAAATTAACTTGAATTAAACTTTAAAACTAGGGTATTTTAAAAAGACATAGTATAAAGTTTAATAGAAAAATTAGATACGACGTTTATGAGTCAAATTTTATTTTCCATTACTCTTTTTCGTTTACATAAATGTATAGTGTGAAATATTTTTGTATTAACAATGTAGAATAGTAAAATACCAAAACAACGTTTGTAATCTCTAAAAAATGGCATTGTTATAAAAATAATTAAAAATATGATAATGAATCAGGTTATAGTGCTTGCGTTGATGAAGCAACCGATGTGAAAAAAATTATTATCTGTTGTTTATAAAAATTATTTCCGTTGTCGATAAAAATGCCAACTGATGGCGGAGAGGTTATCATATCAAACTTCGAAGCATTAGGACCAATGTTCGAATCCTGGTTTGGCCATGAATGTTTCTTTCACTTTTTGCGTTTGTCTTTCTTTATCACTTCATTTTTGGGACGAAGATATCACACCCACTGGGTGCCCCCTGTATGAGATGACACCACTTCACCCATTATAGAGAACTGAATAGGGCAAAGGCCTAAAGGCAGCTGTAGTTAGAAAAGAAAAGGTTTATTAAAAATTAAATATCATTTTTTTTAAAAGTTCAACATATTAGAATTAATGAATTGCCTATTGATGTTTCTAATGAAGTGTTTAAATAATTCCAGAAATTATAGAGAAAAAAAACACACCTCAAAAATGTCGAAAACACAATCACATTTCAGATTTTATATTAGAAGCATTTTGTGCATAACGTTAGAAAATGCATTTAGGTAATTAACTATAAAAATACAAATGATTAAATTAAAATTCTCGCTCACTTTTTATAGTTTAAAATTACACAGTCTTTTATATTTATCTTTGAAATATAATTATTACATACAATAAATATTGTCATAAATAACATGCCCTTTAATAAAAGTAAAATATATTGTATTTTTATTTTGGTGAAAATTTGGTTCTTCATGGATACCTTATTTTATATTAATTACTAGAAACAGTGTCAGATAATTATGAAAATAATTATAAGTTTTGAATCGTAGAGTGATATAAATATCAAATTAAGAAAATTTTGTCATTTAAAATATAATTAACTAATGAATAGATTCCATAAAATTACAAATTTAATATCTTAACCGCACTAATACCAAATATATTTTTACTGTATATAAATGAATTTTCCATTAATAATTTTCAAAACAGAAATTATTGTATTTGTTTTGGTAATATTTTAATGACGCATTGATATATTGACTGGAATATAAACAACTGATCCTCTTTAATTGATAGCTGCTGTTAATTTATATGAAAATTTCTAATATTTTAAATTTTATTTTGCTATTTAAACACACATACATCCGTTGTCCACTTACACATGATATAACAGTAAATCCTTTAATATATGATCATGTAAACAAAAATATATAACAAACTGAAATCTTATAACAGAAAAAGTATTTTTATCTCATAAAGTATTCCATTTTTTTCTAAACATTGATTTTAAATATGAATGTTTAAAATTCGAGTAAATTATTATAAAGTTTTCAAACTTTTAAAAATAAATCTTAATGAAGTATTCACTATTGAGAGTTAAAAGGAATAAATTACAGTATTCTCTGTGTTGGATCTAACAAATAGATTGAATTTATATTCTTAAATTTGTTCCAAAATCTTCAACGCAATTATTCTAATTTTTTTAATTTCCTTTTCAATGTAAATGGATATTTGAAGTCATCTATCTCATTAAATTAATTAATTCAATGATTGAAATTTAATCTATTTATTTCAATGGTCCAATGAATTCAATACAAAAATTTAGAAATAAAATTAACATTTTAGCATTTTTATATAAACTTTTAACCGTTTAATTAATAGCTTCTCCCAGAAGGTAGGAGCAAAATATATAAATAAAAATTTCCTTTCTTTGGGGATAATTAGGTATTTCTTAATTGCCCTGTTGATTCAATTTCCTTCATTTGATAAAACTGGAATTTTAATTACTAACCATTAGCTGTGCTGACATTAATTTCAAATTATATAATTTATGAATAATATTTCATTTGTACAAAAACTTTTGTCTAAAATGCGCTTAATACAAGAAGTTATTAAAATACTTAAATGATTCTGTTAAATTCTTGTTCACTATAAAATAAGAAACTAATGAGAAGGTAAGCATGTTTTAACAATCTTATATCGATTATCAGTGATGCTTAAGCGATAAATGACGCGTATAAAATTTAAGCATTTTGAGGCTATGATATTTAATTTTATTCTGGCCTGTGTAGGTACTATTTGATGTGTAATCCTCCATAACGAGTCCTTAAGAGTTAAAAATGAGATTTATAATGACACTGTTGGTTATTACACCACATGATGAGTGATTGGTTGGTTGAATTTTTACAAAAAGTAATATTTTACAAACGAGGTTATTGGTACATAAGAGATAAAACTACTCTTAAACAAAACGTTCACCAATAAAGCTCAAAGGAAACACTTAGGGCTAAACTGAAGCACAGAATGCTAAATGTTATTTATTATTATTCATCGGAGGTTCAGCAATGATATTATTTTGTGGATGTCCTTTCTTCCAGATAATGTATTCAGATATTATTTTTTACAAACAAATATTCCTCAAGAATAATATATACAAAAGTTACTCGTATAATTTCAGATATCACAAAAGTTTGTAGAGCAGTTCAAATAAAACTTTAAAAAAAATTATAAACTATTTCAAATGTGATCTTTTTCTCCAAATTTGGCTTCGGAAATGATTTTATAAGTGGTGCCTTTAGTTAGTGCGCTTTTTGATACAGTAATTATATGTTATGAACTAACACGAACAAAGGGAATTTTACTACAACTTATTTTTATTTTGATTCTTTTATAACGCATTGGAGAAATGAATGATACTTTATCATTTCAGCGAATTGAATTTATATAAACATCGTTTTGATTGGGTAAAAAGTGAAAATTGATTGGTATACGAGCTGTGTGAGGCTACCACTGCCTCCTGGTCGTAAGCGTGGATCCACTCCTGCTGACGTTACTCTGGTTGCACCAGCACCGTATAAGCGTTCCACAACTCCTTGTTTCAAAAATTGGTTGAATAGTCGGTGAATTTTGGTCGCATTCAGGTGTCTGTTAGCTGCGATTGGCCGTAAGAACCAACCTTCTCTTCTCTGTCCAATCACCAAGTCCCTCATAAACTCAGCGGTCTACAAAAACCGACACCGTTGATGATGATCTCTGCAATTACACACTTCATTTGCGACAAGAACAAACTTTTAAATGTTTATTTTCCAAGCAATAATAACGAAGTGAATATTGCCCACTCTTCTTGTTCCTCACTTATATCTTATTGCACATGCACTGCACTGGAGATACGCATTTCACATCATTTGTACAACTCAGTAAGGTGAGTCTTGCCATTATATATATTATATATATATATATGTATCTTATTACAGTTTTTCTTTTTAATTAATGTCAAAAAATTGAAAATTGAGTAAATATTCAAATAATATTAATATATTAATTCAATGAAATATATCCTTTTTTTACCTGATTTAATATCATTTGAGATTAATTATAGAAAGCAACATCAACGTAAAACATTTCAAAATAATACGACAAAAAGAAAGATTAATCATTCAATTACAAAAAAGACTCCACTTATTTTTACTAAATTGAAATTTTAATCAAAATAAATTTAGAATGGGGGAAATATTTAATTACTTAACATCATGTTAAATATAATGATCTTTAGGAAATTTTGTATGAAATAGGGAAACATAACCAACTTTAATAATGTATTAATTACAACAAATAAGGTATAACTCGTACAATTACCTTAATATATAAAAAAACTATATTTGATTCCAACTTTTGACATGGTTATGACATCTTTTATTTCCTTTGATTAATAGAATTTTAATATATAATAAGTTGAACTATTAATTCGGGTAAATAATTATAGTTAATAAATTGCAAAAGGATTAAAAATTAAGAAAAATTTAATATATTAAATGATTCAAGAATCGTAAATAATGGTTTTAATAATTACAAACATTATTCGCAATGATTAGTATTAAGACAGCTCTCTACACCCAGAAAGGAAAATTTTTTTGTGTCATTTTTGTATTAAAAAAGATCATTAAAAATAAATGTAACTGATTACTGCTCAAAAATCCAAAAGGACTGAATTTTGACAATTTTAAGGTAATTTTCCCTTCTTATAAAGCTATAAAAATCTTTTTTAAGTGTAATGCATAAATATTCTTATATGACAAGAAAAACCACATTTAACAGTGAGGAAACATTGTGTCAGTCCCTCCCTTGTGATATAAAGAGGAATTCCTTTACAAATTAAGAGTATTTATATATTAATTCTCATACTTTTTAGAATTATATATTAATTCTCATCCTTTTTAGTTAATGAGAATCTATAGAAAAGCACAAAATTATATATGAGAGAGTTTGATAGACTTCATAGTAGAAACATTTAGCGTATCAAATATTTTTGAAATTATGCATTGAAAATATTAAGTTAAATCATTATTAATTATGCAGAATAATTTATTTACTGTCCAAATTAGGTTCTATTTGAATTTATAGTTATAAAATAGGACTGTGTCTTTCAGAGATAATGAAAGTTGCTGATTCAGTGGTCATTTTTTGAATAGGGAATTATTTCTTTTTACCAGACAGCTATGAGATTAATAAGGTGGAAAATATTTGTTTGAGTACTTGAATCATTATTAGAGTATTAAATTATTCACATAGTTTTATCAAAAGTTAAAGCTTATAACCAAGTAAACAAATCATTGCAGTAGTTGGTAATTATATGTCAGAGGGTAAAAAATTAAAGAAGCTCGGAAAGAAAGTACAGTTTATCCAAATTTGCATAAAAGTTATTACTGTCTTCGTGTTTATAGAGTATGAAATATTACAGCATACTTGAAGAGCCTAGTTTTATTTTTTTTAAATCGAACAAAATTTTAATTGAAAGCAGACCTTGTTAACACAACCATTAACTTAATTTGTTATAGAATATAAAACAATTTATAATAAACATTACTCCAGAAGTAACATTCAGGAAAATAATATTCAATTTAAAAATGAGTAGTACACAAATATGGGAAAATAACTTAGAATTTTCCCTGAGTTGTTCCATTAATTTGTAATTTTTCCATATTATATGCAATGAATTTAGTAGCAAATTTGTATGTGGTTTGTAGACATATCAAGTTTGTAAAACTTATGTTTTATTTCATAATAATTTTGGTGATTGTAATTCCATTTTTCAATCGATTTCTAGCATATTTTATTTTAATCATTTGTAAAAAATATTAGTATTAAATATCGTAATAACATATGTATAAAATAAACTTAGTATTTCTAAACAGGATAATTATTTGTAAAATTAATATACCTGAATTTTATTCATTTAAATTATTCAAATAAGGTATTGATATAAAACATTCAGGACAAAGCAATTCAATGATGTCTTTGCGTTATGAATTAGTTATAAATTGTTTTGAGAAAGTTTAATAAATGTTTTAGAGTTAAAATAAAAATAAATTTGTAAAAATACAAATAGTTTTCTGTATAAATACACACACACACACACACAAACTCATGAATGATAGGCATGAAAATATTTCCTTTATATAAGTTTTCATGGACATCATGAAAGTATTTGAAGCTTCATACATTTTAATGATAGGTATTGAAATATCTGCTTTTGTATAAATTTTTATGCATATCAGGAAAATATTTGAAGCTTGAAATAAAATATATTCATCAAAAAGAAAAATATTTTAATGCTTTACAATATTTTTCAGGCTGTGAATATACTCTTTTTCTGTGATATATATATATATATATATATATATATATATATATATATATATAACTTTTATTTTTGATTATATAGTTCTTAATACAAATTTTTGTAAGAATTGTCAGTTTCAGAAGATTTAAAAAGGGATTTGTTATTTTTTTAAAATTGTCTATGGTTAGTTTTGCAATTGAACTTAATAAGGGAATGAAAGAACGAATGAATACTTTATAGATATGCTTAAACTTTGCATACTATGAATAAATTTTAAAATTAATGTTCAAAAATTTATATTCCTCATTATTATTTATGTATAGCTAACAGTATTTCCTAAACTTAAAATTATTTATGAATATCTATTTCAATGAAACAAGAATAAATAATATTATTTTTAAACTATTATTTAATTAGAATTATTAGTTTCAACAAAGACAATGTCTAGAGGTAATGATACTTTTTAAAACATTAATGATGTATCATCTATTTAAACAAGATTAATTTATTTTTTGATTCAGTATTTTTCCGTGTATCATTATAATTAAATTATTTGTAAATTTAAACTATATTTTTTATAGGAAAGATATGATTAAAAGTTGAAGTTTAATTTAAATATTTACATTTTAAAAAAGAAAATTCTGATAAGGTTTGCCGTCTTTATAGAATCCCTTTCTTATGTTTTTAAAAAATTTCATCGATTGATTGATTCATTGGTATAAAATAAATTATGAATATCTAAATCACTATGATTCCTGCATTTGAATGCATTCTTTTTTTGCGTGAAATGTTTATATTTTAAAAGTATGCATGCTCAAGTCTTAATTATTAAATATTTTAATTTGAAATCAATCTACTCAGAAAAGTGTATCATTTTTCAAAATACACGTATTTTTTAAGGGATATCGATCATTTAAGCAAATTATCATAAAAATACGGGGCTTATGTTGGTTCAATGTCAATAAAAGAATCTTTTAAAAACCACAAAAGTTTGATTCGTAGCAAATTTTTCAGGAAATTGAACAGATTCAGTTCGCACTTATTCAGCTCTAATTCAGCTAATACTACAGAAAACACCTTCTAACTACACAAGACTAATACTTCAGAGAGACAACTGCTTCCATACTCTAGCATTCAAGATCGATCATCTTCGTTATGTCAAAGAAATAAGTAGTACCGAAACATTTTGCAGAACAAAACCTGTTTTATTTTTTTAAATATTTTTTATTTATTTATTTATATTTTGTCAAAAAATTATTGTGGAATGTTTCGTTCCAGAATAAATACCATAACAAATGACTAGTAATACCTTTCTGCTTGTAAAACATCATACTTAATTTTTGATTTAAATTGTTTGCTACATGTTCATGAGTATAATTCACAGCGCATGCACATATTCCTAATTTACATGTCTGATATTCATTCAATACGTATCAAATGTTACATCATTATTAATACATTTGTCATTATTTTTTCGATGATGATTTTACCAAATATCTGTTTGTTAAAGTATGTCAAAATGAGAATAAATAAATATGATCAGTTAATTTCATGAATATGTTATTTTTTATAAACTTATATTATTTTATATTACATTTTCAACTCAAATAATAACTTTATTTATACCTATAATTCCTATCATTTCAGTTACGTTTTTCATTCTAGTTATAGATACAATTCATTTTTATCAAATGGAAGTTTGATGATCTTTCTGCTCAAAAAATGACTGCTAGAAATAAATATTTTAAATGTAAATAATAATTTTGCCCTTCTCAATGTAATTGCCCCACTTAAAAACGTTTTCTATATGTAATGACAGGTTCTTTGATTTTTATGATTTTTTTCTTCCACCAGTTCATTAATTCAGGTAATTGTTGCATTTCTCAGCAAAAAAACTAAAATGACAGCAAATACTTAAAAGCACCCAAAACACGAAAGATTGAGTAGTTTTCACGCAATCGGGATTTTAAATACCATCGTTCCGGTCTCACATTATTTTCAAGATTCAAGAATAATTGAATCAGTTTCGAAAGAAATCTTCAGATAGTTTAATTTTTTCTCCACCAATTTTCATATTTTGTCTAATAAAAAGGAGCAGGCAGGAATGTTTAAAATAAATTAAATAATGAATGTTTAAAATATTATGTTAAAAATCAGATGAGAAGAATGCAATTATATTTTATCATAAGGAATGAGACAGGGAAATTCTGAATCGTCTCACTGTGCGCGGTGAATATTTAATCTTCAGAGATCTTCTTTTCCTATAATTACAACAAAACGGTTTTTATTTTCTGAATAATTCTCAAATTCATATTTATTTTCGAAATTTTTTCCTTGATATAGTCAATGTATAAAGAAATTAACTAATAAATAAACATATATATGTGTGTGTGCGTGTGTCTGATATGTATTACGTAGTTATCTGCTTGTCTTGGTGAAAAAAAGACAGATTACTGAAGAAGCAGAGATTTTGAAGAATAACTTTCATTAATACATTAAGAATTTATTTGTGTGAAGACGTGTCACGGCATCTGTAACACGTCTGCTCGATAAGAGAGCTGAACCAAAAAGCTAGGAGAAAACTCAGCCCTCATCCGAAGGGTACAAGCATATTGGTCACTCATTCGTTGAGAATAGTGGAGCGAGTTTACATCATCATTCCTTAACCATACTTGGTAATGTACATATTGGAATTCCCCAACAAGGATGGTGTAACTCATGCATTTGTTAATATGAGCCAGTTATACATTAAAAAGGTGCAAATTAAAGGATAAGAAAAATGAATATATATATATATATATATATATATATATATATATATATATATATATATATATATATATATATATATTACATGGCACTATTTCTTAAATTCTTTTGTTCTTATTTCTTAAGCTTATTTGCGTTAGATAATATTTATTAAAAACTTAATTTGCGTCCATACTTTAACGAATATTCCTGAAGTTTAATATAATTAAACATAAACTGTGCATTTAATTCTTTTTGCAGATTATATAGATAAACTCCTTTTCTATTTAATTATATACTATGCAGTTTTATTAATTGGGGAGTAATAAATATTGACTGTTACTCTGCTTTATTGTGTATTAAAATATTTAATATTAAATAAACATTCAATGTGAAATTACAAAATATTTTAAAATGAAAAAAATATGAAAGAAACCCATTATGTGAAGTAAGTTATTGTAGCCTGATGAAATACGATGTTATTCTCTTAGGAGAAGTTTACGGGTTCAAATCCTAAGTAAGCCAAAAATTGCTTCACTCTATAAAAATGACAAGCAAAATGTGCGATGATATCGTATTTCTCCTAAAACGATATGAAGATACATTTAATGTGTGTCTAGCTAAGTTTTTCTTTTTGTTTGTTTAGCTCTACTTTTATTTTATCTGGACTTTTCAGTAAGGTTAGATTCTTCATAGGATATTTTTCTCAATTTTTATTGCAGTTTGAATATTAGATATTTTGCTTTATAATTCTTACATTTGTTTGCATATTTTTAGTGCATCTTTTACCTTTGTTTTCTTCCCTTGAGTTAAATAAATATTACACTCTAATTGTCTTAAAATATGCACTGAAATCTGTTCAAAGACCTTATAATATTTTACACATATTTAGTTTTTTTTTAATTTTTTTTAATCTAAAATTTTTTTAATTATTTATTCTTTTGCACACTTTAGAGTTTAATCTATATATAGATCTTAGATTTTTAAAATTAGATTATAATTTTTTTTTAGAAATTGCATTTTTTTCCCAAATTTTAAGTTCGAAAATTCGCAGAAGAATTGGAAAACTTTGTGTTATTTTAATTCAAATTGTCAGTTTTACAAAATAGTTAGGATGTTATTTTAACAAGTATTTCTTCTTTTTGCACTTGTAAAGCATACAGTAAGTTGAAAGTATTTTAAAATAACAATCATCTTTAAAAATTTTAGAAAAGTTTTTTGTTGTTAAAAGTTTATAAGTAGAAAACTAAAGTCTCTATGCCATTTTTGATAAAAGAAAAAATTTAAAGAGTTCAAAGTATATGTCAGAAAATAAAAATGTACAATATAAACGCCGCAAGATAAAAGTTTAAGGAAAAGACAAAGTATATAGTTTTGAAAGATACAATTTGCTTTTCCAAAGCGATTTAATGGATATAATAGTAAAATAATTGGAAAAAATAAATTTTCCTTTGACAAATATGAAATAAATAATCACATGTCATACTTTAAACAGAGATTTATAATCTATTTTTAAAAAAAAAATGTTTAATACTTTCTAAGTAATAGGAATATTTTATTTTTAGAAAATCGAGTGGCTGCATAAAGCCACAATATAAGATATTTATCTATCACGATATCTACCACAATTTCATTTGACTTAAATGGGATTTGTATCCAATTTAAAATATTCTGTGATCACAAATCTATCTGCATAAAGAATTAATTTGCTAACTCTTAATTAGCAATGCACATCTACTGGAGGTTAATTTTTTTCCATTTGGTGTCTTGTTTTCACTAAGAGTAATAATTCTGTAGTTCGTACATTTTTAATATTTCAAATTAATTATGAATAATAAAGCATATTTACTTTGTTAAAATATTTGAAATCTAATGAATGACAGTTTTTTTTCCATATTTTCTGCTGTTACGTAAATGAATATTTAGTGTTTAAATGAGCATTATTTTCATAGTAATAAAGCTTGACATTTTCATCTTAATTAAATTCAAAATAATTCAAAGGCTGTGTATTTGACAGGAATTTCTTAAAATATTAATTGTTTTATAATTTAGTTATAAAATTATATTTCAATAGATTGAAAATTTCCTGATGAATTTCTTGTTATTCCTTTTAATATCATTTGTAAATTTTGTTGAAAATATGGACCCCAAATTTTTCTTAATTATTTCTATGAAACATAATGTGTGAGTGGTTCGTGGAATTTTTTTTCCTAAAGAAATTTTTATAACATTCTTTTCTTTTATCAGGACTACAAGAAAAAGTAATGTTCCTGTGCTTGCACTTTCTACACTTGAATTCATTCAAATCTTTGCAGAAACCTACATTTCCAATATTTCTATTGATTTTTGAGGGGAACCTTTGTCATTCCTCGAGTAAAAAATTGCTTTTTCGCGAGCATGATGTAGCTCAAATTGAAAACTGAAAGAATAATATCGAACAAAAGTCAAGTATTTGAAGAATAGATTTACTTGGAGAAATCAAAAACTTCACACACATGCATTGTTATGCAGTCCATCTAACTTTTCCAGCTTGTTTATTTAAAAAAGATCCATCTTTTGTTTATTTTTCTAAAAAAATCTTTCTGCGTCAAAGGATCACATTGGAAAATAATTACATAAAGGTAATGTTTTGGGTAATTTTTCAGTTATTTCTGCTTTCTAATAGACAGCAATATTTAAAAACAATCTTTACAGAAGAAATTAAGTTTGGGGTAACTTGAAGTATAGTAAAAGATTAAAAAAAATAAAATGACATTTTGAAAATTTAAAAAAGCATACTACAGTTTTTCTCTGATATTCTTTGATATTTTTAAATTTTCTACTCTCCGTTTCGTTAACTATTGAATATATGTAATTTCTAATTATAAAAATTATTTGTTTTATTAGTGGAATCATGTATATGTATAAAAAAATGCGTTGCTTATTGCATATGAAAGGTAATCGTGAACTATAAAATATGCTTTCCACGTTAAATCGAGAGTATTTTATGTACATATTATTCTAAAATAAACAATGCGATAAAAAACATTATGTAAAGAAATTTCAAAAGTATGATGATTTACTAAAGCGATAGTTTTTGATGCATAAAAGTTATGCAACGAAAAATTATGTACTAAAAATCTGAAATACTATCTTGCAAAGAAAAAACACCAAACTGTATTTTAAAAGAATTTAATTCTTGCGCATAAATGCTTATGAAATAAAAGTATTTTAACTATCTATTTTTGAACGAAAGTTTTAGGTACATTTTAGGTATAATAAGTCATAAAAATCAAAATTTTAATTTTTTCAATGTGTACTTGCAGGAAAAAACGTTATTTCTGATAAGAAAATTAAGAATATAGATATTGTTTATACTGTCAAAAATCATACGTATCGTACAAAGTATTATTTAAATAAAATACATTTCGTAAAAAATGCTTGATTTATGTTGATGTGGATTAAAAATATACATGAATCGGAAATCAGTACTTTGAAAAGTTAAAACGAAAAGTATAACTAAAAAAATTCATGGAAATACAACTGCACCTATTTTTTTTTCATTTGACTGAATCTGAAGAGAAACCGGATATTAAATTTACAATATGTTTTGAGCACAATATGTGGATATTAAAAAAATTGAATACAAAGTGATTAAAAACTCAGATATAGGAAACGAAGAATTTATAGGTTATGTAAACTACGTTTGGAAAAAAAAACACACACACACACACACAGAATTCCCGCAATTAAGTTACTTTCTTTCTAAAATATATTAGGTTGTAAACCAAGTTCAAATCTTTTTTTTTTAATTGGAAAAATTTGTATGACATTAAATACTCGTTTACCATAAAATTGCACATCATTCAAACGAGAATATATACTTCTTCCAAAATATTTGTTTCGTTGTTACTAAGAATTACATTTTCTTGTTATTCACAGATCCTTAACGTGGAATGTCAAGTTGAGAAGAATGAGCAGTTTTCAACACCTCCTTATTTTTGTCTTTAATCATGGTTCTAAGGCTGCAGAAGCTGCTCGCAACATTTGTGCTGTGGATGGAGTGGTTTTTTTTTATCGCAGAAAGAACCACCTGTGATTGATATGCAAAGTTTAAAACAATATACCTTGATCTCAAAGATGCCCCTCGTTCTGGCCGTCCAGTTGAGTTCGAAAAACTTGCTGAACTTTATGAAAATGTTGTAAACAATAAATAAAAAAACATTCTTGATTAACTAATTGTATATGGTTAATGAAAAAAACATTTTAACAAACATTATTAAAAATGGAAAGAAATTAGTTGCCGACCCAATAAATAAATGTAACAATGTCATTTCCTTGAGAGCATTAAATACTTATAACAAAACATAATTTTAAACTTTAGTATCACCCTTTTCAGATGGAATAGAAGTATTCTGCATAGTTATCCCCATGTACAATAACAATTTACATTTTATATCTGTCTGAATTCCCAATGAGAAAATTTACCTATTTTAAGATATGTCTTGTAGGTCAAGTAATATACGAATATTTTATTTTAACTTAAATATAAAACAACTTAAAAATCCAGAGAAAATTTCATAATGCACATAGGTCAAAAAATGAATAAAAAATATAGGTATATATTACGTAACTGTAAAATATACTTCGGTTACTAAAGAGTGAATCTCATTATTTTTAAATGATTTCAAGGAATTAAAAAAGGAGTTTATCCAATAAATGACTCACTTTTTATTACAATATCGGTGGCTAGTTTGTAAAGTTTTCAGATTATACAATTAAAATTACGAAATAGAAAAATTATAATATATAATGTTTTCAGTTGATTAGTTTTTTATTATTAATCCAATCATCTTTTGTGTAAAACATATTGATGATAATCTGTGATAAGGTAAGGCATGATTTTTCTCATCATTTTATTTAATCATAAATAGAGAAATGGCAAAATATTCAAGATAAAAAGTTTTTTAAAAAGTGAAACTAAATATAAAACCGAAAAAAAAAACATTTCAGTGAAAAGAAATCGAAAGTCATGCTTTCAGTCTAAGTGCACAGTAAGCAAAGAAATTTGAGTACGTGAAAGCAAAAGCAGATTTTTTCATTTACCAAAATATTGCAAAAATAATCTTTCTGAAACCATTTTGAACAATTCACTTGGATGTAATTTAAGGGATGTTTCTATATCTTATGAAATAACAAAATAACCATTCCGTAATTTTAATATATCTCCATTTTGTAAACATGCGTCCCATATATATATATATATATACATATATATATATGCTAAAAGTTGTAAAAAGCTTCAGCAACATAAAATTTTTTGTACTATTGCATTATATATACCCCAGCTTTTTGTCCTAAATAAATAGCAATGTTTTTTTTATTTTTTATTTTATTTCATTATTTTTTTACAGTAAAGCGAAAATAACGTAGATATGATTTTCTTGATTTAAAGTTACTTACTTTAATTACCTCAGAAAACATAAAGTTACCTCAGCAAATTGCTGCTCATGGTTCAAGCAGCAATCGAATAGGAAGAATATTGTTTGATGGTTTGTCACTTTCATAACTGAAGAGTGGCTATTATGAAGTAAGATTTGTCGGTGATTACAAAGAACACGTTCTTGGAAAACTTCACTCGATATTCAGCAACGTCTCCAAGGCAAGGAATGTGGGATTTGATTCTAAATTTTGATACCCTTTGATATGATAGTATGTGAGAACTTGACGAGATTTGCTATCTCCGAAATTGAGTAACTTGCGACATGAACACAATCACTTGTCGTTTTTCCAAATGCACAAAGATCTGTAGTTCTTCCCATCATTTTTTTCTTTCATCTTGAAATATGCTCTTACGCTTTGCTTTTCCTAGCACTCTAATATAACTTGTAACCCACGTTATGAACTTATATTTAGTGTTCAGCCTTAGGAAAAATTTTACCATGAAACTCAGAGGCTTATAACTCATTGGACAATGCATGCTAGTTTTTCCCTTATTATATTTTAAATATTTTTATTATAAATCAACTAATAATCATGAGTGTCACAAAATTTTCAGTGAAGAAATTAATGTACATATATATAAATAATATTTACAATTCAGGATTTAAAGTATCTGAGGAATGCCATAAAACAACCATTTTAAAACAACAAAACAACCAATAACAACCAAATTAAAACACTTTGAAAATTAAAATTATAAAAAATTATGTGTCTAACACTAGATAAGATGTTAGCTCTTAATATACGGAAATGTTTGTATATACATGCTTTAATGCAAATTTTAATTAGTATTCAGCCCGAGGATCGAATCTCTGATCTGTGTCTTGGGAGAGAAAAATTTTACCAATAATCCACTGGACTGGTATATGTTTGTTTACTTTAATACTTGCTATCTCCGAAATAATAGTTAGTTATAAAAATTTAAATTTTTAATAAATATAATTAATTTCAAATGATTTCTTATACTATTTTGTATATTAAAATGTATATCAATATTTTTCTTTTACTTTATATGCTCAACACATTTTAAATTTTTTTTAAATAAACTTTTAGTTACATTTAAATTTTAAAGGCAGTGTCTTCTGTTATGTATCAAAATCTAATCCTTGAAATTATATTTATTCTCCGAAAAGTTGACAATTGATACGTAGTTTCTACGGGGATCAATAAAACAAGTAGCACATCAAATATCATACACCGGATTCTCAGTCATACCTCAAATCAATATCCAGCTGACTGAAATAGAAAAAACCAACTGTGATAGAATGAATTATTCAACGTAAGGTGCTTTTTAAACTTATATTTCTTTCTGATTTTAAATTGGAGAATTTCATGTCTGATTCTCAGTATAGGTTTAGCTTCACACTCGTAAGAATAGAAATAAAACTATGAAAAAGATACCTTCATAATTTTAAACTTCACGACAAAAGAGAAGGATTTTTTCAGTGAAGTACACCTGAAAAATTTAAGAAGCATTTTTTTTTCAATTTCTGTGTAGTAGTTTCTTTAATTACACTTCATATCAGTCAATTTTGTGACGATATGACTATTTTTCGGCATTAATTCACACTTAAGAATTTTTTTTCTATAACGTAAAACAGTTAGTTATAGTTTTAACAATTCTACTTCATACGAAATAAAAATTTAAGTACAATTTTTTCATAAAATTCATGAATTCACTCTAAATACAAATAAATGTTGTATTGAATATTTTATTGTAAAGAAACTTAAATGTTTACCATTTTGTGGCATATTGTATTTTTAGAAGGGCTGACATATCTCCTAAGGTTAGAATTAACAAGGTTAAGATAAATATTAAGGACTTTCACAAAAAAGAATACTTAAATAATTTTTCAATTGAATATCCATTTAAATTTATGCATTTGAATAATAATTTTGAGTCTAGGCTTTTCTTTTAATGTGCTCTTGACCATCATGAGCATTGAGATAACTCAGTAAGTTTTGTAAACCAATTTCTACTGTTTTTTTAGCATTTTTTGAACAACTAGAAATATGAAATGGTAAAACATATGTATTCACAGTTAATAAGCATATTAATAAGCATTATCCTTATGCAATTGCTGATGGAACCCTGACAAAGAAACCCTTCTGAATAAATAATATTTGCTTTCCAAATTTTCTAAAGATATGAAACATTGACAACTAGAGATGAGAAGCATGTTTCCAACATACTGCCACATTTATTATGTAAATGATGGGCAAATATGAAGAACAGGAAAAATTATTATTCTAGAGAGCTTTCCATCATAGTGGTACCTTAGTATTGATATGGGGTTAAAAGTTAAAATGGTTAATCAGACATTTAAAAGATAAACTGCAACTTTTTGACTATCAAAATATCTCGTGAATGAATATTTCAGAAAATATAATGGTCTACTTATTTTCATTCCAAATTATATAAAATTGGTTTATGATTAAAATAAATAGAGGGAATCATTCTATGTCAGTCCAGTTAAACAATTTTGAGAACACTACACAAGAAATGCCGTGGCACAAAACAGTTTCTTAAAGGAAAACAAAACTTCAAATAATCCCTGTCTAAGAATCTCTTGATAACTTTACGTCCTCATGATGTTCTATGATTCTCATATTAATAGGATTTAAGTTAAACTTAAAACATTCGCTTTAAAAAAGTCATAAACTAAATAATCAAAGACTTTTTTAAGTTAACTTTTCAAATACCTGTTTGATATTTATTGAAATCGTAATTTGAACATACATTAATAGTTGTAAAATATACATAAAATATAGATTTACAAATGAATCAGTTAAGCCATCGATAAGACTTGCTTGATGAAAAGTTAAGGCACGAAAACAAATTGTATTAAAATGTTTCTGAAATACTGTTTTTGTATTAAACATTTCTGAAATACTTAACGTAGTTGTTCAGTATCCCCTCTCCACGATGTCTCCAGACTTGAATGTGACCATCGTGGTGTTGCAGACAGAAGCGTGACTCGTCAGAAAAAACAACTTTATTCCATTCTGCTGTCTACATCTTTCTTTCATCGCACCATTGGCGGCGGAGAAGTTTGTGGTTCTGGGTAAGTGGTAGACGAAGCAATGTACGTCTTGTGGACGGACCACTCTGCCATAAATGACAATTAATTGTTTTCGCAGACACTGGATGATGAGTTACGGATTGAATGAGCTGTGCCATCGTTCGTGATGTTGCTGAGTGATCCGTCACTGTCTGGCATCAGTGAAGTGATGCACTGAGATGGATGCGATAGAACACGTCGGTTCGTCATACCCTAATGCATCAACGATCACATATCTGCATTACAGTTGTTAGGGTTCATCCAACACGACTATCGATTTCCCTGAAAGATAATTCACAATCTCAGGAGGCCACCATCCTTCCACTTTCGAACTCGGATACTTGATCGAAAAATTATCTCTGTTTTCTACGAGGCATAATTGATTGTTTTTATGAAAATAATCCAAGAAAAAAACTATTACCGAGCTTTAAATCGTTGAAATCTCCAGGCTTTTAATAACGCTTTGATGTTTCACTACAGCCACGATTGATGGGTGTCTGCGCTGAAATTCTTATCACTTGCATATCTTCCCTCCTCCAATAAATGTTGTAAATTTCATATTGTTTTCATGTTGCTTTCAGGATGTTTCATTTAAGGTTGCCAGGAATATATCTTATTTATTTTATGAGTTTCAATAAATACAGTTAAATGAGTAAACACTATTAGTAAAGATAATTATATTAAATCTTACTATTATTAAATACAATTTGTATTAACTGTTAAGTATTAACTGATGGACACTTATTTTGATGATTACCCATCGCAAAAAGAATTGCAACTTTTATTGAAGAAATGGAAATTCCTGCTGTCAATTATGTTATTAATTTAAAGTTAAGAACCACTTGCATGTAATGAGTGTGCATGTAAGGAGTGTGATAAGAGGAAATCAATAGAGTTTTGTTATTTGCAATGAAAGAATCGTATATTTTTATTGTTATTTATTAGGATAACGTAATTCTTTTTCTTGTCTTAAGAAGTAATTTTAGAGAAGATTCTTTTTAATGTAGCAGCACCCTGCTATATTATATTTATTATTAAAAGAAGTATCTTTTGAATATTAAGATGCTTAAGTATTACATTAAGATTATAGAGTAATATTATGTTAGGCTAACAGAGCGTTTTAAAGCATGTTTTAGTAAATTTACAGCTGCTTGCATCTGAATTTCACAGCGTTTATTACAAGTTCATGAAATAATCTACCATGAGTCAATTGATTTAATGTTCCATAGAACATTTTTATAGTAACCGCATTATCTATTCTAGCATTTTTTGAGCATTTATTTCTTAGGTAAAACAAGATTTGAAATTGATTTTCATTTCCTTGTTTGATAATCTCTCTATTTATGTAAATGATAAGAAAAAGCTTCAATAGCTGATGATCGGTTTTTTCTCTGCAACATTTTTCATGCATATATTATGTTTAAGCATTTACTAAAATATTCTATTTTAAACTAGACATGTACATGACTTTTAAGGAACAATTTATGAAAACTTAAATAATAGTGTCTACACATTATTTTTAGTTATGTATACCATATTGAATTGAAAATTTTACAATATCATAATTAAAAAATCTGTTTAGATACGCTTCTTATTTTCGTAAAATATGTAAGATAGTTTGAAAAGCTGCTAACCTAACAAGGAAAATAAAAAAAAATCATCAATGGTTTCTTTATTTTTCAAGGTAACACCTTTCCCAAGCTTCTTAATACTTGATTTCTTTCTTTGAAAACATTTTAGTCTATGATATTAATTAGTTAAAAATTATACTACGAATACTCAAATGATTAGGATGCATTACGGACATTTTTTACATTCATTTCTGAAATTCTGCAACCCAATTGTCATCTACAAACATAAAACTCATAAAAACAAATTTTCTTATCGGGAAGACATGGTCTTTTTCTTTAATTTTTGATTTCCGTTTACATAAAACATAAATATAATATCATGTTTTTGCATGCACTTCTATCATAATGTGTATCGTTTAGCTTTATTACTAAAATGACCTCAGCGTATTTAATTTCGCAGCGCATATTGATAAAACCCAATTGCATACTACGCAGGATGGAAGACTGCATGTGGTGTCCTCACTTGCAACAAAAGAATATATTTCATTGCATGTTTAAAATTTTCCTGGAATCTCTTCAATATAGGCATTTAAATGTGCATATATATATGAGTGACATTAAATTTTGATCTACATTTTTAATACTAAAAAAGAATATTTTCATATTATATCTTAATACATGCTGAATCATGCACTTTCTTCGAAAAGTATGTGAAATACATATAAAGTATATAAAAATTATCTTATATCTATTTTAATATAAAATTTTTGGTTTTTCTAATAATATTATATATGCTTCGACAGAAATCAGATGTTAAATATGAATACAATATATTCCATTTATTTTTCTAATTATAAACCATATCAATATATATATATATATATAGATATATATCTTAAAATGTATTTCCTTCTATTAAGATAAAAATATCAAAATTTTATTATTGTTAATATTTAAATTAATAATTTACAAGTTGTATATGCATTAGAATATAAAATATTCAAACTTTAAAGAGTTGTTAAAATACCTTACGTATTATAATTCTGCGTAATATGCTTTTCAGTCTGTTGTGCTTAAGATAGTATTATAGTATTCATATAAAATATTGAAATATTTCATATTTAGGAAGAGAGTAAAGCAGAAAAATAATTTAATTTTTGGTATTATCTACAAGAGTGAAAAAGTGTTTTTTGTCAAAATGTAATGTTTTATTGCTTTAAAGTAACGGTTGTGATGATATATTACCGTGAAAAGTAGGTTATCTTTTTCAATTTATTGTAACATTTAGACTCTTTTCTGATCTCTTTTGCTTTGCAATATAGTAAACATAACTGCGCAAATATTCTTTTACTACACTTTTGGTACATTCAGAACTTGGTGCCAAAAGTGGGTTTTGAATCCTATTGTACAGAGTAAATTAATAATATTTCTTATTTGTCACAATAAGAAAAATACTCCTTTGTAAAAGATTATTTTATGAATTCCTGAAAATCAAATTTAAAATTGATGTATAAAGTGTAAGAATTTTTTAAAATTTATTTTATAAACTACTTATTTTGAAAAAATAAAAAAACATTTATGAAAGTCAAATTTTTTATAATAATATCACTTGATTTACAGGAAATGTTTTATTGTTTATTTACATATATTTATTTACATATATTAACTAAACTGCTTATATTATATAAATCTGCAGTTTCTAATTTCAATCAAATATTTTTAATGATTTAAAAATATAAGTGTGATAAGTTTAACTTAAATAATATACTTAAATAAATTCTTTTATTATTAAAATTATATTCGCAATTTACAATTATGAAATGCCTAATATTTTTATAAGGTAATAATTAATTATACAAGTCATGGTCCAGCAAATATTTCCTTTTCAAGTGCCAAATCTATAAATTTTTATTTCATATTTTCAAAGTTCTAAGATAATCATTGTAAGTGAAATGAATGTTTTAAGTCTGAACATTTTGTTCAATTCGCAGAAATTTGAAAGCCAATTCCCAAAGTTTACACTCATAATTTTATGTCCAAGGCCAAGGCATGTTCGGTAACTAATCACTCATCTTTATGAACATACAAAGTACTAAATTCCGATGTATTTTAACAGTTTTTTCTGTAAATATGATAATTTATTTTATTATTATTATTAATAAGGGGAATTATTTATTAATATTTCCTTAATGATTGCGCTATTTTCTAAAACATGTGAATGTAATGTACACATAATATTTAACCATAAAATCATTCGTAATGAAAATATTCCGTTTTTTATAATCAATAAAGCTAACATTTCGATATGAAAAATAAATGAAATTCCATATAATTTTTCACACTATTTGAGAAATAAGAAATATTTAAAGAGCTGTGTGTCTCGTGGATGTGAGTTTAATCAAAATAGCCTTTACGGTAGTTTTATTATTAATCAAAGCTAAGTTACACACAAGAACGAAAAGAAACATCAAATTAAAAGGATGATTAGACTTCTTCCCGCTAGGGGCGCTCTCGGAAGGGAACAGAGATATCACTGCTGCTATTTTGAGATTTTATAAAATTTAATTCTTATGTCGTTATCTTTTTTAGCAGAAAAGTATTTACAGAATGATACTTTAATTAAAATGTCTGAAATAACAGTTAATTAAAAAAATACCATTGAGTCCACTCAAGAATACTGCTGTAATTTCTAAAATTCATAAGCCAATAAACACAAATTTGAAATAGAGTAATATTACATGATTTAAAATAAAGATTTATTGTATTTGACAGATAAAATTTTAAAATAACTATGCAAAATAGAAGTTTAAAACTATGAATTAAATGTGAAAGTATTTTTCTTTGTAATTTATTTTCGACAATTTATTTACTGTACAATATAATAGCCAAATTTAGATTTTATATTATTTGAAAAGTTTTACTTATATTTATAGTTAATAATAATCCTTAAAACTTTTTATTATGCAATTACGTATTTTAATACTTAATTTTCTAAATAAATTTGTCTCTGAAATTCTTTTATTGTTATAATACATTTAATTATTACTGGAACAAAAGCTGATAAAGTAAAAGATATATGAGAACAAACTTTATAAGAATGCTTCAGATTAAAAAATACGTATCTTCTATTCAAAAATATGAATCTTTATAAACAACTATAATTAGTATAAACAAGATTAAGAAGCTGTTCATTGAAATGATGAAATTTGCATTTTTTATATCATCAATTAGTAAAATGTCTGGAACAGTATATATATATATATATATATATATATATATATATATATATATATATATATATATATATATATATATATATATATATATATATATATATATATATACAGACTTCTAAGTAAATTATTTACTTTTGGATTGCCTTAGCACAGTTCATATGAAGAAATTACAGGATGATGCTCTATTATTTGGTGAAAAGTTTAATCAGATTTCCTATAATATACGTAAGACATTCACAGTCTAACTTTTATTTTTAATTTTGAATATTTCCTTTTCATTCGAAGAAGATCTTAAAATTACTTTTAAATTTTGCAAATGGGTAATTTTGTCATATAAAGAATCAAAGTAATCGGACTATGACATAAGATATGAATACTCTATGATTATGAGAATATTATACTGGAAATGTTTAAAAAATGCATAAAAACATTTCTTTGCTAATAATATTTGAATATTTAAATTTATTTTTAATACTTTTCTGAACCCAAAATTAATGTTTAGTTATAAATAAATTAATAAGATGTAAATAAAAAGTAGTTGAAAATTAAAGGACTAATATCTACGTTATTCTCATGCAAAATATAATTTATTAATATATCTAAATATTTGTAATTGTCTTACCAAAACGTTTGCAAAAAATAACAACATTTATTAGAATTTAACGCAAAACTATTTCAAACTAACAACAATAAAATTTCAATTTTGGTCACTCAATTAAACTTAAATTTTTTATTTATGGATATATTACTATTACAAGTAAACATTTAAAAATATTCTTTTTTTGAATACTAAAATATGTAATATAAATGTTGTTCAATTTGCTTTTTGTCGTTTTGACATAAAAAATAACTGCAAAATAAATTTTCGAAGCTGTTCCGAAATCAATTATTTTTGTTGCGATTAATAATGTGCATATATTTTACCCTATAATACAGATTTTTTTTAATAATACATAACTAATAATGCATATTTAAAAAACTATTTTGTGTTTGACCACTAAGAAAATTACATGCATTAAAATTATAATTGAAAAAACACTGCTTGAATAAACATTTAACAGAAGTAATAAAATACATATTTAAATATTTCTTTCGTGAACAAATATTTATCAAGACAAACGTCAAATATTTATGAAACATATTATGATTTCTTACATAATCACAGAAAAAGGAGCTGAATCAAGCGAGAAATATTTTTCTATGCTAAATATCATGAGCCAGTGAAATAAATTTTCATAAAGTAACTAAATATAGAATATTCACAGAAGATTAATCAAGCACAATCAATATTTCAAACACTTGTAAAATTAATGGAGACATAATAAATATATGATAATGAAGTTATTTTTAAATAATTTAATTTATTAATATTTTTATCGAACAAAATAGCATACATAAAAATTAATTTTCGTTTGATAATAAAATAAATAGATTGTGTATGAAATCAGATTACTTTTCGTATGATGATCTAGAGGAGATAATATCATATTCATATAAATTAATATAATATTAAATTTTATTACATGAGCATTCATTTAATCTTAGTAAAGGCTATCGTAAATAGTGAAGTTGAATTTGACGTTTTAAGACAATGTTGATAACACAGGTGGTTTAAAACATTTTAAATTCTAAAAGTAAAATAAGTAATTTACTTTTGCTTTTTTAAAAAGGAAAATATAGTCCCTCCCCTTTGTCGCCATTGGTTATGATTTTAAAGCATAAAACAAAAATATTTATGCACTTTGTTTTTAGTGTATTGTGTTTACTTAGAAAAATATATGTATTGCTATATTACATATATTTTTCTAAGTAAACACAATACACTGATTGTATTTACTTAGAAACACAATACACATATTGACAAGACAAATTTAAAAAAAAATTTTTTTTACAAATTTCTAAATTAATACTATTTTTTTGATCTTACAATTAAACTTTTGAATTCATTTAAAATCTAAATGCCGCTTATTAAATATTTTACCAAATTTTGAGTCTAGTGAATCTGAAATCGAAAATAGTTTAAATAAAATACGTTAAAATTTATGTACACACCAATAAACAATTATTATTTTGTCAAATAAATTATTATTTTGTCTTAAAGCATTCAATACTTTTTATAGACTTTCAATCTTCCAAGTATTAAAGCTCATTTATGATATGAAATAAAACTGCAGTAACTTAAATCATATTATAACTTGGAAAGTTTTAAGAAAATCAATATAGATGATTATCAAAATTAAGACTTCACAAAATTTGATATTAATTTGAAATGTAAAGTTACAGGTATGCAATTTCCAACTGTAAGCAAATGTTCTTGAAATAATTTTAGGTTAGGTGGATCAGAGGAAAAGGGACCAAATACTATTCTTTTGAAAATTCTTGAAAGCATAACTAAATCCTTTATTGTATTTATTCCAAAATAATCAATAAATTGATCACCATCCATCAATTCAACTTTATCTTATTATGAATCTTTAATATTTTGCGGCATCTTTATTATCTGAGAACACAGATTATACTCGAATTGTTTTGTGGTTTTAAGAAAATTAAGATGTTATCGATAGAATTTTAAGGCAGGGTTTAAAAAATAGAAAAATGGATTTTAATAAGAATATAAATGAAACAATTTTGCGTAATGTTTTTGTTGAGGATTATATTCTTTAGGTAAAATTTATATTTAAATAATAATAATATTAATAAAATTATTTTTTAATTAAGTCAGATAAAATATATTCTTGGAATTCTGGACCTCTCATGGAAAAATGAGTGCCATTGCCTCAAAGTATATGTACTTCTACCAGTTAGTCACAGAAAAGTATTTTATTTCCCTTATACTAAATACCCACAGTGGAGGCATTCAACGATCCGCCACATGAGAACGTGCCGTTTAGGATTCACAGGTGAGCACCCTCTAAGGAATGGCGACTATAGGCTCGCACAGGATACCCATCACTACATTTAGGAAATTTTCCACCTACGAAAAATCTGTTCTTTTCAGTGTGTTGGCATTGAGGAGAATGACAAGCCAGATGGAGTGGCTAAGGAGGTGAGAGACCTTAATTTGGAAGCCTTCAGCACTGCAGTTTTAAGAGGCGCTAAGGCAATTGTAAGATACAAATTGAAAGAAAAATGCGTCAGAGTGGAACGTCAATTATGTGTTATCAATGCAGACAGAACTATTACCAGGACTATTTACAGACTTAGAACCCAGCACTTTTGTGGAATGGCTATAAATAAAGACGGCATCTGATATTATAAGTCATGCAGGAACTGCCAGGGGGAGGAGTTCACCCTGGAACACATTATTATCTGCCCGGCATCATGAGAAGTTGACAGGCCATTAATGAATTTCTCTTTTAGGGAAGTCTCTATAGTGATAAAAGTGAACACATTGCCAAGACCGTGATTTTCGATCATAAAGTAATTTGACTTGACTTCAAATGGACACCAACCAACCAATTAATATTGTTGGAATATAATGGCTGATAGATACTCTATCTTATATCCACTTTTACATGTGTTTGTACAAAACAGTATAATACTGCATTTTTTCTTTTCTAAAATGTTTATTTCTTATAAATAGATCTTATTACTCTTAGATAATAAAACATAATATCAAGGTAATACAATACATTGAAAGAGATAAAATTTTATTATGAAGCTCAAATCCCTATATTTTGTCGGGATTTATAATTAGGATGTTATAAGTAAATACCATATTTATTTTTAGAAAATGTCAATAATTATGAATTGTTTTCAATAAATATTTGAATCTTAATATTTTGCATTTTTTGTATGCATTTAACGATGAGTTGACTCATTATAGTTGATATTTTTAAGTATGAATGCAAAACAATATACTTTAACAAAATGTCTAAATGAAGTCAAAGTGAAATATTAACTTTATAACATTTTAATATTCTTAAAAAACTTGATTTCTTTTTACCAATAGTTGTCTAAATTTTTATTGCTGCACCATCTAAGTAAACTAAATAACTAAATTTAGGTATTTTGAAATGAGTGTGAAATTTTCAATACTCATTAATCTCAGATTTCCTAATTCGTTTACAGTCTTGAATACATCCTTTTAGTTTTTTTATTTAATGAAAAGGTATTTTTATCTTATTGTATTGAGTTCATTGCAAAAATTTTACAGTTAAGCATATTCATCTAAAAAGGGTTGAGTGAAGTAGTACAATATGTGAAATTTTCTATGTAGGAACAGTATTCAACACAATATTCTTATAACTGTTTGAAGGGTATATATGTATGTCAAAATTGAGGGACTGGATCCTCTGGTTGTGGCATTTAAAGAGCAAAGATGTACTTTAACCTTCGTGGTTCTCTGATTGAAATGAAAGACGCTCCTATTCACTTAAATTCGCTCAGTCAAGGCATAGCGAACTTGGCTTGTTCAAGTGGCATAACAGGGCATATGATTATTGAAAAAAGAATGTCTTCGGAAAAGCATATTTAAAACGTATCAGATGTTATAAGAAAGCAATAAAAACTAATTTATATTTAATATTTATATACTTGGAAGAATTTGTGACCACATTTGGTATATTTAGAGAAGAATATATATTTTTTATTTTAAGCAATATATACATTATTTTTATCTAGTATGCTTAATTGTTTAGTTTTGAAAGTCATAGACTCATCATTGAAGTTCGTATACCTCTACATTCATTTTGATCACTTTTGAATTTCAAATTAATCGTATCAAATCATATATACAAACTTCTATAAGCCTTATATTTCTACTAAACACATTTAAAATATGAATTTAAGAAATCTTAAATCTTAGTAAATTTTAATTCTATAAAAAATCTTAAATTATGCAACAAAATATTTTAAATTATTTTATAGCATTCAACTAAGAATATTTATTTTTGATGGAATGATAAATTGAAAATTTTACTTTCCTTTTTGAAAAAAAGTACCTAACTCATTTTTAAGAATATATATTTATTTAAATCGAAAATTATTTACTACGTAAAATTTATTAGAATGTAATAATTTTCAATGTGTCTTTTTAAGCTTGTGCACCAATATATTAAATTATATTTAAACTTCAACGAAATTTATACATTTCAAAATTATTACTCTATTTGAAATTTTTCAAGTATACATTTTATTTAAATGCATATTTTGTCGCCCACTCTCTTTCGTCGTTAAGGCACATATCTGACACCAAATGGATGCGGAATCAAATGCAGACTAAGGCTTGGATGTGAAACTGGACAAGAAGTTCAACTTTCTACATTTAATGGATCCCCATTTTAAAAGAAAGCAGTGCACACACTTGTTCCTGCGTGCGGTTCTCGTCAATAGATATTCTACACATTTGCCTGTCCTTTCTCATGTAAAACAGATAGAATTACTCATGGAAATATGTTATATTTTTATTTTAGATTTTCGTTGCGTATAAATACATTATTCTTAATTTCAATAATTTGGGATGGAATGGCAATATTGTATTACTCCGCATATAGAATAAGAATCTTAATTACTCCCTTATGCTTATACCAAATTCAAATGATGCAAACGATTAACATATTTAATGGGTAATTCTTAAACCTTTTTTTAATTTTTAGGTATCGAAAAAAATTTATACTAATAAAAAATATAAAGTATGAAATCACACAATTTTTAGCAACGCAGTGTTTTATCTGCCCCTTACTTAGCCTTAAAATATATAACAAAAAAAAATAACTACTTATCTGTTTTAGATTGTTTCAGTTGTTTTTCTTTCTTCAAGTGAAACCTCAATATTTTTATCGATTTCCGAAATCTTCTTAAAAAAGAGAACTTCGGCTTATTTAAAAAATCTCATTCAAAAAATAATCAAGGATTATGGATAAAGAATTATATATCTCATATTTATTTTCTTACAAAAAAATATATTACAATTCTTTTTTGGTAAAAGTTTCAATTGCATGTGATGATAATATTTGTTAACAAATTATTAAACTACTAGAAAAGTTAAAATAATATATAATAATAAGTAAAAAATCAATAAAATAAATAAATGTAAAATTTTTCTAATTTTAATTAATTTTTAATCATTTTACCCATTAAATTATATAATTGCAAAGATTTCACAACATTTATTCGATGAAATTTAGCACAAGCGTATGTGTATCCGTATGTCCACATGAGTATTTGTTTATGTATGCTAATAGTTCTTAAAGTAGATACACACAGATTCTGAAAATATATATTAATAATTTTTATTTTGTGCAGTGATTCAATAAAACAAATCTTTTAAGACTATAAATTGCATTTAAAGAATATTTTAATAAATTATTCTGTGAGTATTATTTTTCTTTTCTGATATCAATATTTATCAATTCCCATGTTATGAATTATTGCTCTTTTGCAACTAAATAAAACCGTTTTTAGTAATTTGGTATTTGTGGAATCGCATACAATGCTACTTTAATACATTTGAATTTTGAGTAAAACATATTGTGTAAATGTAAAAAATTAGTCATATTTTAAAGGAAAATATAGAGTTTTGTAATTTTAATTCACTAAAATTATTTCGTTAAATGTACACTTTCATTCGCTATATACGCATTTTTATTTTTTTATGAAACATATTTTCATCATTTTTTATCTGATTAAGTTTTTAAAAAATAGGTTTTAGCATGAAGTAATATTGATTTTATTTTTAAATTTCATTTTGAAAGAGCAGATTGTTAATACAAATTAAGATATATATATATATATATATATATATATATATATATATATATATATATATATATATATATATATATAGATAGATAGATAGATATAGATATTAAATTTTTGTACATTTAAAGTGGGCACATATTTAAGGTATAAACAAAATTAGAATCAAAAACTTTTATTTCTTATCGTTTGCTTAGTTATAATCCATTATTATTATGTGTGAACCGTTGATTAAAAGTGTTCTTTTATCCCTCAAAGATATTTTGCTGCACATTTCTTATGTAAAATGCTCAAGTTTTAATTATTAACAATAACTGGTATGCTTCTTTGAAGTATAGTCAATTTTAGTTTCAGCACTAATTTCAGACCCCCCATAAGTTATAAGCAGATATTTAAACCTAATTAATATCGTAATAATTTTAAACTTTTTCTGATTTGAGGGGCATACAAACTTTTTTTATTTTTTTAGATGAAAGAAAGCATTTGAATTACTAGCACGCTCAAAGTTAAAGAAATATAGGAAGAAAGGAACAATTATATAGAAAATGATTCCTTTTTCGCATAAAAAGTCATATTCCTTTCTGAACTTGCATTTTATTCAATTTCCTTTATTTAACTTCAGTGGAATTAAAACAATACTCCTTCAAATTGGAAAATTGAAGAAATGAACAGTCAATATACGGAAACTCTTTTGAAAATAATACTTTTTATACTTTTGAATCTCTTATTTATGTGGTTGCAACAGTTAAACTTTAAATTAGGAAACTGTGAAAATATGAGTCCTCTTATAAAGTGAATGGAATTCAATTATTGAAATGTATTTGCTATTAAAAATCGATGTTGTTTTCAAACAAATTATGTATTGGTAAACATAAAATTTGTATTAAATTAATTTATTGCGTAGACTAACAACTTGAACGGTAATACATATAGCAACGCGTCTAGACATAGAATTAATGAGAATAAGGATTTCGTCCTGAGGAATGCGGATAACCTACATTTCCTGCCAACTATTTACCAAAGGGCATCTTCTGAAGCAGGCAGTTGTAGGATCGTAAGATCTGCAAATGGTGTCACACCATATCCAAAACGTGATTGACGAGAGATTTGGTGAGCACGGTTCTAGAAAAGCAGTTGCCCACCTTTCAGACCATGCTTTTTATGATTCGAGCAATGTGAGGTCGGTCGTCATCGTGCTGATAAAGGACACTGGGCATTCCCTGAATATAGGTGAGTGTTCTCGGTTGCAGCACATCATACACGCAATACTGGACTGTCATAATGGCATGAAAACAAAATACAGAAGACCTGAAATAGTACGCAATCACACCCCAAAACATGTTCCTACATTGTTCCGTTGAGGGCTTTCCCCAATTGCCACGCTAGTACACGGCGACTATTCACTGAAGAAAAGAAGCGTGACTCATTTGAGATGATTATGTGTCACTCTGCCATACACATTGTTCTTATCCTGATCCATTTTAAATGCTGGCGTCTAAGCTGTGGGGTCAGTGGTAACGAACGAAGGTCATTAGCAACCAATTGAACCAAATGATTCTGCTTGATACATTACCCAGCAAACGTTCTACAGTTTCTTGATCCAATCATATTCGCCATAACCTAATCACTGTGGATGCTTGTCTAGGTGTCTGTCAACTGCGATATATATAAATTAGCCGTACAAATAAAATATTTCAGAAACTAATATTCAATATTTAATTTAACGATTCAAATAAATTCAGCCTAACTTCAAAATTTATTGTATATTTAATTTTTTAGATATATACTACTTTTTAACATTTATATTACTCATTGGCAATAAGAAAATTTATTAATTTAAATAGTCGTTTGAATTTACAATATTTTTGCCTTCTTTTCGTACTTATAAACCATTATTCGAGACCGCACCCTAAAACGGTTAATTTCAGAATAGTGATGTTGTTCTCAGAAAGTTTGACCCTTTTTCAAGATTGTAACAAAATATATCCCAGAAGATTAACAAATTTTTGAATGTAGGAAATGATTACAGCAGCATCTCAAAGGAATTGATTTCTCAACTTCTGCAGCATTATATCTGTAAATGGAAAATTCCATTAGTGGAAAATAATCTATTTGTTTCAAATGAAAGACGCTAAAGGTTTTTCACATTCATGTATTCACTAAAAATGTTTATTTGGCCAGTAATGTATATGGGGTAAACAAAAATGTTTTAAATTTTAAATTGATTAATAACATGGGAAAATATAAGAGTCAGTTTTCCGTAGAAAATATTTATATCAATTCATATTCACAAGAGAAAAGGCTTTTAATAAATGCTTTTATTCTGCGAGAGGTCACAAAGAAGATAAAATGTATTTATAAATAAAAATGAATGAACTATTTATTTTGTGTATTTTGACAGTGTCACCTAACAAATTGGGAAATTAAAAATTATATTTATAAATGTTTATTTCAAAAGTATGAAACATTTGAATATAACTATAGTTTAATAATAATTATTTTAATTAAATATTTTTAAATTTTTGAAAATAGTAATTGTGAAGTTAATCCTCCATAGTCAGGATGAGTTAGCTATATTTGTTTACGTTTGGTAATATGAATATTCCTATTGCAAAAAGAAAATCACAGAACCCAAAACAAACATAAAAGAAGAAAAGTGTTACATTCCTACAAAGCATTTAATCACTGATCACTGGGAGTATGTGCTTGGAATTCTAAGCATTGATTTCATAATCATTTGAAACCAGATTTGTGAACCAACACATCAAGCTTGTTAATGGATGATATATCTATTTTTAAAATAAAAAATGCTTAATTGATAAATAAGATTATAAACTTAAAGTATATATTTTTCTCCATAAAAATGGTTAAAATATTCTTAAGATGGAAATCACAAAACTTTGTATGTTAGTTAACAAGTGTTGTTTTGAATAAATTCATCCGATATCTGGGCTTCAAATATGAAAAATTTTAATAATATAATCAAAGAATTTATGAAATAAATTTCAATAACAAAAATAATGAATAGAAAATCATATTAAAAAAGCGTCTACTATCAGAACTCTTTTACCATAAAATACTGAAATGAAGCAAACAACAGAAGATATATCACGCAATAAAAAAATATTGACAAGTTTCGGAAAAAGTCAAACAAAATATAGATTTAAAATATAAATAAAATTACTAGAAATGTTATGAATGACTCATATAATAACTTGATGAGTTAAAATGTATTCACATTTATGTATAATAAAATAAAATTAATAGATAGAGAGAAATTGGTTTTAATTGTGTTATAATCCAAACAAGTTTACTTTGTCACTCTATATGATTAGTCAATTTAAAAAGATTGAAAAGAATGGAAGAGGCACGTTATTTAAAATAATATTTTTGTGTGATTTTATATTCTTTTCAAACTGTGTTTATTTTTAAAAAGTGTACTATAGCTTTATTTATTTTTAAAAAGTGTAGTATAGCTTTGTTTATTTACTAAAAGTGTTTTCCTGCAATCACTTTTGCAGAAATATGATTGAATACTATGATTTTAGATCACTCAAAAAATCTCAGTATGTATTTCCTACTGCTGAAGATTCTTGAAAGGAATGTGAAATATGTAAACTTAAAATTGGGAAGAGAAGTTATTTTTTGACGAGGAAGAAACTACAGAACAAAAGGTAATCCAAACAGAAGAAATATGAATAATTCAATATGATATTTTTGCCGTATATATTTGAAGAGAATTTAAGTTGGACAATTTCAGATAGATACAAATCTTTGTAAATTTATTAATTTAATACTAAATTTAAAATATTTAATAACAAAGTCAATATAATACTAAATTAAAATATATATATATATATATATATATATATATATATATATATATATATATATATATATATATATATATATATATATATATATATATATATGGGGTTAAAATTACAATTCAGTTATATATAAAAAGCATTCTGACTTTAATATTGGAAAAAACAATTAAATATTGCAAAATTTTAAATTTTCAATATTTTGTTCTTAGATTTGTAATGAGATATTGAATATTAATAATTTATATATGAATGATGGATAAGAAGTGTGTGTGTATAATTTATTATTAATCAGAAAAACTAAAAATTCTTTAAACAGATTATTAGGAAAAAAATGTTCTGCAAAAGATAAATGTTATGCTAATTTTCAGTTACTTTCATCAACATATTTCAAATAAAATTATAATCCATTGATTTGAAATTCTTTATTTAATAATCAATATTAATGGAAGAATAATTTCTCTTATTTCATTTATAAAAAAATCTAGAAAAATATCGCTTAAATTCTGGAAGATATTTTCATTTTTTTCATCAAATCTCACATGTGTGTATTAGCAATAACTCATTCATATCAGCTGTAATATTTTATGAACACAAACTTTTATTTCCGAATATTTATAGGTTTTAAAAAAAATGTCATTTCATTTAGCATTTGTATTAAGTATATTTAAGAAATAGCGGAAAATATATAATCAATGATTGCTTAATACAAAAATATTTCCAATTATTTTTAGTATTAGATTTAGTGATAGTTTAAAAAGTATTGAAAAGTAAATGTAGTTTTGGACATTATAAACATGCCTAAGGAGATAGATCATGCATAAATTGCATGGCAAATTTAATGAAAATATTTATTTTAAGATTCCAACAAACTTTTTCGTGAGAATATTCTCAAATAATTAGCTATGTATGTAAATGCCTAATGCATGGGTCTCAAACACTATGTCCGCAAGCACCATGGCCCTCATTACTTGTACCCAAAGATAAAATATTTCAGTTTTCCATTATCCTATAATTTAAGCACGGAGATGAAAATGCTAATATTCGGAAGTCAATCTGAATTGAAGAGGATCGCTGCAGAGGCAGATGGAAGTAAGCAAATAGGTTAGGAAACAGCTAATTTCGCTTTTATGTCAAGAAATATGCAAAAGGGTCAGTGTTAAAAGATACCAGCTTATGAAGGGTTACAGAAGTTGATTGTAAGTGCTGATAGAAGGTGCTTAAGATTTTCATGCAATTTGTTTTTAAAATAAACGTGTTTCTATGACTTCCAGAAGACGAATGGAAGATTCTGAGCGCCGGCGTGTTGTGGGGCACATAGAAGCAGGGCAGTCGATCTCAGATGTTGCCCCTTTCTTTGGCGTACATCATTTTGTAATTTCACATTTATTGAAACAATCCCAAACCACACAGACAGTTTACTGAAGGCCCGTAGCTGATCGCCCAAGTGTTACAAACCCCGCAGAAGATCGATATATTGCGATTTCAGCCAAGCGGAACTGCTGAGTGAACTCCACACGTGTGACATCAATGGTTACAGCGTCCATTGGTAAAATAAAATCTGCAGCTACTGTATGCTGAAGATTACATATGAGTGGACTGTATGCCCCGGTACTTCGAGTTTGTGTTGTCTGTCCGTCCAATTAAGAGGGGCACGATTAAAGTGAGGCCTAAAACATGTCAATTGGACTGTGTCTCACTGGAGTAATGTTTACTGATGACTCAAGATTTGCTCTGGAGCCATATGACAAGCGTATAAGGATATGGCATGAACAAGGAACACACAATCAGCCCCAAAACATCGCAGAACATCATGCATTCCAAGGCGGAAACATTATGGTGTGGGTAGGGATTTCATTAGGATACTGCATCGACTTGCATATCTTTAAACTGTCTGTGACGACTGTCTAGTATCGAGATGAAGTCCTAGAATCCACTGTGAGATTGTATGCTACAGCAGTTGGCATTAGTCTTGTTTTATTGTATGATAACGCATGTCCCCATAGAGCTGAGATCGTCGATGTCTACCTGAAGAGTGAAGGAATTGGGTGTTTGGCGTGGACAGCATATTCGGCGGATCTTAATCCCATTGAAGATCTTTAGGATGCTCTCGATTGTGCTGTATCTTCACGTTTCTCACCTTCAACAACTTTTATTGAGCTGGAAACTGCTCTGCAAGAAGAATAGCTGTTGCTTAGTTCTGTGGTGGTTGACCACCTAACTGAAAACATGGTCACAAGGTGTGAAATTTGTATACAGATAAAGGTGGAGCACATACCCTACTAATGTCCTTTTTTCATTTTATGCTTTTTATTTTCTTTTTATACATAATTCTGTTTAAATATCCAGTATGTCATCATCTGATACCTTGCAAAAATTTAATATTGTGTACATTTCTATATAAATATTGATTTTAATTTATGCATAAATATATATGTTACTTTCCTGCTGAATTTTGTGTCAATCAAAGTAGTATTTGTTGATTGTTTGTATTTTACATAATCGTGCTTAACTTTTAAAAATGGCTGTATATGCGTTTTCGTTTTTTTTTTCCATTATAATGAAATACATAACCAAAATAGAAATCACAAGGAAAACCTCCATCCACACAGATAGAAGCGAAAAGAAAACTATACACAATCTGTTTTCTACTCAGATCAAGTCTTCGCCACACTAATGCCGAGCTGGCATTCAAATGGTTAGCGCCCTTGCTTTTGGTTCCACACTTCGTGGGTTGGAATCCCACCTTGGGCATGGATGCTTATAGTGGTTCGCAATCAACTTTAACCGACTCAGCGTCCGTGACGTATCTGTTACGTCGCAATAAACTGGTCGAAAAGCGGCTCATGACGGCAGGGATACGTCGAAACTATCCTGTTCGAAAGCGGCCTGCGACGGCAGAGATACGTCGCAGAGTTTTCACCGAAAGCGGCCGCGACGTATATTTTCACATAGTAGAAACCACTTATTTTTGCTTTCCCCCTAATCGGTGGTTTGATTGATCGGTCTTAATCACTCAAACCACACTCCTTGGAGACTTTTCTTTGAGAACTACAACTCAGCCTGAATTTTACGCCAAATATCTAAAATACTGATTATTTTTTTTGCCAAGATTCAACTTTAAAATTTAATAATCTATAAATTTGTTGCTTTAGAAATAAAATAATGCAAGTTTATACATTATTATTTTTAAATTTAGTTCCTAAGCTAATTGAATTAGGCGATTTTATTACACAAAAATTTTAAATCCATATGTACTTTTAAATTACTAACGAGCTTGCCTTATTTTCTAAGTTGAATTTTAATAATTTCCCTGCTTATGCTAATTATTTCTTACATCTTAGTCAATTTAATTCAGTTTTTATTGTTTTTGACGGCATTTTTTATTGACTAGTTATGACTGAAATAAACAAATAAATTTCGTAAATGGAAATTATTTAATTTCCATCGAAAGAGCTCATGGCTGTTATAGTAAATTCGATGTGTCCTCCATAATAAATAACATTTACCTTAATGACTAAAATTCATTTCATTTGCGTTTTATTTTTGTGCATTAGGAAAAATTTACTAATAAGTTTACTCTCTGCATATTGCTTTTTATTTCGTTATTACTTTAATTTATTTTTACATACACTTCAAATGTTGATAATAAAACAGAAGTATCATCTTAAGGCAATCGAATAACATGATTGTCTCATAAGTGTGTAGCCAAGAATATTATACATGTGTTATTTCTTTTAATGAAACATAATATTGAAAAATATAGCAACACTGTTAACTGTTGCACCATATAAAAAAAGTCATTATTTTAATATATCAATATTAAAAAGGTACTATTTCTTAAAAATTGTACTATATTAGAAATTTTCTCGATTGAAAAATAAACTACAATATTTCTGATATTAGCTGTGAAAATCATTATATTCTATATATTTTTTTAATTTGCATACATGTAATAATTTTTCGTCATTACGTAACGATAATATTTAATAAAGTAAAATTCCTTACTAGAAATTTATTGCAGATTTAAAACGAAATAGATTTATGAGGAATATAAATAATCAAATATTTAAACAGTAAACTGTTCAGAAGCAAAATAATGGAATTTTCTATTTAAAGATGAGCTAAGCTTTTAATGCAGAAAATATTTTAGCTCTTTTTATTTTAGAAGGTGTGTGAAATGGAATGATCCTATCGAAATTGTGGATTAGTGAATCGAAATCATATTAATGCTACAATCTAAGCAATTAAATTTTTAACCAACAGAAAATAATTATTTTATTATTACCAAATTTATTTTTAAAATAAGCAAATTATTAATACGCAAGTTTTACAAATCGTTATCTTTTAACGCGATCCATATTAGGTATAAAAGAAATTTTTAAATATAATAATCTTAACCAGAGAATTTCTTTTATAAAATATGGTTGTATATTACTTAACTCTTCTTATTTGAATTAAAAATTAATTTTTCTGGTTTATCTTTGAAACATAAAATGGTATATTCCATATACAATTGATTCTGTTATTTTAATCTAAAAATGTAATAAACGCATTATATATTTCAAATAAACTTCTTTTAAAAAATTAAAGTTTTGAAAACAAAGAACATTCACTTTGAAAAATCTGAATGAAATAGTATGCTAAAGTTATATGACTATAGAAATCATAGAATGTTTAAATTTAGTTGTGTTGTTACAATCTGAAATAACGATTACAAGATACAGATGACATAAATATGATTGATTATATTAAAGGGACAAAATTGATTACAGAAATAAAATGAAATTCAAAATGAGGTATTGGTTTAGAAATAAATTAATTAGCTGTTCAAATTATGTAAAAATTATTTATTTTCTTAAAATACATATGAATTTGAGCTCGCAAAATAATCATTGTTTATTATAAAATATAATATTAATACAATATTTAAATTCCTAGCTAATCCTTTTTATGAGAATATGGTGTTATTTATTTGAGTAAAAATAAACCATATTAAGTAAAGTTAACAAATTCAGGGAAAACTTATAGTACATCAGTTATATGATGATCTAAAAATATAATTATAAAAAAAGATTCATTATATTGAATATTCATTAACGTTCATAACACTGATCAATTTAGAATTAAAGGCATGCTCTGAATTTATAAAATAAACAAATAAATAAAAAAAGCAATCTTTCGATACCAAACATAACTTTTTCGCCTTAAGTTATGTTTGGTATCGAAATTTGTGAAAATTTAAAACATTAAAGTTTTTTCTAAACTAGTAATATATAAATATTAAGCATAGAAAAATAAATGCTTATAAAAATATTTGTTGTTTAGATTTTCAAGTCTTAAGTATATATCCTCTGTCAATTTAAATAATGATTACCTTTTCAATTTTGATAATATTTACGATTTTTATTCTTGATATATAACTTTGTGATATTCATTATATTGAAAACATAATACTGTTTTAGCACATTTTGTATAAATTTTTTTTGTACGCTGGCTCCCATTTCTACGACCTTACAATATATAGAAAAATACTTGCATTTTTTATACGTAAAAATTCATTTGAATTTCGAAAACATTTGAGATAATTTTTAAAAAAGGAATTATATGATTAAATTCAACTTTTCAGACCTAACTTCGGATTTAGATATTTATTTGTTTAGTCATTAAATCGTTTATTAATGTTAATGTTAACAATACAAAATAACAAACACTGAAATAAAATTATTCTTTCAAAAAATAAAATGTAGTTGAAATGCAATCAAGGATATTAAATTTGAATTATAAACGCAATTTGTGAAATTTTCTGTTTTCAGAATTTTTAAAATTCAAAATAAATTGCTGTTTGAAATTTTCTATCCAAAATTCTAGCTTACTTAAAAAAAGAGAATATTTATAAAATTGAAAATTTTTAAAGGATTCCTGCAATCTTCTATGATTTTATAAGCAAAATTTGCTGTGTATCATTTGTTTCTATCATATTGATACTACAATATTTTTGTTATGCAGCAGTAGTTATAAATAGCTCCTATAGAATTCAAACATTTTTCACTTAATTATTTCCTTTCCTTAAAACCTTGCAAAGTTTTTATCACAGATAGTTGAACAGGATGAGGTATTAAATTTATTTTCTCTTCAATTTTTACGTATTCGATTATTAACAGTACTGTTTCAAACAGCTTCCCATATATCCCTGTATATACATCGACACTTCGTTTCAATGAAGATAATTCATTGCACATGTGGTTTCCTGTGTGGTTAAAGATGTTTTCATTTAGTTACAGATGGAATGAAAGGGGATTTTATCGATTACTCTTGTTGAAGTAGACATGTGAGAAACTGCTTTTTCTCACCATGATTCATTCCAGATATATGATAATTACATAAAGGTTTTGCAATTTGTAATACAATAAAATATTACCAATGCAAGAAATTTTCATAAAAATATTTTTATAATGGAGTAATAATAGCCTCTTAGCATTTTATTATATATTATGTGATGTAAAATTAAATATGAGTTCAGTAAAAACTAGTTATAAATTTATAAGATTCTTTCGTACAGTAATTTTGCAAAATTAAGTTGTAATGATTCTTTTGTTTTTTTTTTATAATTATACATAAAGTTCAGTTCATAAACGCTAGATTAATATTTAAAAAATAACTCGAGTAATGCACTTGTGAAACCAAATATTCCATTTATATTGAAATAAATTAAATGTAACAGTTTAAGATTCTTATTAGTACATGCACTGATATGTATTTCAATTCAGATTGACAAATGAAATTAATTTTCATGTATTGTTGCAAAGGATATTTTATCTAAGGTTGTTCTGTTACGAGTAGAAAAAATTAATTTAACAAATAAATTTGGGCTTTAATGTTTTTAAATAAAAAAAAAACAAATTTTATCTATGAATAAAAGAGCATATGTAATATATATTTTTATATATATATATAGTTCTGCTAAAAAAATTAAATAAATTAATAATTTTAATATATTTCTAATTCATTTAGACTGTTGAATTATAGAAACGTATAAATAATCTAAATCAGCCTTGCTATGTGTGCTGAAAGTATTATAATATTGAAAGGGTTTGAAAAATATTTATTTACTTGCATTAAATAAGTATAAAGTTTCTACTTCTGTAACTTTTAAAATGGAATAAATGAGACTTCATAACGTTGCTTGAAGTACATTGCTAACTTTTTTTTTTATCATTTAATGATTTCAATTGTTCACCTTCATGTTACATATCCTCTGAGCTTATAGGCAACACACCAGCTCTTTTATTAGTATAAATTACTAAATAGCAGTATATACATTTCAAATCACTATTATGAGGTCTATCAAAGTGCTTAACTCCAAGAATTGAGAAAAATGTATTTCCAGATGAAAGTAAATATATAATAAGGACGTAACACAGTAATCTCTCTCTTCCTCTCTCAAATAATTTAAAGTGATTAGGAAAAAGAAAGAGGTGTTTAGGAAAAGCTTTCTTAAAAAGGTTGTCACATGTATTGAAAAATTTAATTTAAATTCTTTTGAGTTTCAAATTCATTTTCTAATTCACCAGATTGCTTCCTAATAATAGAAAATTATTTTGAGTTAATGAGAATAAGTATATTGAATACTTAACATATGTGTTTTAGGCAATTTATTTTCGTCCATCACTTGGAATTCTTTTCGATTAAAATACAACTTTAATTTAATAAATATCTTATTAAAAATATCTAAATATTTTTTAATATGAAATAAATAAATTGTAAAAGCAATAAATGATTTTATAATATTGTTTTAGAATGCAAATATATAAGAAATATCATAAATAAAAGAAAGTACACAATCAGCAAATATAATGTGTTAAAATTTCTTATGCAGAACAATGTTAATGCTAGTTTATCTACATGTATTTGGCATTACATAGTCTTATTTTAATATACAATAATACAGAAATGAAAATTAATCCTTTTTTTGTAAATATTTAATTTTTTTGGTCTAAAAAACTTTTCCAAATATTTAAATATCAAGTGAAAGTAATTTTTCAGATATAGTATAAACTAAGAACATTACACACATTTGTTCACAATGTTATGCAAATTTTCTAATGTTTTGTTTAATCGTTTAAACTCAAAACATTTATAGATGAATAAATTAAAAAGCTTTAATTAATGTTTTTGAAAATAACATTAAAAAACTGAAAAATAATTAAGCCTTTTATTTTCAATTAAACACCACACTAATTGCTACATAGATGTATTCATATAAAGTAAAAATTTGTTTGGGTTAAGAAAAATGTAATGTGAGAAAATGTATTTTTACTAACATTATTTTATTTTATTGTAATAAAAATTTGAAAAGCTTCTGTGTCTCATTCAAAAAGGGAAGTTACCATTATACAGAATATAATAAATATACAAGAAAATGTGACAAACAACTTTCTTAATTAAACTGCGTAAGAAATCTAAAACATCATAATTTGTGAATACCGTTTTTCTTTGAATTTCATATTATTTACCAAGTCAACCTAAAAACGCTGAGGAATATCTTCAATCATTTTCAATTACACAAAAAAACAGTTATTTATTACTAATTTTTTCTTTTTAAGTTTCATACAAAAATAAGATATGCGTTTTCGTTTTAACCACTTTTACTGGGATGTACAATCTTTCTGGCAAATGCATACAACCCTAGATAGGGTAGTTAGTGGTAAGTGACATCCCTCCCTCTAAATTGAGTGATGTGACAGTTTTCAGGGGGGTAGGAAATGTTCCCAATGAGAATGGGAAACAGTCGACGATTTTTGTATAGTTTAGGAAAGTGGCTGTGGAATGAAAAAGAAGTACATCTGGTTTTAAAGAGGAAACATTTTTCGCAGATTCTTGAAATTTTCTGAGCCGCTGAGTCGGTTAAACTGTGGGTCCCGGAAAAAATTAGCTCTCATGTGCAAAAAAGGACCATTGAGCGACAAACAAACCAAACTAATTTCCCAGACATGAAATAATATGAATACGTCTATTTTTATGCTTTTCAGCTATTAAGGCCTTTTTTTCGAAACTCGTCTCGGGGACATCGCATTCCAATAACATTGACTCTTTTTCTGTTCTTTTTCTATTTATAGTTTTAATGTTCACATTTTTATATAGTGTTTATTTATTTATTATTTTTAATTATTTCCCATTAATAAAATAAATTGATGAAACAAAAGACAACGTACCTATAATTTTAATTCCAAATAGGATGAATCATATTGTTTTATCAATTTAGAGGATAAATGCATTAGCTTGTTTTTCTACATAATAATCCGCAATTATTTAATGTTCGACACCGCAACACTATATCCATCTCACATAAGCAATCACATAAGCTGTTTGATTATGTGAGATGAAAATGGCTTCACAGTACCGAAAAAACAGAATGTTTAATGCCAATTTCAAACATTTCATTCTTCTTTTAATATGAGCTATTTTCCGAAATCTGCAATTCTCAAAAAGAAAATAGAGCAATTAAAATTAATTCTTTTGAATCAACAATCAGTTTCACAAGACTAGTGATAAAATCTAAAAATGTCTTTATTGCTTCTTCAAAAATCCTCATGTGCTCACAAAGAAGAAAAATACCGTTCCAGGTTAGTGAGTTGTTAAAAGAAGAATTTCTTACCGTTGCAGATTGCCTCTGTGAGGGATTTTGCAATAAACGTGACGTCATGTCATCAATAAAAGGCTTACAGTCATATCAGATTTTACTTTTGCAAGAAGAATAGGAGCCATTTAAAAAAAATGCAAGCGCAATTGAAAAGTGATTTGGAAAAATAAGAGAAATTCGACATATCTACAGACACAGCACAGTAAGAGGTTATAGGGAGAATGTTATTTATTGCTAGTAAGAGAGTAGTTGCTTAGTAAAAGAGGACCTACTAAAATTCTGCATATGAAGGATAGAAAACTGGTGAGGATATTTATAAAACATTTATAGCGAATGCAATTTTTATAAATATGTCTTCCCAGAAACTTTCCAAGATAACCACAGATGGAGTACGAAGAATAGTGGGAAATGTGAATGTTTTATTGCTCGCTTTATAAAAGATATGCAATTTCTAAATGTTATAGCGTATCACTGCACCAGATAAGAATAAAATTTTGTGAAGGAACTAAAAAGCTTTGTATGTTAAAATATTATCATCTTAACACATATATATGTTCTATATTACCAAAACAGTCAATTTAATTAAAACAGCTGCTTTGCAACATCGACTTTCCAAGCCCCTGTAACAATATCCTGAAGTTATTATCTCATTTTGCATAGTGAAGTACGCTGTCTTAGTCAAGGCAAAGCACACTTGATAGGTTCATACATTTAATTGAAGAAATGCAAAATAATCATTATAATATATCAAAATAAAAAAAGAAATATTTTTAGAATTAACAGATCCTCTCTGTCTAACAGATGGTTCATAACAGACTTAATGGAAAAACTAAATAATTGAATCTCAGAGCTGTAGGGAAAACACAAATACTAGTCAAGAATGATAAGATCTATAAACTAGTTCAGAGTTAAGATCTATAAACTAGTTAGATAATTTTGTGGATGTCACATCTGAAAATGAAATAGCTTGTGAAGTTCTGAAAATGAAGTAGCTTGTGCATTTTTCAGCGATGTAAAAAAATGATAGGCTACCGTGAAATTGGCGTATTAACATTAGTCATCAACCTCTAATTTCTTCAAGAATAATTTTAAAAAAACACTTTCAACAATTTAAGACAACTTCTGTGAATCATTGTTTTTGATAATGAACATGAAAAAATCAAAACATAGATCACGCATAACAAATGAATATCTTGACGACTGATTGGGAGCAGGAATTTCAGAATTTTCTCCCAATTATGAAGCACTTGAAAGTGAAATCCAATGATAAAGACACATTGACTCTATTTTATATATTTTATAAATTATGTTTTGGAAAAAACCAAATTAGTAATTATTTATTTTACATGAAAATATTAATACTAATTGCCTTCATATGCTGAATTATTTTAATTAATTTTTATAGATCATACGCAGTGTGTCATATAAATATAAATTTATCTTAAAAAAAAGGCGTTCACCATTTGACCAATATTCCAGTATATGATCGTAAGTGCAAAAACGCTTAGGATCCTTACCTAATATTTTTTAAACAGCGGCGGGCACTGGGTGAGTAAACATTCGCCACAACAAGGCTATAAACTGCTAGTCATTTATTGTTTTGTGGTGGGCACTAGTAAACCAAGTCCTGGAGGTGAGTAGCATTTACCCACCCACATTTCCACAAACCCGTTTATAGGGTAGGCCACATTCACATCATCTCATCAGAAAGGACAGAGAAACACAGAGAACGAAACATCGATGCCCGAGCCAGGACTCCCACCCCAGACCAACAGCCTAGGAGTCAGGAACGCTAACCACTAAGCCATCGTCCGGGAAACTTAGTGTTTATAATATATTAATATAATATAATAAAACTACTGATTTAATAAAAGAAAATTTTGAACTTTTCTTAAATATATTTTTAGTATATTGATAAAGTATTCACGATATTTATCTATTATTTCATTAGTAATCACAGTATTGAACAAAGAGTTTATTAAATATGTTAAAAATATTCAAAAATCAGTGTAAAATAATTCTCAATGACTTTGACATTATAAAATATCTCCGATGAATAAGTATCCTACTCTAAAGATTTTAAATTTAATTTGACACATACCTTATACGTTTTTAAAATTTTATTAGAATTTTATGGTTAAAATATTTTAACATTTAAATCATTAAATGAGTAAAAATATAAGGTAGAGAGATTTTACATCAAATATAAACAATAAATTTTAAATATTTATCCGTAACTGAATAAAAGCGTTTCGTTTACTCTTTGAGAGAAACGAATGAATAAATTTCTTATTGATAGATCACCTTGTCAACAGAATAAATTTTCCCGCCCCAAGGCATGCCGGTCCATTTTGGGATCACGGGATATAAGTGTGTTGGGTCAGGAAAAGAGTTTTTCATGTTATTCTTACATTTTCCATAAATAAAACACCGATATTTTCGTTTGCTTAAAGAACGTCCTCCGTCATTTCGTACACTTCTCTAAACGCGTTATTTGTTTCGATAAGAAAAATAGGATATTTCTTATTTATACTTTTGATAACATTCATAGAATACATTTTTCAAACACAATCCAACATTTCAATGCCGAAGATACATATGAAATTTCAATATTTTATATCCGATATTTTTTTATGAACATACAACGCTAAATGTTTTCTCTATAACAATGCAATTTTGTAATGCAGCTTCTAAAAGCGCATAATCTATAGTAAGTATAAATCCCATTGTGCTGTAGGTAGGTTAATATTAAGTAGCACATTACTTACAGGATTTGGAGATATTACAACAGAAATAAAATTTGCGTAAAGAAAGGAATTAATTTTGTACGCGTGCGTACACAAGTAATTTATACCAGTACAATTTGTATAGTTGTTGGATATGTATACACCAAATGTAAAAATTTCTTAGAACAAAAATGTAAATAACTTTTTTTAGGAAATATATACGCAATTACTTTTTTTAAATTTCAAAGTTTAATTTTTATATGGAATTAGAAAAATTGTTAACATTATTGTGCTTGTATACTTATTTATTTACATGATTGTGGTTGAACTTCATTCCCAACTTCAAAACAAATGTATCTTAATGGATTTCACTCTAATACTCCTAAAATTGAAGTAATTTTTTCAATAACGCTGGAATAATATTGTATTGTACACATTTGTATTTTGAATGAAAGTTTTTGAACAAATAATAATTGATTCTTAATTTTATTCTAATTTTAAAAGACTTTGTTATGACCGTTCTTTGTTTGACGTACATGCCTATTGATTGATATCTGAAAAATTGAAACATGATTAATTGTATCTCAAATGTATAAGACTCAATAAAATATAGAAGAAATACAAAATCATCTTAAATAGATACATAGAATTGAGATAATTATAAAAAATAGGCATTCTCCTTGCTTTAAGTATAATGACTGAATCTCTCTGCATTTCTTAAAAAATACATTTATTGATTTATTCAAATTAAGATGATGCTTTTTAATTTTAAGCAAGAAAAAAAAAAGGAAGGTATCGCATGCATGAGGATTTTGCTTTGTAGATATTAAATATATATTTAAAAGATTTGTCTCATTTTTTATCAATTTCTTCTGAGGAGTAAATTAGCAATTCAAAACTGTTGCTAATCGATTTCTAACTGTTTGTGAAAAGTATATTTCAATTACATTTTAATTGAAAAGTAATTGCATTCTCACGTTTTGAATGTTATAAAAAGTATTCATCAGGCAATAATGAGTAGAGCGTATACATTTGTCCGTAGAAAACGAATGAAATATTCATAGAAATAAGTAGAATTTCAACTTCTTCCCTTACATTTCATTACGATTTACAGAAAATTAAGAAAATGAATGAATACTGCACAAAGTTATTTTAATTTAACATTAAGTAGAAATATTTAATAAATAGAAACTTTTTTTCATAATTTGATTATGTATAATTTTAAAATTTTAATTATTAAAATTTTTTAAATTGCCATTTTCAATAGAATGTGATTCGCAATATTTGTGTAATATTGTGATTCGGAATTTCTGCTTTAAAATGATTTCAAATTGAGATATTCAGATGTGTTTTATTTTAAATTGAATGTTTTTAAGAAATATCAAATTTAAAATGAATATTTGATAGCAAAATTTTAACAGATGAATTTATATGTTTTAATATTTTAGTACAATCATCTTAATCTGCAGAGTATAAATTAAATTTATTTATTTTTAACAATTCATTCAAAAACTAATAACTGTGGATTAATTCATTTAATCCTTATGAAAGAATGAGCACTTATTGTTTAAATGTGACACCTAAAAAACTTAAAATGAATATATACTGTACTTTTCACATTAAACTCTATTTTGATCACGTGTTTAAAGTTACAATTTTCATATTGCGATATTTCTAATTATGGCTAGCGTATAGGTTGAAAAATTAAATCAAATATATTGTAACTTGTAAAATTCGTAAAACATAGTTAAATTTTAATTTTAATCGTATATTTTCAAGAGGAAAATATAAGCATATATTTTAAATTGAATAATGGAAAAGCTATTAAAATATAATTATCTGTGTGCTTAACGATCATACAAGGGTTATATTTAAATAAGCAAAATTTATGTATGCATATCTATATTTAGTTTTTCCTTGAAAATATCAATTTATTTAATTATTAAATTTATAAATCGGAAGAGCTATATTCATCATTCAAATATTTTATATTTTTGGACTAGATAAATTTTAATCAGCGTTTTTACCAGTTGAAATTTTATGGTTTATAAGATTGGTTTTAATTTTCAACTACTTAACATAAGAGTTAGTAATATTGGTTCGTATTTTAGCCATTGAGAGAGAGAGAGAGAGAACTCTTCTAAACTTATTTATAATTGATTGTTATCATACTTTTGAACTTGAAATATTGGAAATATTTAGAAAATTGTTTATAATTATTTTCTAATAAAATTTCACCTTATGATAGTTACAAATTTCAATGTTCTTTTAAGCAACTGATTGAATTATTCAAAAACTAGAATGATTGAATGTGTTTTTTTTCCTAGTATAAAATAAATAATTTCAGCTTTTGGAAATAATAAAATTAATTAAGGACTTATAATAACGCTATTACTAGCAAAAAATTTTAAATTGGTATTATAAAAATGATGAGACGAAAAACATTTTGCAAAAAGTGATTCAAAACTAATGGAAATATCAATAAAAATGCAAAGTATTTTAATTTTTCTAACAGTTTAAGAGTTACAAATGTAGAAAATAGTAAAAGATGAAATTATGTTCATTGTTATTTCAAACAATTTGAATTTAGTACAAAACAGAATCCCTTAAAATCATTACACTTAGAATTAAGAATATAGATGTTTCTATGAGGGTCATCATCATACCATTTTTAACTTAATAATAAATATTAATTTTTATTTTTTCCAGAATTTTGGTATTTTTGTTTAAATAAAAGCTGTCTTGACAGAGAAATGTACTTTTAATATCGAATTGCATCAAATAATGAAGTTGGTTCTGATTATTACTCTGACTTCTATAAATCTAATAGTAAATGGAAATTTAAAAAAAATTAAGTTAATAGTTTTCATAAATTCGTGGATAAGAATGATTTTAGATAGAATTAGATGTCATCAGATTTGATTGCATGTAAATATTCTCATTTTGTTCTCGTATTACTATGTTTACTATAAATCTGATGTTTCAATTTCTTCTTTTAAATCAAGTAATAGGATTTTTTAATCAAAATATGAAACTAAATATTTCTGATAACTTCATGAATTATAACTCGACGCCTTACATTTAAAACAGTTACACAGAGAGAGAGAGAGAGAGAGAGAGAGATGGAGAAAGAGAGGGAAACAAATACTTGACACCAAAGTGATTTGCAATGACTCACAAGTGGAATGGATAAGATTGAAGTTATTGATAACGATAAGCATTTTCCTATTATGAAACATATTTTATGTATATTAATCATTATTTCAGCTAATATTTGGACTTATGCCTTTTTAAAAAAAATAGGGAATTAGTGAATTTTATTCCATTTTTTTATTTTTAAAAATGATTTATGAGTTTGGAAATATTTATTGGTCAGTTATATATATTGACAAATCTTTTAAATTTTAGCTAAGGAAAAATATTGTCTAAATGTTGATAAAGAAGCTGATTACTGTTAATAAATATTTTTGTGTCTAAATTGTTAGAAATATATCAGAAAGGAAAAGAAATATTGAAATATACTGTAAAGCACAGATTGATTCTAAAGATTATGGAAAGAGCGTACTGTAAAATTTAATACTTGACACTTATAAATTGTATTAACTTTAATTGAAAAATATCTTTGTAGCATTAGAAAACATAATTTAATTTAAATTATTTCTTTTTATACTGCATTATTCATTTATTTTGTACAATAATAGTGTTAAATGACCAAACCTTTTAACAATAGCATATATATATATATATATATATATATATATATATATATATATATATATATATATAATATTTATTTTACATAGTTTTCCTGATATTTTAAAATTTATCATCACAAAGATTGCTTGAAATTGTCTTTTCTATGTGATATTCAAACTTAACATCGGGAGGAATTTAAGCAATTGCTTCATTAGAGAAAAACATGAGTAAAAGCATTTAAGACTTGTAAACACCAGTGTTGGAAGCTAATGAGACTAGACATGTTGAAGCTCACTAATTAATTCGTTAATTGAAGTTTCTTGAAGGAAATCTACTTCATTTCACGGGAATTAACTTCAGTAAATTAAATTCTTGTACTATAGAAAATATATTGTGCTTTTAAAAGCTTGAACCTAATTAATCGCAGATTATTGAGAAATGTATTAAAAAACTGATGATACTTATGTTGTTATTAATTAAGTTGGTATGTTTGATGTTTTAAATTACTGGGACAATGCGAAACAAATCAACAATTATAGGTATTACACTATTCATTTATAAAATACCTCATATCATTATTTTTCAGATATAAATTATTTTATCCCTAACTAACAAAATGCTTATTCTAAAATTGATGTTCTTAATTACTAGAATTCTATGGTAAATATATCTTGATTCTGAAATTTTATTTTCATGAATTTCGAGATTTTTAATAATGACTCTAGTTCTAATAAATAGGAATAACAAATAAACAAATGCTTATTAGAATATTCTATTTTTAAATTTGATAGGTAGTATTTGAGAAAATATTTATTCAAATGTACATTGATTTTCATACTTAATATCGAGAATCTCCGATTAATGAATCGGGATTAATTAATGTTCAGCATATTTGAACAAAAAATACTACCTTAAATATTTCACTAAACATAAGGTTCGAAAGATGATTTATTAAATATAGTTTAATTAGAGTTTTAGATTGTTTAATTAGATTTTTTTAAAAAAATCTTTAGCTGTTTATTATCGTAAGGTATATAATTCCTATTGCTTTTGAAATATATAAAAGATCATACATAAATTAATATTAGTTAAATGCAATTAAAATTTATATTAATTAAATGGAGTTTTTACTGATATTAACGTTGCATTTTACTTAAGCAAATATAACAAAAAGTTAAATTTTCAATGCATATTCTCAATAATTTTTAATCATTATTCATTTAATATTCAAAGGTAAAATTTTGAACATAAACCAATTATAAATAAGCAAGATTTTAATTTTCTGCTTATAGATTTAAATTTATTTTACTCTTCTATTAATATTTTTTTTTTAATTTTAAGGACAAAATCTAAATTAATAATAAAAAATATTAGTTTTGGGATTTCTCTTGTTTTAAATTATTTCGCATAACTCTTGGAAATTTCTGTTTCTTGAAATTATTGAGCGTGGGAAGCATTTATTGGGAATATTATTAATTAGCAAATCATATTTAAAGACTGCATACCATACTGAGTTAAGAGACTGAAAGGTATATTAATTGTAATATTTGGAGTCATTAAATTATCTTAACTCTCGTCATTGTACAATTTTATTTAGTCACGTGTTAAGTGCATCACACAACCTGCTGAATTGTTATTTAAAACAACTTGATAGAGTGTAACAATAATGCTTGGCATATAATTTATATTTAACTACTGTAGCATAATTTGTGCAAATAAGAAATATTGTATTTTATTATTTTTGAAATTGACTCTATGAAAGATTTTCAAACTATATTGTCCACTTCAGTGAAAGTTAAAGTATAAGGCAAATGGTTGAATAAGAATTAACTAAAAATTAACTATGCGTTCATATCAGTATATGACTAAAACAGGAACTAAAATTTCAATTGTTAAAAGACAAAAACTCTAAAAAAGAAAAACATGTAAAATCTTTTAACAATAATATTGATTAGGCACAATTGTAAAAGATGTAGTGAAAAATATGATAATGTAATATAAAAGGGGTTAAGTTTAATTTCCGTCATTTATTTACAGAAATAAGTTTTCATCGAATTATTTCAGAATAAAATAAAGATTTAATGTTTATATTTTAATATTATTTAATATATTTGTGCAACATATTTCCTATCACACACAGCTATTTCGATATACATTTCCGTGTAAGTGATGTTATTTTTTACTGTGAAAGTCACTAATTTTTAGTATAAAATATCTTTGAAATTACGTTGCGAATAATACCGCAGTATCTGAAAGCTGCTTGTATCTTTCTGCAGAATCCAAATTATCTTGCCTTTGGAAAGGAATAGGTATAAAGACATGCCACGAGATTCTAAAGAAAAAAAAATCCTAGATTTTCTAAGAACCTCCAACATACAATCCAGGACAAAGTACAAAAATGGATCTTATAGATAACACTAGCTGGACAATGGTGTAACTTTCTAGTCTAGCGAACAATATCATCTTTATGAATAAGAGATACACTGTTTAAAAATATCTCGAATACCTGTTATACATTTACTTGTGAATTCCTGTTATACCTGTTATGCATACCATAAAGTTAAGGGTGTTTTATAAATATGAGAAAAAAGAAAATGCAAGCGAAATATCATTCAATAGATATGTACATCAAAGTAGTATTTATTTATTCTGACTAGCACAGTCTAAAACTTTGAACACGTGGATTTAATATACAACAACTCCATTCTTCTTCGAAAATCTTTATTGCTTTACTTTTATATTTGCTTTGTTACTTTGCTTTAAAATAATCAACGTTTTTCTTTTCGAAAATAAATTCTTTTCCTGATTAAGAATAACATTATATTCCTTATATTGTATTCCAAGAAATGCATTGTTTATCAAATTCATCTAATTTTAGTGAGTTTGAGTACGTGTCTACAGATATGCATTACACAAATAATAAATGTAATAGTAAAAACATATTTCCTGAATAATATTTAAAATGTAAAAACATATTTCCTTTATTATAATTCAGCTTTTATAAAAAAATAAAAAAAAAACATTTTCCGAATGAAAATATTATATTGCCTTGATTTAAAGTAATTATTATAAAAGGTTTGTATAACAAGCATTTTGGTTTTTTATTCATGATAACAACTATTTATCATAAAAAATAAATTAATAATTCCTATAAGTGTACAATATTTCCTAAAAATAAAAAACATATTTAAAATTAAATTAAGATAGTACGAAATCATGAATTTATTTCTTTATAACTTAAAAAGATTTATCTATAATGAAACAATGATTGTTAAGAAAGAAAAATCTGGTTTATATGAACTTTACTTTATTAAAGTAATACAATTATAAAGTAATATAATTTAAATTAATAGTAATACAATTATTTATAAAGTAATACAATTATTTTTATATATCCATTGAACAATCATACAAATATATATTTCTTATAATATTTTAAAATTACACTATTCAAGAGTTAACTTCAGAAGCATTTTATTCAATATATTTAACTTATTCCGTTCAAGATTCTTTTCTGTAAAATGAATATTTTTCTTATAGAATATTTAGTATAATCTTATTATCTTGCAAAGCACTTGAGATAACTTTTAGAAGTTCATTCATTAAAATCAATATTTGGTTTAGCAAAATATGTATTATGCGTAAATCTTTTATAAGTGAAAAAATATGAATCATTTATTTGATTCTAGATATACTATTTCTTCACACATAAAGCATGGATATTTAAAGAAAACAACGAAATTATATTTCTGAAATGTTTTCAAAATCTAAGAATTTGAATTTAACCTCAGAATCACTTATCAAAGGAATTTAAGAAAAAATATCTATTTTGACTACTGGGAACAAAATGGAAAATATTACGTACTTACATTATCATTTTTAAGTCATTTTATCATAATATTTGCTTGCAATTTGTATCTGTATAGATGAATTATTTTTATTAAACTGAAAAAAGTATTTCTATTCGTTCAATAGATTTGGTTTTCTGTAGTAATGAAATAATATTAAGCGTAAAAAAATATCTTCTAAAAATTTATAAAATGCAATTAAAACAGTATTTAGTTATTAATTCAATATTTCTTTATTAAATGTATAATAACAAACCCGTATAAATTGGGGAGGAAATTACTGCCACGTTATCTGGTATGTCCACATATGACAGTTCTTTGTAACCCCTATGACACGAAATTTCTTCAGTAAATAGATTATTTTATGCTTCTGTGGTTTTCATTAATCTTCTGACATTCCTTTTCTAGCTTTTACTTTTAACTGTGGTTTTCATATTAAAACAAGATGTAGCAGCAAATATTCATATTAAGAAAAAGAAATTGTATCTTTGTTTTAATATGACTATAGTATAATGTTTATTTTAATATGAATATAGCAAATTTGAATCGCAATAACAATAGAAAAATTAGTTACTCCAATAAAAATATGCTATTTTGATGATCTGTAAACGGACAATAAATGTATTTAAATATGCTTTATTTGCATTTTAAGCAAAAAGGAAATCGTACATTTTTGGCTCAAAAGCGTAAAACCCACAGCTTATTCAACGCAAATTATGACAAAATATTATAAAAATGATTTTTTTGTCATAAAAAATATCATTATTATTTAAATAGAAGGCAATTTATATTTAAAACATATATTATTTATCTTGAGTTACAAAATTTGATTTCTAAAACAAAATATCCTATGAGAATATTTATATTATTAAATTTGAGTCGATTTAATAAAGATTTATTTTCTTAAAATTAAAGAATTAAAAGAATTAATATAATATAGATACATTATTTTATATATATATATATATATATATATATATATATATATATATATATATATATATATATATATATATATATATATATATATATATATATATATATATATATATATATATATATATATATATATATATATATATATATATATTAAATTTCAACAATATTTTTAATATTGTTGAAATCTAAATAAATACTTTTAAAAATTTTGAATCGAAAAATAGAAATATTAGTTTGAATTTAATGAAGATTTGTGTGTCATCAAAATTCTAACACATATCTTCAGTGAGCAATAAAACTTGCGCTTGACAAGAGACAATTTCTATTCCATGATGTACTTCCGGTCTGGTCGACCGTTGAAACCATTTTGTAAAGGAAAAGTCAGTTTGGCTGGATGATAACGGAAATGACTCTATAATCTGCCTATCTGAAAATTGCAGAAAAGGCAGAAATATTTCGGAAATAGGAAATGAATATCTGCCTGTGTCAAGCCAAAGTATTTGTCCCTTTATCTATATAAAATTTCATTATTAATGTATTTATTTTTTTCAAACATAGGAAAATAATTTACATATGCATTTAAAGGATTTATGAAGATTTAATGGAAGAGTTAAAAATATATTAATTTAACAAAGTAGATGATTAAAACTTTGAGTCAATATAATCGGCGAATATCAATGTGATATACAATATATATGTAAATTTTTTCATTTTTGAGAATCTTAAAATATTTTCTCAATTACGCTAAAATAATCAAAAAAAAATCATTTGTAAATATATATATATATATATATATATATATATATATATATATATATATATATATATATATATATATATATATATATATATATATATATATATATATTAAATATCTGTGTTATCAAAATCTGATATAAATTGGCTTTGAGTTTGAGTAGCATCGTTTGTTCTGACTTGAAAAACCGTTAAAAAGAGATAGCTGCCGTCGTTTGCTAAATTAGCCTGTGCAGCATAATCTTGTTCATATAAATAATTTATTTTCATTATTCTTTGTAATGATCTATTAAATTCAAAATTGACTCTTTCTGTCACTATTAAACTATTTTAACGCGCATGAGTCAGGTATACCTTTAAATATTAAAGGTCACTGCCCTTTCACATGTTATACTCCCTAATCAAACAAAATTAAGGAAATTTTCCATCTACAAAACAGAAGACTTTGAATTCCAAATGATATTTATTTCTCCCATTTTTTGTTACTTGTTGCGTTGTAAATGTTTTATTTGGTATTCATTGTTAGTGTATATATGTATGTAATGTGGATAAATCTATATGTTCATGTATATAATATTTGATAAGAATTGTATAATTAAATGCATGGACATTTCTATAATTTTGGTACTTAAAATTAATTACACAAGCAAATAGAATGTTAATTCCTTACCTAAATTTTGTCTGTCTTAAATTAAAATGTGCACATTACTGATTTATAATTATTTTATTAATATATGTGTAATAGTTGTTAATTTTAGAAACTATGAAAGTGGTTAGTATTGATTTCAGAATTTTTTTTACTATATTATACACATAACCTTTAATTCCTCATTTTTAACATTAATTTTTTAACTAAAATTTAAATTTTGCATACAGCATTGTATCTCAACAAATTTTTTATGCGTCACAGTTCATGCCTAAAATATTAAATATACAAATTTTAATCGTGGTAATTTAGATACCTAATGTATATTTTTATGCATGACAGATCTTTCGAAATCTCTTATGACTTACTTAAAATATATTTCATATATTTGAAAAAATGATGTCTGAATTTCTAAGGAAATACTGGATGTCATAAGGAAATAAACCATAGAAGATTAAAATACGATATAGATAGATAATAATAGTATACGTTGAATGCGGAAGAGCATGATTTTTGTGCCCAATTGACCATTATATTAAATTTATCAACAATTCGATCGTAAATCATGATAATTATTTATGAATAACATTTATTAGAGAAAAATGTAGTACATTTTCATAATAGAATTAAATAATACACTAAAAGTTAAATTTAAAACTACATTTGACAAGAAAATATTTTGTTAAATATTCATTAAATAATTTCTATTTAGTTTACTATTTCTGTAATGTGTAGGCTTTTTATAGATTTTAACCTATATGTTTTGGAATTATTATAAAAAACCTAAAGTCTATCATTATGTAGAGAGAGAAGGAAATGAAAAGTGCAATCTTAGAAAAATCATTTAGTATATTTTGCCTATTATTCATTCAAATTAGTTATTTAATGGAATTTTGCTAAATTACCTAGTGCACATAAAATTAATTTTGAGAATTTATAAAAATATCATTGATTATGTGTGTGATAACGTTTTATTTAAAAATACTATTCTTAAATAATTTATTATTTGTTTATTAAAATGGTAGAATAATTTCAATATTTTATCTTTAAAAGATGTATACTGATTAGTTTTGAAGTTATTTTAATATTTAAACATCAATATAACCTCATTACAATGTATGAATGGTTAAACATTGTTCTCCTTATTATATAATATTTAGTTACTGTAGCTTATTAACTATTTTAAATTTGTTCAATATGGAAATTATGAATTCATATTACCAAATAATGCAGCCCCTGTAGGATATTTCTGGGCATTATATCTCAGTAAAAAGCAAATTGTGTTTTTCAAGATCTTAAGAAAATAGCAAATAGTTTGATAATTTTTCAATGCAATATAAGCAGCTTTATTTCAAAAATTCAATTTAGAGTTCGTTGTCATTTTGTCCTTTAAGGACATGTTTCCTTTTAGATATTATATGTATTCTTAAATGAATCTCTGATGGTAATTGCGGCACATCTAATATAATAATTTCAATATAAAATCTTATTCTCAGTATTTGTAATGTCATATAACAATCTACATAAACATTTCATATTTAAAATATGTTAATTTATTTAAATTAATAAAACTTTAATTTACATTAATTTAAAACTTAATAACAGTTTTTTTGAAGCGCTATTTTATGAATAAATTTTACCTCTGTATAATGTAACCATAAATTATTAGAATAATGCATGCAAATATATTGCCAAATACTTAAAAAATCTGAAGTTAAAAAAAAATCTTTGGCTTTACTTGAGAAACACATAGCAAGAGATATTTCATCATTAAAGTTCTTTTAAATCAAACTACTTACAATTTCTATGTAGGGTTCCTATTGTGTCAACTTAATAGGGTTTATTTTTATTTATTTATTTTTTAAATGTTTCTTTTCTTTTATTTATATTTTTTAGTTTTTCTTTTCCTTGATTTATATATTTTTAAAAGAAAAAAGTTCACGAAAAAGGCATTGCAGATTTCATAGTCAATAATACTGCTAAATTTGCTTATAAAACTGATTTCTAACATAAAAAGGTTACATGCTTAATACATAAAATAGATTTCGTTACAAAGGCTTCATTTGATTTAAAATTATTCCAAGCACTTAGGAATGATTTCCCCCTATAATGTTCTGAATGACACATATAATTCTTATTGATTAGTAAATTTTTGCAGTGCTCATGCTTAGTTTTTACCTTCACTGTCCTTCTTTTCTTCATTGACGTTTTTTTCCTTCCTTATTAATGTAAATTTCATAAATTAATAAATATTTAATGTAAAATTAAATATTTATTCATTTACAACAACATTATAGCTTATCTGGTACAATAAAAAAGGATTACATTAAAAAAAGAAAACTAGCGTTTTATTTGCCAATATATTTGAATTACAGTGCTACTACATTTACGCTTAAAATATGTTATAAAATTCTTTTGTAATTTCTTCACACCTACATCAAAAATAGTGAAGACAACAATCCTATTACCTATCGCTTTCATATTCTAATTTAAGTGTAATCAACTCGAAAAGGTTACAAAAAATCATCTGGAATATTCAGTTTTTTAGTTTTATTAAACACAGAAATTATCTTTAAATCCTAATTAACGCAGAAATCAAACTTATGAATCTTTTTTAAATTTCCAAACTGATTTAAGAGCGCATGCGCTTTCCGATTTCCAATAACTTTCTTTTAGAAAAATACTTCTGGCTAGAAAATTACATCTTAAAAGCTCTTTGTGAGCAGCTTTTCTTTCCGATCCATTCAAGAGAAAATTGTCTTCACATTAACTTTAAGAGTCTTAAAGTACTGAAGTCGTCAACTTATAAAAATCTTTTTGAACCTCAGTAAGTTTGAGATTTCTAATTACCAAAATGTTGTTTAAACACAGTGTTTTAAAACTAAAAAGAATAATTTATTTTCAAGGATTAATAGAAATGAAACTATAATTTTATATTTAAATATAGAACGAAAATTAATTCCAACAAATATTTGTTTTTTGTGTGAAATAATAGTTAAGTTATATTGAATACATTTAATAACAATGTATATATATATACTATTTTATAACGATCGAATTTCCAGGACTAATGTTTTCTTGTCTTTTTTTTTTATCAAAATATATATTTACAGTAAATTTGCTGATTAATGGTTTTAGTATAAATAAATATTAAGTATAAAACTATTAAAAATTTTAAATATAACTTTATTCAAAGGAACAGTCAATGCTATAAGTGTAAATTATTCATCTATAAAATATAACATTAGTAAATATAAGTAAATTATAAAATTAAATGGAAATGAATTAAGTTGTGAAATTTAATATTTAAAAACAACTTTTAGATATTAAAAACAATATTAAAATGATTTGGTTCTTATTATTTACTATTTTTAAAACAAAATGTACGAAAAAAGATCATTTTTAAGAATATAATCTTTAATATTATACACATTTTATTTATAATTTGATTTATACCGATTTTATAGATTACAGTTCTGGTTTAAATCAAAGGTAAGTTGGCATGTTAGAGCTGTAAGCATTTAAAAGAACACGAAAATTAAGTTATAATTTAAATAGAAAATATATTTTCTGGCATTTCCTATTGAAAGAAAAAAGAATACTTATTACAAAATTTATTTTGTAATACCTATTACATCTTATTCATTATCAGCAAATACTTTTTTTAATTTACTAAAAAGTTGGATCCAAATTAGCAATATTTTATTTTTAAAATGTAACAATTTTTAAAAAAAAATCTTGTAAATTTTCTGTTAGTAAATATAGTTTGTTTTCTTAGTTGTATTCCAGGAAACATTATAATGTAAATAGTTTTGTTATGCACAACTGTACATGAGTCAAAATCACATAAAATACTAATTTTTCCAGCTATCAAAATTATCCAATGGGAATTGTTAAAAAATATAAAATATTATTGCAATTTTAGCTATCTAAAACGTATACATTGAAATGTAAATTCGGGAAAATATAAATTGATTGATATAATGAATGAAATGTTAATGTCAATTTGATCACATTAATACTAATGACAATCACAATTGTTTACTAGACTATTTTGTGCATAGATCAAATTTATATGGTGTAAATTCGATTCAAGCCATTTATAATTTTTAATCTGAATATTTTTTGAATTTAATAAAGTTAAGATTTAATTAAATGATTCCTGTTTTTTTATGTTTACTTCTAAATAAAACTATCAGTAACAAACAACACTAATGTTTGCTTTAATATATCATAAGCGATTTTTTTAAATATTATTATTCATATTTATGCCCATGAGAATTAAATGGATGAAGTTGCTAGAATACCATGTGGTTATATCATATTTTGGATATAAAAGAAAAATCCCAGATACAAATTAATGGATTGTGGATTCAACTTTTAATATTTTGAATACATATGAAGGTATATTAGAGTAATGTAGTTTTTTTTTTTTTGACATAGTAGCCTAGTGTCGGCCTTCCATCCAGAAGGGTGGGGTTCGATTCCCAATGCCGCCAAAGACTCACCGAGTACGTGTGATATACGTACTCGTTACATCTGTGGAATCGAAAGTCCTGTGGTCTGTCGTTTAGCAGTTACCATGGGTGCAATGGTCTGCAATATTTTATGAAAACTGTTTAATAGACATTCCTTTTAAAAAAATTATATTTTAATTATAATGCAAATAGAGAAATTTATCCCCCCCTCCCAGATCAATGCCAAAATTAAGGGAGTAGATCCTCTGGTGCTGTCATCTATTGGAGGATTTGAAGAGCAAAAGTCGTACTTTCACCTTTATGGTGCTCTGATTAAACGAAAGACGCTCTTAATAGCCTTAAATTCGCATAGCCAAGACATAGCGAGCTCGGCTTATCCAAGTGTCATTAGTAACAGCAACAACAACATGTATTGTTTTATTTCAGATACTGTTGAACGCTTGGAGGATTTGATATAAGTAACCAAAAATGTTTCATAGGATGTTACGTTACAATTATTTTAGATGAATTAAAATTTTAATAATCTGCCTTAATTATCTTTAATCATTTATCTTTCTTCCTCTTATCCATCATTTCCTCACTATTTTTTATTTTACTATTCCAAATTTCTTTTTAAGGAATTCTTCAAAAAAATGGCTACCAAATTAATTAAAAATATCCTTTTATTCTAATTTTATAATCATTATGAAAAACAAATGGTATATGAATTAAATTTTTGAAAAGCATGATATAACAAAGGTGGTCTAATTAAATGTATGATTCCATAGTTTAGTACTTCTGATAAATATTTTTGAAACATGTTGCAGCAGAAAATAAAAAACAATAACTTAAAAATGCTTTCTTTTTTTCTGAATTTAAAATACATCTGGTATTTCTGAATCATATCCTAGATATTTTTGTTATTTTTGTAATTATCAAAGTTACATGAAAATATGCTAAATTAAAAATAAATGCTCAACGTAAACATAAAAGTTGAAGTATATATAGAATTTATGAAAACTATTTCGTTTATTTTATATAACACTAAGTTTAGAATGAATTTCTGTTTATTTTTGACATGAGTAAGTTTAATGCAAAAATTAAAGGATTTTATCCAAAGGGAAATTTAAATATGACTTGATGCTGCTGATTTTATTTAACATCGATATTTCGCTTTCAGTTACTTAAAAATTTTAAAAATTATGCATCATCTAATATTGCGAAAAAATATTTCCCACAACTTTATTAAAAGCATAAAATGTCTTAAAGCAAAATCTTTAGTTTTGTTACATGAGGATATCCAGCATAACGTTTATTTCCTAATCTTTAAAATTGTTACCATTAAAACTTTAATGTTATTCATAAAACACTTTTTATTGATTTAAATTCATTCTAATTCATTTTTTTTATAATTTTTTAATGTACTACAATTTTAAATAATTTTTTTTTATTTTTGCACTGTTTCACCAGTACAAAACAAATCATTACATTCACAGCCCAATATTACATATAATTGCTCATGATTTCAACATAAAAAAGAAAACATGCAAATGAGTAAATGAAGCATAATTAATGAAATTTTAATAGCACATATTTATAAATTTTTAAGAATATAAAAATTTATATTAAAAATACGTTTTAATAGCATCTTAATAAGCATCATTGATAAGTAACTGTATTAAAAATATTTATATATATATATGTATTGCGTATATATATAGGTATACATATATATATATATATATATATATATATATATATATATATATATATATATATATATAGGTATACATATATATATATATATATATATATATATATATATATACATGACATAAAGTAAGGATATTTCCTTACTTGATTTAGTGTAATGCAAAAACCTCATTAAACGTTTGATATCGCTATTTTAATACCCATTAAAATACACTCGAGAATAATTTACATTTATCAGCAATTACTTAAATTTTAAGAAATAATGGATAGGGTAGTTTTTTTAGAAGTCATTAATGGAAAATCAAGCATTTTATATATTTCACGCATTAATTAGGTTAGTATTTGGATATATAATTTTCTTCCTATTTTCAGATCGAATAGCTAATTTTAATCGATTTTTTTTTTAATTTGAACCAGTTCAAAGTGCGAGTAAGAAGATTAGTATTTTTAAAGATAGATAATATATCTTAATATTTTACACGATTTTAATATTTGATTAAGAATCTGATATTTGCTAAACATATTTTATTGCGTTCATTAAAATTTTAAAAATATATAATTATTTTTTTGCATTATTTGATTTGATTAATTTCATAGAATTATTAAATCAAAGTATCCAGATGAGTTTACAATGTCTAAAAGTATTTTCATCATTATTTTCAGACTTTTAATCTAGAGAGTATTCATTTATTGAAGTTTTAAGAATTTTTCTAATATCTTATAATAGTACAAAATTTTATGAGATCCAAACATAATTATACCTTAAATAGCTTATGCATTTTGAGGCAAGTTAAACATAAAGCATGATATTTGCCGTTTTATTAAATATTTTATAATACACACCTATAACTAAATAACATTTTTCCTCTAGAATGACTTTTAAAATATCACTATGTAAAACTAATTCCTATTTAGAACATTAAATATGTATATTTTTGGGATTTCAAAGCAATTAAAATCTATTATTCCAAACGGTATATTTTATTTTTTATTCTTTTTCAAAATCTCGTTTTAATATTTTATAATTGTGAAAAGCAAGAAACTTTTTCTTACGAATATATTTATAAAATATATTTGTATTTATAATTAAAATATAAAATTTTTTAAAGGGAATATCTATTAAACAGTTTTTATAAAATAGTTTGATGTCAACTTTAAATTTTGTTTTAGATTATGACATTCTATTGTTAAGAGAGAGAGCGAAACATCTCTGTTTACTTAATACAACAATAGATTATTTTTCATTAAGAATTATTCTGGAAGTTACTTTCAAAAATTTACATAAATATAAATTTAAAATATTTCAAATAATTGGAAGTATAACTTTTATATAATACCCTGGTTAGTCATTTTGATACTCCTCAGTTTACCTTTATAAATCATATGTAATTATTTACAATTTACAGATCATCTCGTTTTAAGTACAAAATAACTTTTCCTTCCATTGTAAATGCAATTTATGAAGATATTTATATGAAAGATAAATATCGCTTTTCAATAATTTGTTTCGTGAAATCATATTTTGTTATGAACTATGCAGTTCACTGAATACATGAAATTGATTTATACTACAATATATTATAATGTTCTTATACTTAAAATTCTTATCTGGTGCATGAATGATATATACTCTAATAAATATTAATCATTTGAAATATTACTGGGGTATATATTTAGTGCAATATATACTAGTGAAAAATAGGTGATACTATGATAAGCAATTTTAATTTTAATTACAGAATGCATCTCTAGGTTAACATTAGTTAAGATTTATTTCTCTAGGTTAACATTAGTAATATCAATTTCTTGATATTACTAAATTAATTATGTACAGTTATTGATCAAAAACTATCACATTAAGTGTTCTAAACTTATTTTAAAAATATTTCAAGAAACCTAGTGAATTTTTTTGAAAATCTTTAATTTTAAATCGTACAAAACTTGTTTATTATTATTCAAAACTAGCCAACTGATTAATCTTGCATGATTTAATTTTTCAGTGGTGGTAATAAGAGTATAAAAGACATCATACGATACTGAAACATCTTTTGAAAAATTCAACAACAGCAAGCGTAATTATGATTTAAAATATTTTTATTAGGAATTGGATTTAGGATAGAATATTCTAATGACTAATTAAATTATATTGTACAAATATCAAATGTTAGTTATAATAACACCTAACTACACTTTAAAAATTAGAAAAAACTGATGAGAATTTTAAAAGATGAGTATTATTTTAAATGTAATCATAAATGCTTTATCAGAAACACGCAGAATTTATTGGTTTTTTTAAAATATTAGCATAATTATTATTAATGCCTAGATTATAAATGTGAAGTAAGTATGTAATTTAAAAGACATATACTAATAACAATAATTTCAATTTTTATCTTATTTTACATAATTAATCTTGTTTTAATAATTTCATTTTGTGAATTTAATACTTCATAGCTTTAATTACTTCATAATACTACTCAGATACGTATTTAAGTTTTACCTTATTACTCACATTGCAAATGCGCATATTAATATAAATTATTACTTGATTTTTCTTCTTTGTTAATTCTTCTTAAAATTAAAATTTTTGAATTCGAAATAAATCAGAGTAAAGCAGTTATTGTTCAAATATATATTTAGAACTTCGATATATATCTTGTACAACATATAAAATGTTTGTTATGATAAATTATATTTATATCTGTTATGAAGCTTACACAATTTAAAACTTTAATGTATAATACTTTGTGTCGATTATTAAAGTAGATGAAAAATATAAGTTTATAGTTTTTAGTCATATTAGATTTATTTTACAAAAAAATACTTTTTGAAGCAGGAAGAACATTGCTTTAAATTTTAAAAACAAAATATATTAATTTCTAAAGAAATATCAGTTGTTTTCAATTGACATTTATATCCAACCAATATCAACTAATTGCACAAAATCCTATTGTTTTAACATGATGAAAACTGCAAGAATATTAAGTCTCTTTGGAAAAAATAACGCATAAGTGGTCGAAAGCTTTTCGAAATGACTACATAATATGAGAATAGGAGAAAAGTTCAGGGAATAAAAAGCATTTTCCAGGAAAGAGCAATGACATTTTCCCCTGAGGCTAAAAGTCATTTCATTTATTCATATAAATCTTTTCATTACCAGAAATGGAATGTTATATGGTACATACACAATTTTAGAGACAATATATTTTATTTTTGAGATATATGAACTAAAAAAATACAATAAAAGCAATTTGTAACTAAAAATATTTATTGCAAAAATTTTGAAAATCGTTACAATTCTTTTTTTATAAATAAGAAATATTATCTTAATAAAGTAAAAAATTCCTTTACGTGTAAATACAAATTACAATTTATTCTTAAATTATTAAGATTTTTTTTATTTAAATACTTATAAAATGAATTCTAAATTCTTATTAAAATATTTTATATAAAATATTTATTATAAAACGATGTATATATATTTCTCAAATATTTTAAAGATACTATTAAATTCCTATATTACAAAGATGTTAACAAACTGGATTACATTTCTTAATCAAGATCAAATAGGTTAAAAAATCTCAAAGCATATTAAAATTTCAGACACTCTTAATTCTACATCATAAAGGTATATTTGGTTAATTCAATTTTATTATTTAATGGAAACCCATTTAATAGTCTATCATAATAAAACAATATTTTAAATTCTTAAATGTTAAATATTATTTATATTTGCTGAAAATTAGATTTAAAATTATTACAATTTTATTTAATTAAATTAAATATTTATTTAAATAATTTATACTAAAAATTTACAATGAAAACACAAATTATCTCTTTCTCAAATATTTTTGAAATGCTACGAAATTTCTACATTACAAATATGTTAAATGAAGTAATTTATGTTTCTTAATCATGATAAAACATGTTAAAAAGCCTCAAATATATTAAATGCTGGATACTCTTAATTTTATATACATCAGTAAGGTATATTTCATTTATTTCTTTTAATTAATTAATTTAAACCATTTAGTATTATGTAATAATAAAAAACTTTTTAAATTTGAGATTTTACAATGTTAAATATTTTAAGAAAATTAAATTGAAATAAAATTAATATACTTATATCAAATTAATCAAAAAAACTCTTTATGAAATATGTCTTTAAAAATACGACTTATTAATTTATTTTAGCTTATAAATTATCCTATGCATATATTAAGTTTAATCAATTACTAACCAATGTAATAAAAAATATATTAAAGGAAGATTTAAAAAAATGAATTTCACTATTTTATAAAATATAATTTTATAAAATAGGGAAATTCATTTTTTTAAATTAAAAAGTGAAATATTTCACATGTTTTTTGTTATATATACCAAAAAGGTACAGATCTCAAATATTTTATCAGCATTTCATTCCTTTTTTAACAATTTCGAATTATATATCACGTGTTTCAAAATTACTGAATTACTATTTTGATTCTATATTAGTTGATAACATAGAAAATTACCATTACGTGAGCTTTTCTGCGAATAAATTGCCGTATTTAACATTTTCAATGTTTTAATTTTCGATATATTATAACATTATAGTACAAATATGAAAATATGAATGTTTAAATATCTGTCATGCCACATTTTGTAAAAGATCTATTCAATATTCTAATTTCAATATTAACTACAAACTTGAATAATTTCCGCATCCATTTACACTTTTAATATTAAATTTTAAAGATTATTTTATATGTTTTTGAATATTAGCATCATATTTTATCTTTACATATTTTTCATTTCTTGAAAACAAGAGAAAATATAATTAAATACTTAATTTGAAGAATATTTTTCAAGTTAATTTCATTCTGAAGGAATTTGAATTATCAAAATGAAGATTTTTGTGTCAAATTAACGTGCAATACCAAAAGCAATAGAAGAGATGAAAAATATGTTGAATATATGTAATTTTTAATAGCGAGGAAATTACTTATTAAAATTTTATCATTACTCGTTAAAATTTGTGCACAATTTTTATTTTAATTAATTATGTAATATGCATAGTCATTTCAGACTATATATTCATAACGATTTTATTGGTAAATACTGAGGAGAAAAGTTAATTAACTTTTTTGTTTCTCTTATTAGGGGTTATAATCATTTTATTAAAGTAGTTAAAAAATAACTTTGTAATTTAATATACAGATATCTTTAAAAATTTTAATATTTTTACATTGCTGTCATAATTTATTGAAATATATGATTCATAATGATATTAAACATGTGCATTTTCCAAAACAAATATAATTATTTGTAATGTAATTTGCAGTTATAAAATGAAACAATAAAACATAAAAACAATTATAATCCTATATAGTTAAAAAATTAAAATTGATCTTCTTCTGTAGTGTTAAAGGAAAATCATTGAAATAACTATAAAAATAAGAAAAAAATTTATTTAATTTAAATAGTATATTACACATTATCTTCATAAGCATTTTAATGTACATAAAATCAATCTACTTTATATGTAAATGTTACCCAATATAGGGCATTTAACAAAATCACTTTTGAATAATAGATGAGTTACGCCTGTTCACTAAATACTTGATGCAATGAAAGCGGACTCAATTATATTCCCCATCTGAAGTAATTTGCAATTTTAAACAACATTTAATGGGTGCATATAGCTGAGTGGGATGAAAAATTTCATATATTGAATAAATTAGCAATTTACTTATCATAATAATTTACAAGTAGAAATTAAATGTTTGATTTAATAATTTACTAATAAATACTAATGATAAATTTGGAAATGATTTTCATAAATATGACTTCAAATTTTTTTTTCATTATTTAACTTGCCGAATCAGAATAAAAGACTATGAGACAGCCCAATATTATGATAACTACATACCTTGAGTATATTTCTAAAATTTATTTCAACTGAAAAATAATATTATCCAAATCTTTAAAATATTTTGACATAAACAGTAAAAGAAAAGAATCAAATATATTAATTTTGGATTTGCATTGTGTTAATAATTATATAGAATTTGCGAATTTAAGTGCTGTAGTTACAAATGTAGCAATTGCTAAACATCTCATATAAATTATTTATATCATTATCTTTGATACAGTAAGTGAAACATATTTCTGTAAATAGATAAAATAGTATGGATTTTTAAAAAATTTTGAAATATATGTTTAATATATTTACTTATTTTTTATTTATATTTTCTCATGAAAAGCATTATGTATTTTTTTGTTATGATGAAATGAATCAAAGTTAAAACAACGAAATATACGAATCTAATGAAAGTTGTATATTATCTAAAGCAAATTATTTTAACTTATTATTATTTTTTAATTATTTAAACGAAACGCGCTTATATTTAAAAGTAATTTCTGACGGAAATGTAATATTTGCATAGGCGTTCAATGACAGTATTCTTAACTGAAATAAAAAAATTTATTTAATTCTACTATTTTCATGAACGGAGTAAAATGTTGTTGTTATCATGTGTGATTGTAAAATGTTTACTAAGAGTCAAACTCTATTACTCTTTATCGTATGAAATAAATATACTGATTTTGATTTAACACTACTATGTTGGGCAGTCAATAGTTCTAGTTTTATTATATTTCAGTTTATTATATTATATGAGCTCATTAAACATACAAGATAAATATGACGAAGCAAATATTTTCAATAATAGCAAAATGCAGCATTCCTAACTTCATGTAACTATCGACAAATGAAGTAGAGAAGATGATAAGAATTAGTATATAGAAGCATGAGTGAAAAAATTAACCTAATGAGATAATTAAAAGCAAGGTCATAATAAGGCCGCATCAAAGAATGTAATGTAAAAGTACATCACAAAATATTTCAATGAATGACTTCAAACATCACGCTAAGCATTTGAGTTAATCACTCTCAGAAAACATGAGTGTATGACACCTAAACTACGTGGATTGGAAATAATTTTCTTAAACTCTTGATAATTCGTTGATTGTAGCATTAGTGATGTATACAGTCAGATCCATTTCAGAACTTACAGATCTCTCATAAGATATGTTGTTCATGGGAAGTAATCGCAGGAAGATGGATCAAATGATTTGGGTGCAAATTAACGGACTCATCAATTGTAACATATTTCCTCTCCCAATGCAAAAACACACACATACACATTTCAAATTGTAAAGCTCTTTCATCGTATTTGAACCACATTTTGCATCTGACATTTCTATAACAACTTTAAACATTTATGGAAACAACTGTTAAGAAAAAAATACAGTTGCAAGTCGCCCAGTCGATGCGACAAGATATATGGACCGACTAATCTATTCACCATAGTACCTGCATACACGCTAGACATGAATGACATTTACTCTGGCTCGTAGTGAGATTCCTTGTGAATTATGCAATGCACACATGTATGCTTTGTGTGTATTTATTAGGTTTTAACATATATTTGTATTATAAATTTATTAATATGTTTAAATATTAAAATGTGTTTCTATTTCCGATTTTCCCAACTGGATCAAACAATCACGCGTCTATATTTAAGAAATACCAACTTTATAAATAGCATGCCCATCAGTTCAACGTTTGTAAAACAACTCTTATTTATCTGCCACCATCAGCATCAACCATTAAGAAACCACTATTGTACAAATCATGTTTATATATTACACTTCTGTATGTTTATTAATCACGTAAAGAATTTAAAATTAGTAAATCTTAAGCTTAAACAAGTAATTTTGTATGCACGATTGTAGTCTGTCTGTTGGTCTCGGATTTTAAAATTTGATAAAGTGGTTTGGCTTTTCATCAGTAATTTTACGACTAATTTTGGATACAATAATTATGTAAATGTATGTACTTATTGTTATACGAAAGACATTTTCTTTTTAATGCAATATAGTTGAATAAGCTTAATGTAAATAAGCAAAATGCAAATGAAATTTTCTTAAAGTAAATAAATTTTTCATGAAATCTTTTTCATCTACCTTTTTAATTGTAATTATAAAATATACGTTTAAAAAATGCACAGATTATATACACAGATTTTAATTTATAAATATTCCATTTTCATGGAAAAAATGAGTTCATAAAATGTTTCTTTAAAAATATTGTTTAAATGTTTAAGTTTTCTCACGCTTTTGTAGACTGATAGACTGACTTCTATTTTTCTGCATTCTATTGATAATTCTAACATACTGTTTCTGATAAAACTAGATTTTTAATATATATATACAGAGAGAGAAAGAACGAAAAACTTTTCTTCAGACCATTAAACCGATGGCAACTGGATAACTGTAGAATCGAATGTCCGGTTGTCGGTTAACGAACGACAACCGGACTTTCGATGATTCTACAAATTTAAAGAGCACATATATCGCATGTACTCGATGTGCTTTGGCATTTGGAATCAAACCTCCCGCCTTCCAAGAATTTCTAAATTTCTAACCATAAATATATATATATATATATATATATATATATATATATATATATATATATATATATATATTATATATATATATATATATATATATATATATATATATATATATATATATATATATATATATATATATATATATATATATATATATATATATATATATATATATATGAGACCATTCACTAAAGTATAATTTATTTTTGGTATTGTAACCATATTCTTTTATTTTTATTTCATATAAAATGTAGAAAAATTAAAAAGAAAAAGCTATCAGGAGGCAGGTGAATTTATCTAGAAAATCCCATAGCTTTGTAAATAATATTATTAGAAGAACTTCTCTGATCTAAAGCAAAGCATCGAGAGAAAAGGCATTTTATGTAATAACTTATTTCTTCTTCGTCCAGTTAACATACTTTCATCCCATAGGGAATTTCTTATGCGACTTACGGAATGAGATCATCTACTAAAGTTGCTCCAAAGGTGAAACGTAATTAAATAGGCTACATGTGAATTAAATGGATTAAGATTCTCATCTGGACATGCGCAGACAATCAGAATAACATAAGCATTTGGAACATAAGTGGAAATAAGTCGAGTATATCTTTGTTTTTCCAAATGAATATGGGGTAAGATTGTTGGTTGTTTATAAGTTTTTTCCATATTTACATGTGAAAATATATAAAGGAATAAACAAAGTGTTTTGAATATTTAAAAATCTTTTGTCTTGAAACATCAACAAAGCATATAATCAAGTCATTTTAAATGTTAATTTTTTCGAGTACAAACCTATATATATATATATATATGTGTGTGTGTGTGTGTGTGTGTGTGTGTGTGTGTGTGTGTGTGTGTGTGTGTGTGTGTGTGTGTGTGTGTGTGTGTGTGTGTGTATGTATGTATATATATATATACACAGGGTGCGCCATAAATTCGTGCAAACTTTTAATTATTTTTTTTTAATATCATTTGTGCTTTTTTAAAAATTAAAAAAGCACAAATGATATTAAAAAAGTGTGGTTTACACCAATGGCATCAAAAAGGGAACGAGTTTTTTTATCAACAAAAAAATTAGTTCAAGACATGGCGGATAGGTGGCACTGCTGTACCTACAGGAAGCTGATTTATGGAAATCAGGTTGACAATAAAATCCCTGAATGGACATGGACTCTTCATTACACACCGCCCCCTCAGTAACAACATTTTTTGCAAACATTTGGTGAAGACCGAGTGATACATCGAGGCTGTGAGACCAAATTTTCCCCACGATCACCAGATTTGACTCCTGAAGATTTTTGGTTGTGGGTTTATTTAAAATCCCTGGTGTACCTGTCCGTCCATTCAACACTGGCGGAATTTAAAGAAGCCATTCAGCAGATCGTTAATAGAATTCCTCCAGACATGCTGTATTCAGCTGTCACAGGTGTTGAGACTCGCTTTACTTGCCTCATACAATCTGGTGGAGGTTATATTGAACAATTTCAGCTTAAATAAATTTTTGAAAATCCAGAATTGTATTAGTATTGTGTTAATTTGCTTAAAACATTCATCATCAGCGCCATCTATTGGTCGTTTTTTTAACTAATATTTCTTGTTCTTAAAAAATCTGCCTTTTTTTGTGATGCCATTCCTGCAAACCACATTTTTAACATCATTTATTCTTTTTTAATTAAGTTTGAAAGTTTGCACGAATTTATGGCGCACCAAGTATACCTACATATATATATATATATATATATATATATATATATATATATATATATATATATATATATATATATATATATATTATAAATAAATACGTATTACATATAAAATATTAGGTTTGTAAAAATATGAGGAAGTATTTGTTATACTAATTCATTCTGGGTAAATTAAGGTTCTGATTTGAAAGAAGAAGAGAGACATTCTAAGAATTATTTTGAAAATTCAGATCCAGCAAAAATTATTTATATATATAGTCTTATAGCAATCTGTAGATTTAGTGCACTAAAATTATATTAATTTAATACTACAATTTTTTTTTATTTTATATATATATATATATATATATATATATAATTAGAAAAATTGTAGTATTAAATTAATATATATATATATATATATATATATATATATATATATATAGATAGATAGATAGATAGATAGATAGATAGATATATAGATAGATAGATAGATAGATAGATAGATAGATATATAGATATAGATAAATAGAAAGATATAATTATAATTTCTAAAGGATCTAAAAAATTTGAAGTATAGTGCGCTTCTCTTTATATGATTTGGTTACCTTAATAATAAATTTAATTAAATATAGCTGAATTATTTTGCTTTCTAAAAGTATGATCATGCTATCACTGTTCAATTATCAAGCAGATGTAATGTTCGATTCAACTACCTTTTGTACTAAGACACCATCAGATAACAGACATACAATTATATGTTTCTTCCTCTTGCAGCTATTAATTGCTATATATATATATATATATATATATATATATATATATATATATATATATATATATATATATATATATATATATATATATATATATATATATATATATATATATATATATATATATATAGGCACAATGGAACCCCGGTTTTACATCCCCCGAATCCACGTTTTTCTACCAGGTCCCAGCATTTTTTTTCATATTAATAAAGTTAATATAACGCGGATTAACTTTTAATATGCAAAAAAATTAATTAAATTAAAAAATTAATATAATTTGTTAATTTAATTAATAAAAAAATTAATATAATTTGTTGTTTTGGAATTTCCCGCATCTTAAGTTTTTATGGAAAGGAAAAAAATGTTTGAAAATAAACAATATTTTTTTCTTTTGCGCTTTCTTAAAGCTAATTCATGCTGTTGAAAGTTAATCTATGAAAACAAAAACGCATTCCACAGACAGATTGACTGTCTACTTCCCTGATTATACTCTACTGACGGGGGAGCAATGTACAGAACATTCTTCATTGGTGTAGGAATGAGATGGACAGGAAAAGAGATACTCCAGTTATCATTTAGATGGGGTGACTCCTTTTCTTCGACGGGAAAGAGGGGAGTGAAGGTGGTGAAGATGAAAAAATGAAGACGTCCCTCGCCCTTCAACTCGTTTTCAAATAAGCCTGAAATACATTGAACAACGCTGGACAACATTCAGTTGCTGTTTATCATGCGATGGTAGCATTTCTATTCTTTTCAAGTCGAAATGACAAGTAAAAAACGCAAAAAAAAAAAAAAAACTTTTGTTGAGAAAGCCGAAATTATGAAATTATGAAACAATTTGATGAATTTCATTGAACCAAATTAACTTGAATCACAATGAATTCCCATGTTAATCCTGCAATACATACAATATATTTAAAAAAACATCGAGAAAGTGGGTGAAAAAAATTCCAAGAAACAGAAAACATTGAAAAAATCGTCGCATGACGTGGGCTGGAAGTATCTTATTAAAGTGATTTTAAGAAACTATATTCTTAAATTTAAAAATATTTATCCGATGTTAAAATTCCCAGCACTTTATAAGACTAGGTTATCATAGAAAATAATTATATTAATTACTTAATTGGAAGCATTTTAAAAATTATTATTTCTTAGTGGTTTTGAGCATCGCATCGCGAATGTAACTAGAAATGGCACGATACAAATAGAAAAAGCTCTAGAAATCGCCGGTAGACTTGTGGTGGTTTGAAAAACTTCACAGCTTAAAATGGCTGGATGGTCAGAATGAAAAAAAGACAATCTTGTGAATAAATCGTTTTGGGGAGAATCATCAAGTGCGGGTAAAGTTACAATAAAAGATTGGAAGAAGAATCTACTAAATTTGACCTAAGGATGAAAACCAAAGGACATATTCAATGCACAAGACATCAAACTTTTCTTTAACCTACTATCGGATAAAAGTTACATTGCTAAAGGAGACACCTGTCACGAAGGAAAGATGCCCAAATTGTGTCTTACGGTTTAATTGTGCTGTACATCTGATGCAAGTGAGGAGCTGATGCCTCTTGTTGTTAGAAAGTCGCGCAACAAACGATGCTTCATAAACATGAGATGATTTCCGACAAATACGAAGCAAGCAAAAAAGCATGCCTAGCCCAATCCCTTTTTGAAGGCTTTTTCACAAACTAAACAAACAAATGAAGTTGCAGATTCGTAAAATTATTTTGTTTATTGATCAATATACAGCACATCCTAATTTGCAGCTGTCTAATGTGCATGTCGTGTTTTTGCTTGCAAATTGTACAAGAAAATAGTAGTCTTGTGATCTCGGCATTATTTGATCTTTCAAGCCTTATTATAAAAACAACTTGTCCAGAAAGTTATAGCTGAACTAGAGAATAGAAACCTAAATGGCGCATGCACAAACTAAAATTAAGTGTTCAAGAGGCTAATCATTTTATTTCTGCGTCTTGGAAAAACGTTACTCAATAGTGCATTTCCCATTGTTTTTTAAAAAAAGCAGAATCGTAGCGTCTATTGAACCGGGAACAGATGGAAACTCAGTTGTGATGGACTCTGGGGAGGACTACGAAACAGTTAATATCTATGACTTCGACGACTGCATCCCGGAAAACTTAGCAGCATACACAGCTGAAAGAGCTATTGCTCCATCCGTAGACGACATTATGAGGTTTTCGTCAGTTGAAGAACAACAAGAAAAATAGGAAGCTCAGCCCATTCCTTCTTTCAATATTACAATGAAAAGTTTAAAAATAGTGAAAAACTATTTTCTTTATTGCAAAGATCTGAAAAAAAAATTTGAAAAGTATTTCAATCCTAGAAGATTCTACATTTACTTTGAGCACAATGAATAAAAAACAATCCACTATTACGGACTATTTTCAATTTGAGCACCAGAATTAAAACTAAATGTGTTAAAATGATCTTAAAATAGTATGTATAATAATGTTCTTTTCGTAAACTATAGATATTATATATTTTGCAAGCGTCATTCTTACTACCTTTAGAATTTTTTTACTTGATTTTTGCATTCTATGCATTTTCCGTATTTTATTTTTTTTTTTTTTGTGTACATTTTATGTTTTTTTTTACCCAATCCTTTGAGTAACATGAAATCTAGGTTTCACAGTATATATATATATGAGTGTGTGTGTGCGTGCTTCTTGGCAATTGCGTGTCAAAGGGATGAAAACAGGTGATAGTCGAAAGGAGCAAGTTCCGGTGAGTACTGCGGATGGTGTAATATTTCCCCTCCAAGTGCTGCTAAAGTGTTCATGTGGCACCCATTTTCCAACCTGCTGGATCTTTTGTATGACTTTCAAAAGTTTGGAAATAGCTGCACGGGTAACATTTAATTGTTCTGCCAATATTTTTTGAGTTTGCGTGGCGTTTTCATCCAATAACGCTTGCAGCTCAGTGTGTTCAAACTTTTTCGGTCCAGTTTCAAGTTCTTTGTCCCTGACATCGAAATCACCACTTCTGAATCGCTTAAACCACCGATATCAAGTGTCGGCAGATAGAGGATTTGCACCGTATGTGTCCACAAGAATTCGATGTACCTGCGTTGCTTTTTTCTTCTGATTGAATAACAAAATTAACACGTGCCGCAAATGCTCTTTGTTTGGGTCAAAATTCGACATGCTTACCACCGGAAAAAATATGCAACTAACTCTTAAACGTTTAAACAAATATGGTGTTCTGAAGCTTGCTGTCACAGCAACAAAATGATATATTGGTTATGATACCAGCATGTATAGGCTTAGTGCACCCTCTACTGAAAAAAATCTGCATTTTAAAGTTACAGACCTGAGTATATATATATATATATATATATATATATATATATATATATATGTATATATATATATATATAGATATATAAAATTACGTAAAAAATAATAAAAGTATATGAAAATTAATAAAAACTTGAAATTAATTTTACTGCTTTTAATAGAAGAAAGAAAAAAATAAACCGGACAGTACCTTTACTTTAACGGGTTTGAAATACTTGCCCACCATAAAGTGTCACGTAATTTTGAGTCACGATCAGGTGACGAGGTAGCAGCTGAGCCAGGACCCTGCTTTCCACAACTCACAAGCGGAAGTACTTTGGCACATTACGTCCCCAAACTACGGAGTTCCAGCAACCCAGTGACGGAACATACGTGGACACCCTCCGAATCTCTGACAGTGCCAAATGATGCTTCACTCTGCTCATCTGAACAGGAAGCGGTGGGAAGCTACTGAGGCAGGGGACCTCATATATTAGACCCATTTCCCATTAATGAAGCCAAGGAAAATAATTTTGCAATTAATTTTTTCAGGATTATAAGTATAAAAATAGTCTACAAGTGAAAAGAAATAATAATAAATAGACAAGAATAATTTGTAGAGTTTATAATATAAACATAAAAATGAAATGTATATCTCCAGTTTTGTAAAATGGTCGGTTTGAGTAGATATAAAGAATTAAAAAATTGACAAATATCATTAAATTAAAATCAATTATGAAATATTTTTAATTATCAATAACATATCAATTTAAGAAGTTAAAAGATATTAAAAGGTTAAAAATTTCTTTCTTAGATTTGTGGATAGTGAAGAAAATGTTGAAAATAAACAGTAAAAGGAAATAAGAGAAGCTTTTAAAGGAAGTAAATATTGTGATTTCCTCCTCGGTGTGTGTAAATATAAAAATATTAAAAAAGTTTTTGACCTTACATATCAAAATAAAAACAAAGATTTGAATGGAATTTTAAAAATTAAAAATCATTTAATAAAAAAAAATTATATCCATGAAGGGCCCAATTTCTTAAAGTTTAAATACGTAAAAACTTAAAAAAAAGAAACTACTTAAATCAAAATTTATTCCTCTGAGTTTTGGCTTTAAGAAGGAATTCACACTGGTTATTTTTTTCGAAACTTAACGATTCGTGTATAAAAAAAGTGTAAGTGTAATTTATATTACAAAAATAACAAATTAAAAAAATGGTTGTTTTAACTGAAACTGAAAAATTGAAATGATTACAATTTACTTTCTTTGGTTAAATAATTTGTTACGAAAATTATAATATAGTGTTTGAATAAAATTCCATAAATTCTGATGAACAAATACTTTATAAACATTTATGATATAAATTTTTAAAACTCTATTGGTATAGATATAAATATGATAAAAATTTATGTTTGAATAAAACACTTGACTATACTTGAAACATTGCATTATCGTAGTATTGCATTATTGAAATGTATTTGATTCTTTTAGAGTTAAATGAAATTTTCTAGGTTTATATAATAATCATTTGATCATTTCCTAAGTTAAAAGATTAATATATAATAAATACATATATAACTACAGAGAATATGCTTACATACAATAATAGCCAAAATTATGGACTCTTAGGTAAATTTGCACATCTTGTACAGAAGAGGATCGAGTTTGCGAGGCTTATTGCCAGAAGCTGAAGCTTCTATAATTAATTTTGATGCTTTGTACTCAAAGGTGGTAAACTCAAATCTACCATCCAACAGCCACCACCTGCTTTGGTAGATGATCCACAGAATCATACATTGATGAGGCGAGAAATATCACCGGCACCCACTCTCTAAAATTGGCTAACATTACACATCGTAGAAGATTTGTACTTCATTTTTCCATCAAACCCTATACGTCTCTTTTACCACCGATTTCTACACTATTCCTTTATATCCCGTTTCTCGACAGGACCATCGTCGGTGACACGATGGTATTCCATCATTGGAATGTTATCCGACACAATGGACATGATCCCCTTAAAGATCGACCACTTGCGCCGGTCCAGGATGGTACTCAAGCTATCGCTATCGTACACCAGCTTACTCCTTTCATCCGCGGTCCTGGTACAAGACAGCACGAAATGGAGGTAGTCCCCCATCATTGCATGAGTGACATAACTCACTAATCGGATACCCTCGTTTATGTAGGTATTCTGGAACACGTCCGTGTCCAGTCGCTATTTGGGCAATGATAGCATTTCCGAAAACTCTTTTTTCAGACACTGTTTTAAAGAATCTGAACGTCTGGCGACCAACTTCTTCCCTTTCCCATCTTAGCTGCCATATACACAGTGCTTCTTTACGCAGCACCTTGAGAAGGTGCGACATTGGACGTGACAGTTACAACATTGGATCTGGCAAATTAGCAGCCTCCTTGGCCAATTCATCAGCCCTTTAAGCCTTTGTAACCTAGTGCAGATGTATTTCTCTCTCTCTAGTAGCTTCCCGGTAAGAGTCCTTTACCTTATTAACCAGATGTTGTGATTATTTGAATAGGCCAGTGAGTAAAGGGAGGACAAGTCGCTGTATAAGTGTCAAGTGCTGTTTCCTGGTCTAGATTTGAGCCAATCCCGTGCCAGTCCCAGCGCCGATATTTCTGCCTGAAAGACAGAATTTTCGTCACCTAGTCTAGCATCGTATGTGGCAATCTCATGCCCAAAGTAGAAGATGGAGAACACTAAACCAATTTTGCCATCAATGCCGGGTTTGGTTTGGTTTGTTTGTCACTCAAAGGTCATTTTTTGCTCAAGAGGGCTAATTAGACTGGGACCTATGGCTTAAAGTGGATTCTGAACCACTACAAACATCCATGCTCAAGGTGAGATTCGAACCCACGAATTTCTGATCCGAAGGCAAGAGCACTAACCATTCGGCTGCCAGCTCGGCCCACCAATTCGGGATACATCAGTGAAGATTTCCAGACCCCCACCAGTAGGCCTTTCGAAATCAAAAGATACACTGTTCCTTTTCGCTGGGTGACATTGCATAATATCAACCCGTTGCTCAATATCTTCTGGCCGCAGATTTATCTCGTGGAAGATATGTGGTCTGCCTTCTACCAATATAATGAGCTTTTCATATTATATGCCTGCTTTTATATCTTGCGGTAGGACTTCCGCTAGTACTTGTATAGCAGTCGTAGAAACAGTCCTGTATCATTTTGTGAATGTCATTAGTGCCGGTCTTTGCACAGTTTGTAGGTGGCCACAGAAGATTTTACATTCCAGTCTGTGTCTCCGTGTCTTTACACCAAAAAGACCCATTCCCTCAGTTCCACTCCTGTAAAGGCGTTAGAGTATATTCCAGGCTCGCGCCCGAACAAGAGTCTCGCCGTCCGTTGGAATGCCATTGGGATATTCACAATATTTTGCCTCACTTCCTTAAGATGGGAGTTGAAGGTGAGTGCGCTATCATATTTCACACCCAGGAATTTAGCTCCTGCACGGACTTAATGTAAGTTCCGTCCCATCTGAAGACAGGCGGTCACTTAAGTTTGCGCCTTCTGGTGACCATGAGGGCAGCTATTTTACTGGGATTGAATGCCAGCTTGTACGCCGTACCCCATTTCCTGATTGTATTGAGGATAACTTATGCATTTTTCTCAAGCTTGCTCTTGAGTCACCAGCTGCGACCAGCAGCATGTCGTCAGCGTCGATCAGTCTTGTATCATTCGGCATGTCAAATTGCAATGCGCTGTCTGCAACAATGTTCCAAAACAGTGGTCCACTACATGGCCCCTGCGGTATACCTCAGATGGATTCCAAAACTAGGTTTTCTTCCGAGCCATTATAAATAATCTTTCTGTCTTCTGGATAGGATTTTATTAACATATATATATTGTGGTCACATCGTGTTTGACCGAGGAGGAACATGACACCTGGTCTCCACACGCTATCAAAAGCACCCTGGACATCTATTTAAATTAAACTGACGTACTTTCCTTGCTCCTGGAAATCCCGAATCGTGTCGTTGAGACACACGTGCGCCGTGTCGCATTAATTGATCGGCCTAAAGCCATATTGGGCTGAGTGAAGCACTTGGGACTTCATTAAGTGGCGGTAAATCCTTTGTGTAAGAAGCTTGTGCAGTACTTTGCCTAAACTAGAGAGTAGAAAAATCGGCCTATAGGAACGCGCTTCAGTCGCGTTCTTGCCCGATTTCTTGAACAGGACCTGCTTAGCATGTTTCCAACATCTTGAGAAATGCTTTAGATAAAGGCATTTATTGAAAAGGAGAACACAAATTCCGGGATTTCTCTCAAAAATAGTTTGTACCATCTAAGCCGGAATCTCGTCGGGTAGCGGAGCTTTTTTCTTTGCCATGGATTTAACTACCGACCTCATTTCCACTTTCGTGAAGGGCCGATCGTTATCTCCACTGCAGTAGGAGTCTGCTAGTCTAATCATGCCTAATTGTTTACTGTTTTCTTGATTCTTTTGGTCCACCAGGAAAAGTCCAGTTACTATTGTTTTGATAGTTTCCTCCTCACGGCTGCTCAGAGTTCCGTCAGGCAATTTGACGCTACTCAGTGGTGCACTTTTAACAGCGCTTCCAACTGCTATTTTGTATGGCATCAACCACAGATTGGATTTCATTGTATTTTGACTGAATTTAGCCCAGTTTGGCTCTTTTGTCTCAAGTATGAGTCGCTTGTACTGGGCTACAGATCTGTTGTACAACGTTTTTCTGGCTTTGCGCTCATCGGAGTTGGCACATTTCTGATACTATCTCCTAAACGCTTGCGTTTTGCTCAGTAGCGTCAACTCATCGTTCCACCATGGAACCTACTTCCTAGAAGTTGCGGTAGTTCGAGGCCGAAACCTTCTGTTGCACATCTCTTGTAGTACCTTAGTAATGTCTGACTTTACTTCATCTAGGTCTCTGCCTTCTTTTGCTCTTAAAATTTTTGCGTTGAGATTGGGTGCTTTTTTATTGATATCTGCACCCAATCTCTGAAGGAGATACTTTCCTAGTCCGAGCTTACCAATATATTTGCTCTTTAAGAGTTTTGGTACTAACATGAAGAAGATGTAGTTGTGATCGCTAATGCAATTTTCAACTACTTTCCACGATGAGAAGGAAGACTGTAGACCACCCGTCGTCACCGACAGATCGATCCATCTCCTTCCATTCACAGTTTCGTAGGTCGGTCCGGAGGCAGCGTCGTTTAATATAACAAGGTCGTTTCGAATGAGAAATTCCACAAGGGCTTCCCCACGCTTGGTTCCCAATAGAGACCTGTTTATAGGGTAGGCAACCAGTCACACCTCATTCACACACATGGAAAGGACAAAGACAGGATAGAGAGAGAGAAAGTACATCCATGCTTGAACCGGGATTTGACCCCAGGACCTCCCTATCAGTAGTCAGGCACGCTAGCCAGTAGACAACTTGGCCAGCAATAAAATCAAGTAAATCATATATAATCAGATAATAAATGATAAAATTTTTTTAGAAAATTATAACTAAGTGAAGAATAAAATTTATAAATAATTATTAAAATAAAAATAACAAAATTTGCATCGCGAAAACAGTATTAGAACTGAAGCAGAAACATGCAGATTACAGCACTGGTGACGTCTTTAAACTTTCAAGGTTACTTTCGACCATCAAGGGCGCTTGTCTCATTCACTGCTAATTTGTAGAAATCCAGTTTACGTGGACTTATCCTGACATGGCGACCAAAATAAAAGAGATATCACTTGCGAAGAGAGAACAAATCGTTCACCTGCACAATAATAACAAAACATTTCGAGAAATTTCCACTGAGTTGAATGTTTCACTGCGCAATTCACAACATTCTAAAAATCAAAAAAGAAACTGTGATCGAGGGTAAATAGACCAAGATCAGGAAGACCAAGCAACTGACTGTCAGAGAAAAACGACAAATGGTTAAGATACCCTACAGTATCCGACAGGAAGTGCAAGGATGTTGGCCACAAATATTGAATCAATCTCAGGAAAAGTTTTAACACATCAAACAGTTAGAAATGTATTGTGTAATGCTGGTATAAAAGGAAGAAGGCCAAGGAACAACTGCTTAATTCAGAAATCAACAGAAAAAAGTCTATAATTTTCCAAATATTATAACATTAAATCATTAAAAATTGTAATTTTTTCAGAAGAGAGTAAATTTGAAATTTTCAAACAAAAACACGTGCTTGCAGTTTTGAGCAGGAAAGAAACTGCTTTTCAGGCTCAAAATGTACAGAAAAATAAAAAGTACTGTGAAAGGAATGTCATGGTCTGGGATTATATGGCTTACAATGGATTTGGATATCTCCATTTCATTCATGATAGAATGACAGCTTTGTCATATATTGAAGTGTTAAGAGATAACTTGGTAGATAGTGCAAAGAAATTAGCGTTAGAAAAGACATTCATCTTTCAACAAGACCAAGATCCCAAACATATTGCCAACAAAACCAAAGAACGGCTATTATATAAAGCTTCCCGAAAATCGGTAACTCCCCCATAGTCTCCAAACCTGAATCTTATAGAGTATTTGTGGCATCTATTGGATGAAAAAATGAGAAAATTCCCAATAACAAGTAAAGCAAGCTTTGCAAAATGCCTGGACCAGCATGTCATCAAACGTCACCAAAGATTCGGTGAAATGTATGCCAAGACGTCTGAATGCTGTAATTTCAGCTAAAAGATTGCATACCAAGTATTAATAACACGTTTGAATTTTCAGATATTTTATGTATGATTGAATATTGAAATCCGATGTTCTAATACTGTTTTTGTAAAGAAAATCTTCTTTTCTTTTAATTTTTTCAATACTATTGTTTCTAAATAATTATTTCTTACACCATGAGTAATTAAGTAAAAGTATTACATAATATAAATATTATGTAACAAATGTTTCATTTTATTATCTTGAAAATTTAAAATTTCATACTGTTCTAATACTTTTTTTGCCAAATGTAATTATAAAAATTACTATGTTTCTCTTAAATATAAATGTGTTTATATATCCAATTATAAATGAAAATTAATCAAAAATTTATTTAAAAGTCCAAAATTAAAATATTTTTATTATAAAAAAGTAAGCTTTTTTATTCTAAAAATCAAACATATGTTTTCATGAATGTGATAAAAGTGTCCTAAATATTCATGGCCATTGTTTTGAATCAAGCAAATGTTAACAATAATATGGTTGGATTTGATTTTAAGTTAAATTTTTTAATGTAATGTAATTTTGAAATTTGTTTGAGATTTAAATTACTTTTGTAAAAGGATGTATATTTGTTGACCAATATAGAATTATATCACTTAAATACATTTAATGCAAATAAATTTACGTTTTTTAATACATATAACTTCAAATAATATAGCCAATAGCAAGAACTGATTTAGCATCTCGAAAAGATGCAGACTTGTCACATTCAGAGAAAAGTCTTTCTTTTATGTTGGAATTATAAAGCAACAGGATATTGAAGATAGAATTATAAACAGGAGTAGATAGAATTTCTTTAGATGCTGTTAGATGTAAAATGTATTCAATTAGCATTTCAGTTACTTAAAGAGCAAGAAATGATTATCGTGCTTCAAACTGGAGAGTAAAATTCCAGAGGAAATATAATATTAAAACCTTACACAATGAAAAATGAATTTAGAAAGCAAAATATAATATAAATTAAATGATCAGAAATTCAGGGGAAGTGAATAATTCGGAGTAATACGATGAAATTGCCTTAGCTGATTGTGTTGAGCGAAAATATCTGTGACATTGAATAAGAAAAAAGCGATTGTGCAGAATTAACTACACAAGCACGTGAAATATCATTATTCGAATATGTAGTTCTAAACTGTTGTAGAGCTTATTCAAGTGATTAACAGTATTTTGATTGCAATACAAAATATAAAATTGAATTTAGCAAGCAAAATGTAATGTAATATATATATATATATATATATATATATATATATATATATATATATTTATATATATATATATATATATATATATATATATATATATATATATATATATATATATATATATATATTATATATATATATATATATATATATATATATATATATTTTTATTTATATATATATATATATATATATATATATATATATATATATATATATAATGGTCTAAATTTCAGTAGAAATAAATAATATGAAGTTATGCGATAAAATAGCCATCTTTGATTGTGATGAGCGAAAATATCTGTGATATAGAGTAAGAGAAAAAAGCTACGTCCTGAAAGTGTAGAATTAATTACCAAAGCACATCAAATATCCTGATATGAGTATCTATTTCTGAAATTCTTTCGGGCATATTCAAATGATCAATGACAGTTTGATTGCAAAAGAAATATTGATATTATCTTGGAATCAAAATTGATATTTTCCATCAATGATCTTTTTCCCATTATAACACCATTTATCTTTCATCCTGATTCAATTCCATATCGTTCAGCAAAAATATACAAATAATGGTTTAGAATAAAGGAATATATTTATTGCCTTTTACAATAAACAACTACGACTAGAATTCTACTAAAAATTTATGGTGATGGTAGAAAATCCTTATACAAAAAATCAATCCATTAAGTAAAACACAAATTATTTCAACTTTAATTGAGTTTTGACATAGAAGGATTAAGAATAATGCATTCCAAACATTAATTTTCTCGTTACAGATCAGTGAAATTGTATTTTAAAAATAATAGTAGTTTTAAATATTCATTGTAGAGTTGTAACCTTAAAATAAAATGAAATAAATGTATTATAACTTGAATCGAAATTTCTATTGGAGTTATGCATATTATAAATAAATACATATTATGTTCGGAAAGTATGTATATATTTTTCCTACAATACTGTTTTTGATTATATTTTTTCACAACCAAAACCTCGAATAATCATGTATTTTGGCTGCTGATCTCGGAAGCAAACAATTGTGAAAAACTTTGATTACATTTGTAAGCATTTCATTGATATATTTTCCATTATGGAAAGTAAAAAGTTGCGTTTTCGGTTTGTTTCACTTCTTAACTACCGAACATGCAAAAATGGTGTTCAGTCAAAAAAATCTATTCAAAGTAAATGGATAATGTTTGCAGTGATATTGTGTGTGTGTGTGTGACAGAGCATGCAAAAAGTGTGTGTGACAGCAAATGCAAAAAGTGAGTCTCAAAATTCCAACCCACCAATTTTAATATTTAAAATATAATACGACTTTAAAGGATTCTAAAACTTACGAGGACACAAAAAGGGCATTAATGCATGCAAATCAGGGAATATGAACACTTGAATTTGCTGAGTTTTTAAAGTTAATGAATTAGGCTTTTTATGATCATTGAAAACATCTGAGTTTGTTCTCAAAACTCAATATTTGAACAATTTAACATTCAAAACTCTAAATTTCTTATGGAAAACAAATGCGCCATCCAATTAATGTTTCTGGTTTACTTTTAAGCCAATTAGACGAATTGAATGATTGACTTAAATAAAAGATATTATAATTCCTCAATAAAAATCTGGAATACCTTACCAAGATCATGATCATACACGCTTTTTTAACTGTTCAAGAATTTCTACAACTATGTTGAATGAAGCATATTACCAAACCAATAATTTACTTTTTACCTAGCATTTTCTGGTTATAATTTGTTCCAATTTTTTCAAAACTGTTTACTTAGAATTGTATTTCCTTTAAAGCGGTAAAAAAATTATCTGGATAAAGCTTTTCCAGCAAATATCAAACATTCTTCATACATTACATGGTATTATAATGTTATTAAAAAGAGGTCACGCATTATTGAAAAATAATGGACAATGTATATAATTAAATAAATGTAATAGTATAATGTAAACAAGAATGAAAGAAATGATTATAAGTACAAAACATAGTGTAGGAGGCGATAGAAACGCCTGTCAGTTGGGAGTAGCAATATCAGCTTTTCCTCAGTCCTAACTTCTAAGGCTGTGGACGAGTCGAAAGAGCTCCTTCAGCATTGTCTCGTTACAACTTCATAGTGGGCTTATCAGCAGCTGCATCGAGTAACCGAAACTGCTTCGTGGTTGGAGATAGCACTCAGAATGAAGGCACAGCAATGCACTGGTTTCATAAATCCGGGTCTAGACATTTGTTCCTCTGTGATGTGTGTTGTTGTCTGGTGTGAACAAAACACCAAGTTCTATTCCTGTTTTACTTTGTAAATTTCTAAAGTTTGTAATGGTTTCTTTTACACACCATATAAACATCTATATATCTATCTACATATGTATATATATATATAAATATATATATACATAGATAGATAGATAGATAGAAAGAGAGAGAGAGAGAAAGCAAGATACCATAAGCAAAAACTGAAAGATACAAGAAAATATAAAATTGAAAAGTACAAGAATAGATAAAACACATATGTTTAGCAATATTCACTATTATTCTCAATTTGGTTTTTCAACTAACTTTATAAACCTATTATGATTCTCCATTTGGTATTTTCAATGTAATATTCTCCATCTACTATATGAGAATATTTATTTTATATATTTTATAAAAATGTACTATTAATTATATACATACATATATATATATATATATATATATATATATATATATATATATATATATATATATATATATATATATATATATATATATATATATATATATATATATATATATATATATATATATATATATATATACACACACACACAATGCAACACTATGCAAGAAATTTGTTTTGTAAAGAAAGCTACCTGAAATTGCTTCTTGCAAACATATACGGTATTTATTTATAAGGAAATGAAACTAAGAATTTTATTTTTCGGTGCTGAGTTTTATTTATTGGACCTCATTAAAAACTAAATAAATCACATGTTGTTTTTTATGATCTTCCTCACTGTGTAATGTATTTCATTCTCAGGGAATGATAAAAGTATACGTGAAAAATAAATTTTAAAAGGGGTTTTAACTTCAAAAATAAAATGATAATTTCATGAAATTGAATCAATAAAAAATAATATGATTTTGCTCAAATCTAAATTTGAGCAAAATCATATTCTGTTTTAGAATTTATTTTTAGATATATTTAAGCACGTTATTTGCTATTTTGATATCATTGTTGATGCATTAGCTTTAGTTAAACTGGCATAGATCTTTGAAATTAAACACACAAAATTCACCTGATTTATATAAGAATGCTGAAATGATCATCATTTTACTAATGCAGATTCAGGTTGTGTATTTTGATTTGAGATGGTTGTATTCAAGTAATAAATATGTTTTTTAAATTTATGTCGCACTAATATTGATTTCGCCTCTAAAATTTTGATGCAGCATCTGAAAAAAATAACTACAGTCAACACTTCTATAACCCAGTATTTTCAGAACGCGGATTCCATATAACACGGAGCTGAAATTGCAACAGCCCTCCTATAACGCGTTACTCTTACAGCGCGGTTTCTGTTCAACAGCGTCCCATCAGTTTTTTCGGTTCACTCAATGAATGGTTTTAACTGTATATGTTTATGTAAACATTCAATCTCATCTCTTGACCGTTTACGGCATCGGTTTGAGTCGTCTCAGAGCTCTTTCACAGTACGAATCGTTGGCGACCAATTCTTTCTAAAATTATGTCTGCACCATCCATTCGTTTAGCTTTTTTGCTGCTTAATTTGTGGTTTATAATTGGACAACATTACACAATAAAGTAAGTAATATTCTTTCTTTGTTCCAATATAACAATAACCTTAGATTTTTAATACAACTCTTATTAATGTAAATAATTATTAACACTAGAGTTGCATCATAAAACACAGAAAAGAAACAAGGAAAGCATTGAAAAGAAAGTTTATATCACTTGAAAATAAAATCCAAATTTTAAATGTTTAGAAGGCTGGGGAAAATATCGTCTGTTGCAAAATCAAGAAATTTAAATGAATCTACAATTCGAACTATAAAGAAAACTGCAGTTAATATAAGGAAAACTATAGAAGATAGCTGTCCGTTAGGTGCGAAACGTGTTACTTGCACATGAAATTCTAATATGGTTAAAATAGAACGGGTGTTAATAATCTGGTTGTAAGACTATAGAGCCAAAAAGATTCCTATCAGTGGAAATCTTATCAAGTAGAAAGCACTTAAAATCTACGAACATTTAAGAAATTTTGGGCATTCTTATGCAGGGCTAGAAAATCATTCGTTTAACGAGAGTAAAGGTTGATTTGAAAAATTGAAAAACGGTACACATTGCACAATATTCAAGGAGAACAAACCTCAGCAGATGCTCAGGCTGCCAAAAATTATAAGCTGGAACTAGCTAGAAATATCAGTGAAGGAGGTTATTCACCTGATCAGATTTTTAACGATGATAAGACGGCATTACATTGGAAAAAACTACCATCAAGGACCTTCATTTCGAAAAATCAAAAGCGTGCTCAGGGTTTAAACCTTCAAAAGAACATATCACCCTTCATGTCATCAGCAAACTATCAGGGAGTCTAATGATAAAACCAATGATAATAAATCGTTCTTCAATACCGTGTAGTGAAAAACATTAATAAGAACCAATTACCTGCATTCTGGCGGTATAATAAGAAAGCTTGGATGTCTGAAGATTTATTCAAGGATTGATTTTATAATTGTTTTATCCTGGCAGTGGAAACCCATAAGATGGAGAAAAATTTTAAAAAATTGTATTTCAAAATTTTATTGATTCTTGATAAAGCTGATTGCCACAACATAGAATTGGATCATCCAAATGTTAAAACTGTCTTCCTTCCTCCTAACTACACATCATTAATACAACTTTTGGACCAAGGAGTCATTCAAACTTCAAAAATGTACTACACATGCCAACTTTTCCAGACCATTTTTGACAGATAAGAGAATGGTGAAAATAAAACTCTTACACAAGTGTGAATGAAATTTTCTATTTTAGATTGTATTAGAACCATGTCATCGGCTTGCGCGAAAATTAAAAAAACAACGCTTAATGTGTGTTGGAAATCTCTTTTACATCAAATGGTTCATGCAATACAAGATAATTCTACAATATCACTCTCAGTTATAGAAATAGTAAACATTGCTTCTCGTTTAAGTGACGAAGAATTTACAATAATCCATCAGCATGTAAGAGAAACACATTTCATGGAAGAAACTTTAGATTAGGAGGAACTGATGGAATTAATTCATGTATCCATCTCAAATGTATTGGTGAACGAAAATAAAAAAATGAATGGTTGCCAAATCTCGATTTACAAGATGTAAAAAAGGGCTAACTTTGGCTGAAGAATAAGAACTTCATTCCATTCAAACTGCCCATTCAACGGTGCACAGCGCAAAGTTTGAAAGAGAGTAAAGAAACTGCTTAGCTCCCTATAAAAAGTTTTAGTAGAATTAGAAAAAAAGTTACAATCGAAAAATGATGTGAAGATGAAACAAGTGAAGAAGACATTTTGCCCATTAAAAGAAGTCGAGTTAGGGTATCGTATCTGAAAGCGAGAATGAGTGTTGAAACATTACATAATTTTACAAATGTTTTACTTTTTTTGTTGGAAAAGAGTTTCTTAGTATAGTTTTGTTTCATTTTTTATCATTTCCTTACATCATCCCTTAAATTTAATAAAAATAATGAAAATAATTTATATTTTATCTAATTTATCTTTGTTGTATTTATTGGTCTCCATATAACGTGGTACCAATTATATATATATATATATATATATATATATATATATATATTCTCTTTCGAATGCACATTTATCTTTTTACATCTTTTCAACACGACAGGAAGATACGAAAGGATTATGTTTACGGTAAAATTTTCTAAAAGTAATATATTTAAGTCATTTCATAGTACGAAGTATAAGAAAGCTGTAGGAGGACTAAAATTTAAAATATTTTAACTATGGTATTATGAGAGACTTTTTGTTTACCATTGGAGAAAAATATTCTGCTTGATAAAAGCGGAACTAAAAATAAATCTAATATAGTATTATAATACTATGATTGAAGTATGTACATACTATATATATACATATATATATATATATATATATATATATATATATATATATATATATATATATATATATATATATATATATATATATATATATATATATATATATATATATATATAGCTTACTGATATGGAGATGTTAGCATCCCCAATTTCCAAACAGTAGATTACGGACTCGAATGCTAGTTCGGGCATTCACTTTCGGGAAAAAAAATGGCACACCCATTGAGTGCCTCAATATATGAGATACCATCACTTCGCCCAATATAGATATATACATACATGATATCTAATAATTGCAATCCATGCATAATTTACCTAATTTAGTGACAAAATTATATCATTTTCTGTTGAAATAAGCATCAAATATATTTACTTTTTATGCAGTAAAAATTGTTAAATTCTCCTTACTAACTGTAACATAAAGATCAAGGAAATTAAATTATCTAACAATTTTCCTGTATCATCCTCTGACCCTACAGCCTTCCCTGGACCCTTAATTACGGAAAATCAATTTGAGTGTATCTTGCTGTGTCGCAACTCTGAGGTAAATTAAAATATTTTGCTCCAGGTCTTAATCACTTCCAAAGCAAGAATGAACAGTTATAGTAACTCTGGAATAAATTACGTTTGAACTGTGATTATTTATTAAGTTTTCCAATAAATGCAGAAAATCTCAAAGAAGGTATGCCTGTGAAACGAATAACAACATTTTATATAAAATTGAAAAAAAAAAATTTTTTTTCAGCTTTTACGTTTTTTTTTATCTTTAAATAATAAATGTTTTTCATTATGTCAAAAAATAAAAATAATTTCTTTGTGATGATTATAATTGAATGTAGTCTTCAAAATATAATGTTCATGGGTCAAAATAGTCACATCGTGTTTGCAAATGAAGAATTAAAAGATATTAGTTTTTCGAGACAATGTTATTTTAAATATCTAATACAGTTTGTTAAAATTCAAAATATAAAATAGAAGTTCTTTCAATTTTTGTAAATAACTGTTTATGATGGATTACATGTTCTTAACCAATGTTTCATAAATTGTTTACTTTCAAATTCTAACAAACATTAATTTTGTAATGTTTAAAATATAGTAATGCAAAACAGTACAAATAATAATAATTATTATTAGTAGTAGTATTTTGCATTTTGGAATTAGATGAGTATATATAAATCTTAGTAAGGGAGAGAGAGTTATATTCGAAGATAATGTTTCATAGTTATTCGCTGTATTTATGAGTGGCAAATGAAAAAAACAAATAGAAAATTTAGAATTTTCTAGTACAATAGAATATCTAGTACAATGTATATATATCTAATATTTTAAATGTATATAGTTTCATTTTCTTAGATTTTTCTTCACATCTAAACTGAAACATCATTCAGATGTGAATATTTTCCTTGTGAATTTTATTGGTTCTCGTATTTTGGGCAGAAAAAAATTGTAAGGTAACTTCTTCTTCAATTTTTATTTTCTTTCAGTTCATAACATGATAAAACTTAAGTATTTATTATCATATAATTACACACAGTGTGGGTTTTCCCCAGGAACCACTTTGTACAAGTATTTACTTTTAACAAAAGAGCAAATAACGATTTTTAGAATACATGAATTATGTATTTACAGTTGTTATTACACTTTTATTACCATTCTTTTTTAAGTGGATAAATCTTTATTTTGCTTGTCGTGTTTAGAATAAAGAACGACTGTGGAAATGAGTTTGTATTTTAATTATTAGCTACAATATATTTAAATTGTAATTACTGTATGAAAAAAAGGAAATGGTGTAAGGTCTTTCTTCAAAGATAAACCCTACTAAAAAATATACACCTCATAGAAGAGCGAGATACTTGAAAATTCATACGAATTTTCCTATGGCAAAATCTAAATTAAATGATTTTACTGTAAGCCAGGCGCCTATTCATTAAACTCTAGAATGATAGATCACTGCACCATTGGCATAGAATTCAGTCAGATCGAATTCATCAAACGAAATAAAAATTCACAACCATTCAAAATTCATTTAATAGTTCAATTTTCTTTTAACAAATTCATTATATTGTACAATCCTTAATGATTTAACTGTCACTATAAGGCATACATCTATAACGTAAAATATATAGATATATCAGACTATATCTCAAAAAATGTAAGCCCGATATTTCTTTTGAATATACATTTTGTCAAAAATATTGAAATTAACTAATAAAATAAATGGAGATTCGACATTCCTTAGCTTTCATTAAATAGTACATTGAAGTTACATTATACAAATATAAACTAATGCGCACTCCAAACAAAAACATTCGATGTACAGGAAAAATTCCAGTTAAAATATCATAATGTTTCAAAATGAGAGGAAAGTGTTTCTACTTTATTTATTAAAAAATACTAAAATTAAATCAATAAAACGTTCTTATATTCAAAGTCGTATTTTGAATATAAGAAGAATGGGAAGTCGTACTTTGAATATAAGAAGATGGGTTACAAAATATTTCATACGTATCTAAAAATTCTATATTTTATTATTCCTTTTTTTGTAAACTTTTATTCAATTAGAATGTTCCAATGATATTGTAGCTATTTTATATTATATGTAAGCACATTTTGAACACATTTAATAATAAGGACTTCGAAGTGGGTGTGCATTTCATTGTCTCATTTTGGTTGATTAGTAATTCTTTCATGTTTAGAAAATATATATATATATATATATATATATATATATATATATATATATACACAAAGAGAGATACACACACACAACCTGACATTGAAAATGCAGCATCAATAAAGAGTGTCCAGCAAAAAATTATGCAAATTTCAGGGTAGAAGCACCTCACAGAGTTATGGAAATGATGTGAAATGCGCACCAATTCAGCGAACGTAGGATAAGATTTATGGCGAGGCACCGTTAGATTGGGAAATATTGGTGCCATTTGTCCAACTTGGAAAATAATCGTTGAAAGTTTGTTCTTGTCACAAAGAACGTCTGTAACTGCAGAGAATGTCAGGCCATTGACGACGAAGTTAGTTTCCAGCGAACAGGTCTGTTTACGAAGGACATTATGATCGGCCTGAGAAGGGCAGGAGGGTCCTTACGGTAAATCACAGCTGACGCACACCTAAAAATATCTACAGAGTTAATGACAGCTAAACTTTACGTAGATGCTGTGCTGTAGCCGGTGACTCTTCCCTAATTTCCGGAGATGTCAAATGCCCTTTATCAGCAGACTAGGGTATGACATACATTGCTCGCATATGACAACGTGTCATTAATATGTACGGCTGTTTCCCTGACCACCGTACTTACCAGATCTCTAATCAATCAAACACGTTTGGGACATGATCGGAAGTCTTTTCAGGGACTGTTAGTGTCTCCTTCAGAAGACACGTTTTGGCAAATGGTTTCAAGCAATGGAGATCTATTTCTAAGCATGTGACTCGCATTCTCATTGAATTTGTGCCTAGATGTACTGCTTCGTGTATCGCCGTCCATGATGATTCTAAAACCAACTGAACCGACCTGGTATCACTGTATATCATTGTCACTGTATATATATATATACATATATATAGGAAGGAAAGAAAATTTGTAATTTGTTTAAGTGACTTTCATATACATTCATAATGTGTACATGGTTACTTAGTGTTATAAATAAATTAAAAAGAATAATGGTATTTGTTTTGTTACATCTTGACAGTTTTTATTTAAAATGAAAAAAGCATTTAAGATGGAACAGTGATATGTAATCAAGTGAAAGAGTATAAATAAATTGAAATCGTGAAATTCTCGTTGAAAACTAATTAAAATGTGGCATTTACTAAGTAAATCACTTTACTTCAGTTACAGGCATAATAGTTTCCTAATCTAAGATTATATACATACTTTCTGATATATAAAACTTTCAAAAATTAATTTATACAGTTATATAATCAGTAAAATCAGTATGCTAAGTACAAGGTAAACAAGAAATTCCTTGCCTTTATTTAATGACCCAAAAGAACATGATGTAGTGGAAGTATAGTCTATTGTTAGTCCTCAAAATAATGAATATTGGCATCCAGCACTTTCTGCCAATGTGTCTCTATTTGTGCAATCCCATTACTAGAGGTTTTGGGATGCAAAGAAGTCCTTGAGTCCAGTGTGAGTCTGCTCCATTGCTGAAAATTTCTACGAAGATGCTTGTCCAGTTTAAGGAAGTGGTGGTAATTTGATAGTGCGATGTCAGATAACTAAGGAGGACTTAACAAAGTCTCTTTATTCCCGAATAGGTCTTGGCGTTTTCAACCAAGATCAGTACACCCTAGTGAATAAAACAGCGATCGCTCCTTCTGCTGCAATACGTGTTGCACATATTTCGATTGCTACGTGGTTGTCCGGAATGACCAGTTAGGCCGTTGGTAGCAGATCATAGTGAACCACTTGATGACTAGTCCACCAAGCATCATCTCCATCACAGAGCGACACATCTCCCGACCTGAATGTTTGAAACTAATGCCCTGCCACATGTTTATGCACAGCACTATCCCAAACATTTGACATATTCGATGACTTGGTGCAGTATCTAAGAAGACCAACTTTGATGTCATAGAACAAACTACTCAGAACGAATTGCTTCGGCATGTTTATTTCTGTTCGTTACTGTATAAGTTGCAACAGCCGAATGAGAGCGATATACGTATTTTATAATGACGAATAGACCTACATTCATGACCTGTATCTCAGCCATGTCAAGCCGTAATTTGCATCATTATTCCCCCCCCCTCATTCAACATCAACGCGCAAATGGCAAGAACATTCATGTGCATATTACATATAAAATACAATTTTGCACACAATGAACTAATAATTAATTTTGACTTAAAGTTTAGTAATTTTTATATACATTATTTTATGCACTATTTTTAACTAAGGGTATGATTTCTGTACATGTACATTATTATATGCCATATTTTAAGTTTATATTAAAACTTTCATAGCAAAGAAAATCAATTATTTTTCAAGCAAATACATTTCCAAATAATATTACATATTATTAAATTATTTTAAGAATAATTTCACATGAATTTTCATTATATATTTAAATACTTTTCACTTATTATGATGAATTTAACAAATAATCGATTTAATTGAATATTTAGGGAAAAAAAACATTCATATGTATTCAGTTACGATATAAGCAAAACATTTTACACTGTGTAAACCGTTATTTTATGATTGTTTTCTTTTACATTTTTAAAACAACTTATGCTAGCACGTTTTTACTTTTTATAGTTTCCTAAAGTAAAAATTATATTTAAAAATAATGCATATAATAACTTAATAAAACTTAATTTCAGAGTAAATTAATCAAAAAGATTGTGCTTCAGCCTTCATATCAAAATTAAAATTTATCAATATTAAGAAAACGAAACTCAGATGGATAGCTAGACATTTTCCTTAATTACATTTCTCTTTAACTTATTTGATTTTCTCTCAGATATTTCCTTGATTCTTTTTTAAAGAGTCTTTTGTTTCTGATTAGTGAATGAAGCTGGAATCTCAGTTCATAATTAAAAGGAAATTAGGCAGGAAAACGATAATTTTTGAAGAAATATTATTTTAGTTCCATCTTATTAGGAAATTTATTCTTCCAAGAATTCGAGTAACTTTCATTTACAAAATGAAATATTTCGCTATGACTCCTATTTGCTTGAATCCTATTCATTTCAAAACAAAAATGCAAAAAAGCAAATGAATATGAGATATTTAATTTGCTTTGAAACTATATAAAAATAATTTAGATTATATGCATTAAATAAGAAACTCAAAGAGTCCTATTCATTTCAAAACATAAAATGTAAGAAATTGAATATGAGATATTAAATTTGCAATGAAACTATATAAAAATAATTTAGATTATATGCATTAAATAAGAAACTCAAAGAGTCCTATTTATTTCAAATCATAAAATGAAAGTAAATGAATATGAGATATTAAATTTGCTATGAAACAATAAAAAATATCTTAGATTATATGCCTTAAATAAGAAATTCGCAGCTATAAGTACTTTAAGTATTTAAGAGTATTACTTTTTATATTGTATGTGGCATAGCTTCCTTAAGGAACATCGATTTAGCGCTTTATGCTTACACATATTTGAAATTTTAACTCTCGTAAATTCTATTTATTATGAGTAAATACAAATAAATTGCGGAAAAATATAATCAACTTATAGTATATTGTGAAAAATGAAATATATTTGGATATTAAATGTCAGACATTATTTAAAAAAAAAACAGGAAGGCCATTCTCTTATAAAAAAATAAAGAATATTTTAAAAATAAAATAAAATGTACAAAAATAACATTTTTCAAATAAATACATGTTAGTGTATTTTAAATAAATGTAATCTAATTAAATCATAGATAGTTTGTTGCGATATATTTTTTCTTCATATTTTTCAATTTTGTATAAACCATTCGTTATTTCGTCCTTAAATATCCAAAAATATTCCACATATGCTTAAGTAAAAAATTAAGAAAATATATACATTTTATTAAATTAGATACAATAAAATTAAATACCAGATATAAAGTTCATTATTTTTTAAACTTATGTCGTACAGGTTTTAGAAAAATCTAAAATTATTTGATTGCAAATACTGATAATTGTTATAACCACTATCTTCTAGTATTTAAATATAAAAAGTTTTATTATATATATATATATATATATAAATTATTATATTTATATTATCCTGAATAGTCACCAATTTAATGAGTAGCTTAAAAAGCTGTAATAATTTAATCAATATTCTGTCTGAAATTTTAAGATGATGTCTTCCTTTTAAAGTTACTAATAGTTTTCTGTTAATTAATTTTAAATTTATACAGAAAAATAAAAAATAATGTTTTAAAATAAATAAAAATTTAAAAGTAAAAGATGCCTAAAGTCTAGTCACACTAATAAAATGCATAAAAAAATTCCATTCAATAGTTTTCGCTTTGGCGAATGTTGGTGGATTGGTTAATATCCCTATCTTCGAAGCTTTAGGTCCCCGGCACGAATCCTGATTCGGGCATGCATGTTAGTTTCTCTCCCAGCATTTCTCTATCCTTTCACTTTCAGGAAAAAATGGCACACCCACTCTATTTAAATTCCTCTCACCTTCGCACGTTGTAGTATTCTACACGTAAACCGGTATTAAGAAAAACATTACAATTATTAAATTTAATTCTCATAAATTAAAATCCTAAAATTGATCTAAATTTAAGTTTATTATATATAAAATTAATATACTCTTCAACTAAAATACATTGAATATAAAAATATATAGTTTTGTTATATTCAAAGGAAAATAAAGTTTGTTGTTTTGATAAAATGTTTATTTCCACATTCAAATTTATATTGAAAATCTATTTCAGAATTTATGCTAATTAATTTAATTACTTCTGCTAAAAATCTTTTATCTATTTTTGTGATTAAATTATTACTAATATTTCAATAGGTTATATTTAAATTTGGAGAAAAATTCGTAGTTACTTTAAAATTATTTCACTTAAATTTAATATTTTGCTTACACAGAAATCAGTGATTTTATTGAAATAAATTTAAAATTGTAATCATAAATATATCATAACTTAAAATATTATTTTACTAAACAAATAAAATATTTTTAAATACTAATTTTCTGACCAAGTACTAAAGTATTTTAATACCCAAGTACTTAATAAATTGTAGTATTCATTCGATATAATAATACTTACTTCCTTGAAAAATTTAAATATTTTTTTATTAAAAATTCAGAAAAAATAAATTTAATATGTATATTTAAGTATATATTTTTTGAATATATTTGTTCTTTAATTTCAGTATATATTAACAGGTCTGTAATCTAAATAAAGTTTTAGGACATTTACAATTTATAGTAAAAGTCATGCATTTTATTCTATAAAAAGTAAACAATTCATGGTGAGATTATATGACATTGAATTTTTAAACTGTCATGTAGAGAAAATGTGAAAAACAAATACATTTTTATAAATGTATTTATTATATTTCCAAGAAATTGTCTTTTCCACATCATTAGTGATGTAGATTTTTATTCAAATATAGTTTTCAAATTACTTTAGGTACATAAATGGCACAAAATATATTTAATAATTTACAAAATTTATTTTAAAATTCTATTTACTTCTTCCGCATTCCGTGCAGTGGCGCTGTAATCTTCCGCATCTCTCTGAAGAGAGAGAATTAGAAATTCGGTACTTAGTAGTGAAAGTACTGCCTTTCTTCTCCAGTTGTGAGAGCAAATCGCCGGAAAAGGGAAATTTCATGTATTTGGATACTGCATAGGGAACTTGAGCTTAGCTAATTAAACTGCTTATAACTGTTAGCATTCCAATAATATACATATAGGTATTCTTGAATAATAATACAAACATCCCAAAAGCGATTAATAATTATAGGATTTTTCAGCATTATTATCAAAACTTTTAAAGCATCTTTTGCTTTATATTTTGTTAAAATTAACTTATTAATAATTTATTAATGTCAGCATAAGTAATTAAAATAGTAAAAATATCTAAAAGTAAATGTACTTTTAATCATTGAAATTGTCCTAAAATATTAATTTTTTTATATAGTGCATTTCTATTTATTATATTATATAATACTTTATATATAAATACAGTGATGTTTTAAAATTTCACTTACGTAGTGATTATCAATTATTTTTTGATCATTAAAATCGTATTTCCAGTTTTACATGTAAAGAGGATTTTGTGCTTTTACTAAAATTATTGAAAACTCAATTCAATTACATTTTAAATTCATATACAATTAAAAATTTGAGTAGTCAAAAGTAATATCTAATAATAATTTTAATTAATGTAAGAATGATAAATATTAAAATGTTAGATTTGATTTAAAATGTACTTTAAATTTTTTAATAAAACCATAATTAAACCTAATTAACCTTGACAAAGGTGTTTTATTATAACTCATTTTACTTTTTTGACAATGTTGAGAGATAATATTGACATGACTCCTTAAATTTCCTTGAACTCCTATAATTTCAATGGATCTCAACGAAATATTGCACGAAGTTGGTGAAAACGGCAAATATCAAACTATCATGCTGTGGTTTGTATTTTTACCGGCTCATTTGACACTCGGATGTCATGCCTTCAGCCAACTTTTCATGACGTGGACCCCCGATCACTGGTGCCAAGTTCCCGAGCTTGTTTCAGTGAACTTGAGTGAGCATCTCATCAGACACCTGACCATTCCGCCGGACTCCACGGGCACTGGACACAGCCGCTGCTCAATGTACATGCTGGATTATAAAATACGAACGGAGCACAACACTATAATACTAAAAGAACCAAACAGAAACTGGAAAAACGTATCATGCAAAAATGGCTGGATATATAATACTAGCACTAACTGGGAAAGGAATACAGCGGTTACAAAGGTGAGAGTATAAATAACAACTCCAAATTATTTATGTAATAAAAATTAATTTTTGAATTTCCTTAATAATTAAATTCTATTTGCGAATCTCTCTAACTTGCGAATCTCAATTATATCAGATTATGAGTCATGCTTTAGAGAAATCTCCTCTTAAGAATGATTTTCGATATAATTTTAAAAATTACATGTAATCCAATTTGAAATATTGAATAATAAGATTGAATCATGCTACAAATTGCATCATCTACATATAAGTAATTTTATGACCATTATCTTTGAATATATAAGCATTTACTCAGGAAACATTGAGTGGTTGATAACTTTTCTCAGCTTAAAAATAAGAAACTATACTTTTTCTATAAATATTTAGCATTAAGTGATTTATGTGAAATATGAATATATTTGAGACAGATTTCGACACTTAAAATGTCTTTAAAACATTTTCAGAGTGCATATATTTTTTTTGATAGTACCCTAAATTACTTCAGAAAATTTACAAAATAATTACTTGTGAAAGAGTGTGGATTGATCATCTTATTAATTTATTAAAATGCATTTAAAAGAATTAACGAAAATATTTCAAGAAGATTGTATTTAAATTACTTTTTTAATTATACCATTTTGAGTATTACTACTTATTTGCATTTATTTAAAGCTACAACAGAAATATCATAAAGTTCTGCCTAAAGAAATGCCTGATATTCCTTTAATTATCTGACTAAGATTAAATTTTAAAAATTTATTTTTTAAAATTAAACACTATATATATATATATATATATATATATATATATATATATATATATATATATATATATATATATAGATAGATATAGATAGATAGATAGATAGATATATAGATTGATTGATATAAAAATGCAAAATAAAATAGCTATTTAAAAGATGATCTTAATTTTACTAGTATATAGTAATAATAATTTCATAAAAATTAAGTTTAACCATCAGGAATAAACTAATAATTCTTTATGGTTAAATGTAGATTTTATGTATGTATGACTATATATAAATATAATATAAAATATATTCACTTAAACTTCATTATGAATTAGCTACGCATTCAACACCATTGCAAACAATTAGGCTGTTCCAAAGAATCGTTTATTTTTTATCTATATTATTAATATTCTATTTTTATTATTATTTCTTTATTGGATGTGTTACTTGTTATGAAAACCTTTCCATCATAAACTGTCAATAAATGTTTATGTAATACTATTTTACTTATAGGTAATTAAAACTTGAAGAATTATTAAAATGTCTTTTTAAGAATCGATAACTTACAAGTGCTTCTGAAATATACAAGTTTATTGAATTGATTCAATTGTATGCATGTGTTTGTTTCATTAGTTGATTTTTCTTAAAGCTATTAAACATAATTGTATGTTTTATATGACGTATAAATGAATTAAAGAGATCCTTTATAAATTTGATAAACTATCGGTAAAATGCTTCATCCAGATAATGAATAAGTTAATTTAGAAATCGCAATTAGATTTATATTCCACATTAGCTTGCAACAATTAGATAGATGACAATAAAGATTCGAAAGGATGTAATCAGCTATTTAATAAGCGAAATAAATAATATCTTACTATCAGGGAAGAAAAGAACTATTCTTCTTAAAAAAATCGGCAATGAAGTGCTTAGAAAATCATAGACTGTTAAATAATGCCTTTGATTTATATTTTTCTCCAGCAGCAAAGGAAAATTACTTTTGAAGATTTGATTCCACTTGAAAAATAACCTGCCAGCAGCAATCACAAAAGGAACAATATAAACAAATTTTTATTAAATGCTGATTTTTCAGATACGTACATTTGTAGGGATTAGGTTCGTTAGTCAAAATTGATTTTCATCATTATTGTGTTTCTTTCTCATTAAATCTTAAAGAGGTGCCTGTTAAAATGCATCTTAGTTAACTTAATATGCATTTAAATTTATAAATACATGTGTAAATAAATTAACTTTTACATACTAAAATTGAAAAAATGTACATTTCCAATGATAATATTCGATGCATATAACAATGTTTTTTTAATATTTTGATTGATAAATTCAAAACAATAAATAATTTAGTAATTAAACTTGAAATCAAGATAGTTGGTACCAAAATATTAAAAAATTCTTTAATATTTTCATAACTAAGTATTATTCAATTACACACACACACACACACACACACACACACACACACACACACACACACACACACACACACACACACACACACAAATATATATATATATATATATATATATATACATATATATATTATACATATATATATATATATATATATACATATATATATACATTATATATATATATATATATATATATATATATATATACATACATATATATATATACATATATACATACATATATATATATACATATATACATACATATATATATATACATATATACATACATATATATATATACATATATACATACATATATATATATATACATATATACATACACATATATACATACATATATATATATACATATATACATATACATATATACATACATATATATATATACATATATACATACATACATATATATATATATATATTCTGTTGATACAGTCTCATAATTACGCATTTTTATGTTATTTGTTTTCGATTTGATTTACTTGATATGGACGCATTAAGTTCTATCTAATATTTACAAATTCTTAAATTCCACTGCTAGTATTATTACACAAATAATTGTGGTTAACATTGAGGAAACTTTTATCTCAGAATTTTGTGACTTAACAATATATTAAAAAACTTCTTAAATATCATGTAATAACTAAATTTATTCGTTGTGGTACTAAGTCTTATAAGAATAAATTCAATATTACTTTTGCTAAATATCTAATATTATCCTAGATAATATTTAAATATTATTTTAGATAATACTCGATTTAATGCAAAATAACTGTAAGAATAAGATTTCTTATCGTGTAATTGAAGTTTTGGTACCAACTATCTTGATTTCAAAGATTTATAACTACACTACTGGCCATTAAAATTGCTACACCAGGAAGAAATGCAGATAACAAAATGATATTTATTGGAAAAATATATTATACTAGAAATAACAAGTGATTAAATTTTCAAAAACTTTGGCTGGATAGATCCTGAGAAATCAGTACCCAGAACAACCACCTCTGGCAGTAATAACAGCAGTTATACGCCTGGGCATTGAGTCAAACAGAGATTGGATTGCATGTACAGGTACAGATGCCCATGCAGCTTCAACACGATGCCACACATCAACCGTAGTGACTGGCGTTTGGTGACGAGCCAGTCGCTCGGCAACCATTGATCAGGCGTTTTCTATTGGTGAAAGATCTGGAGAACGTGCTAGCCAGGGCAACAGCTGAACATGCTCCGAATCAAGGAAGGTCCGTAAAATACCGGCAACATGCGGTCGGGCATTATCTTGCTGAAACGTAGGGTTTCGCAGGGCTCGAATAAAGGGTAGAGCCACGGGTAGTAACACACCAGAAATCTAACGTTCACTGCTCAAAGTACCTTCAATGCGAACAAGAGGTGACCGAGACGTGTATCCAATGGCACCCCATACAATCACGCCAGGTGATGGGCCAGTATGATGATGACGAATGCACGCTGCCAGTGTGCGTTCACCACGATGCCGCCAACACGGATGCGACCATCTTGATGCTGTACACAGAACCTGGATTCATCTGATAAGATGACGTCTCGCCATTCGTGCGTCCAGTTTCGTCGTTGATCACACCATTGAAGGTGTTGTTGTCTATGACGCAGCGTCAAGGGAAGCCGCAGCCATGGTCTCCGAGCTGAGAGTCCATGCTGCTGCAAACATCGTCGAACTGGTCGTGCAGACACTTGTTGTCTTCCAAACGACCCCGTTTCTTGACTCACGGCTCGTGACGTGGTTGCACGATCTATTAGAGTTATGCGGATAATATTCTTGTCTTCTCGGTTGCTAGTGATAGGTGGCTGTTGAGATCCCGCATGGTGTTCCGTATTACTGTCCTGAACCCATCGATTCCATATTCTGCTAACAGTCATTGGATGTCGACCGACGCAAGCAGCAATACTGCAATAAGATAAACCGCAATCCCGGTACGCTACAATTCGACCTTTATCAAAGTCAGAAACGTGCTGGTACGCATTTCTTCTTTTTACACGAGGCATCACAACAATTTTTCACCAGGCAACAACGTTCAAATGGAATTTGTGTATGAGGAACCGGCTGAACAATTTCCCCATTTAAACACAATGTAGGTGTCGCTACTGGCGCCTACTTTGTCTGAATGCGCTGAAAAGCTAATCATTTGCATATCACAGCATCTTCTTCCTTTCGTATAAATTTCATGTCTGTAGCATGTCGCCTTCTTGGTGTAGCAATTTTAATGGCCAGTAGCTAGCTGTGACTTAACAGTTATATTTTTATTGCTAAGTTCACAAATAGAATATGCAAACTTTTATGTGAATAGGGAAGCCGATATAGGGTGAATTATTAAAGAAACAAGCAGAGATCTGAATAATGATTTCCTATTCCAGGAAATAAATTTGTATCAAATACTCTTTCGGTGGCTCATGAAAAGGAGTACTTCATACAAGATCTTTCCCTACATACAAGATTGGGATTGAGGAAGAATTCAGTAAAAGTTGTCGACAGAAATACGGTGACCTTTATGTATCTAAAATCAAAATGCCTTAAAATAAGTGATTACAAATAGAAGAAAATAATTGTTATAGGAACATAAATTTGATCATTAATATCGCAAGATGATCATCCTGTGAAAATATTGAATTCCTTGTGAAATGCAGAGGGGAAATCAGTCAAAAATATTTATTATGGACTAAGTGCCAATAATAATGGAGAAATAGTAGATGATCTTCTGGCTTCATGAAAAAAAAATTTTTAACATACTCCTAAAAATTTACCTTTTGAGTACAATTTAGACTTTTTTTTTTTTTTTTTTTTTTTTTGTAAATATTAAGGTTATCTCTTATAAGAATTGCGAGCGTTTTCATCCGTAGATTGCTACCATGAAAAGTGGGACTCCACATTCCGCGGTAGGAAGAGAAAGTGGAATATCAAATATGCCAAACCAACTACAGCTTAATTATAAAATAAGAAGGTGGCATGAAGAAGGGACACTCCTAATACAAGATATGGCAGAAAAACAAAATATACAACTTGTTAGGTAAGCCAGAATTAAATAAATGTTTATTATCAGATATTTTCTAGGTATCAATTTTGTTAGAACTTTAAGATTGTATCACAAAAAAGCATGATTGAGAGATGAAGAATTTATGAGGACACATTTATACTCAGCAGGGAAAACTTAATACGATTCTCTTTGTTTAATCTGCGTGAAATAAATATATTTGTTTGCGAGGTTGGTTGGTTTGGTTTGTTTGCCGCTCAACGGTCAATTTTTGCACACGAGGGCTAATTAGACCGGGACCTACGGCATAAAGTGGATTCCGAACCACTACAAACATCCATACCCGAGGTGGGATTCGAACACACGAACTGCTGAACCGAAGGCAAGAGCGCTAACAATCCGGCTGCCATCTCGGCTCTTTGCTTGCGATTATTTAATATTTTTTATTTAATTATTTTATTTTATATTTGAATTACAGGTATTAACTTTAAAATTTTAATAAAAATGCAAGGCACGATATTATATTTGATATTTCTCTCGTTTTTTACGTAGAAAATATCCGCAAACTTATTAGTATGTCAACGTAATCTTGGTAGGATTATATTTACGTCAAAAATATGAATTTTTTATTTTATTTAGATTAAAATAAACAAAAGTTATAAGAGAGCTATGCAATCTTCAAATAAAAAAAAATTCAGTTTTCAAAATTTACAAAATTTATCTTTAAACTTATTATTTAGGTCTTGAATCGGAATTTAATTTTCAAGGAATCATAAAATAAAATTTTATTGATGTTGTTATTTCATATCCTAAGGAATAATGAAATGCAGGAATGTAAGAAATCTTTTAAGGAGTCATGAAATGAAATTTTAGTGATGTTGTTATTTCTTACTCTAAATAATTCATAATATCCTTCAATAATATAAAAAGGCAGTTTTAGATGACAGTTATTATTACATTCTACCTTTATTATACAATTTGAAAGCATAAAATATGCTTCTGTCATTAAATCAAATTTCAAGATAATTAGTTTTACACAATGAGAGAACTCAATGTAATATGTGCTCAATCCTACTTTCCACTAAAAAGGCCTTAATGTTGCATTAAATTTGACTAATAGATTTTTCTTGAAGTGAAAATATACGAATATTTTATAAATGACTGAATTTAAGTGCATAATATGTATTTTAATTTTATAGCTTTTATAAATGCAATGTATACAAATGATGAAAAACGAAGAGAAGAAAGACATAAAATATTTCTTGAAATAGAATTGAAAATGCAATAAAAATATTTAAAAAAATAAAAAAGAGGGGGAATGCTATTTTTCTTCCTTGCCCGTAAAAGCATTTCAATTTCATTTTTGCATTTCAAAGTGTGCTTTTCAAGCTCTTATCTATAAATATATAAACTATATTTTCATCACTTTTGAAAATGGGGACATTTAAATTTAAAAGTAATTTTTCAACCCCATAAAAATTTAGAATAATGAAAATTATTTTCTTTCATATTTCAGTACAACAGTTTTACTCACATTTCATATTAAAACTTAATTTGTTTTCAATTACACTATTAGTCACTCACATTTATTCATAATATTATCACTTAAAAATCTTAAAAAATAAATGGAACTCTTATTAATATTTTATCTAGTTTTTTATGAACAGAACTAAGGGTATAACAGCATTAGTTTAATCACAACATTCATTAATATAATAGGCTTCATGCTTTTGTAAATTCATTTAACTTTATATATATATATATATATATATATATATATATATATATATATATATATATATATATATATATATATATATATATATATATATATATATATATATATATATATATATACAGACACCAAGGGATATTAATATGGTTTCAGAACGCCTTCATGAGAAATTGCTACGATAATTAAATAATCTTTATTATGTAATTATAACTGCTTAAATGATTTATTACATTCACGATATCCCAAATCAATCAAAAATCAATCAAATGAATTTCGGGTCACAAAAGCTTCTAGCATAAGGTTCTTATATAGAAATATAACAGCTATGTGTATATTTCACATTTCCATTTAACAAGTATAATCTTTTTATGGATTACTATGTTACTGGAACACTTTCTACAACACTTTGATTTTATTAATTATATAACTTTTTATACATATTTATAATAAAGAAAAATTAAGAAATATTTCTACTAATAACATTTTTGTATCTCATAATATGGAAATATTATAATTATGTTAATTGAATTGTATTTTTTTCAATTGTCAAATTACTGAATATTGTATCAAAAATATGTCTAAAATGATTCTATCATTGTTTATAGAATATAGTTATTGACTTTCCCATGTTTTTTTTAAGAAACTGCTTTTGGTAGTCAAATATATAAAGCAAATTTTGTTAATTTGTGATTACTTGTTTTTTATGAGGTTTCTCGTACTGAAAACTATAGTACAAAAAGACATATATAAATTAAAATTAGCTTTTTAACTTATTCTTTAATAACTTATTCATAATGCCCATTTAAAATATTTTAAAAATCTTATTTATAACGCACATCGGTCTTTTGAGCTTATTTTGTATGATAAATACTATCAACTGAAAAACATTTTCATATTTACTTAAAAAAGAAATTTTCCAGAGAATTAATTTTGTAAAATACTAAAAATTGAAAAAAAAGAAATCATTGAAAGTTTATATTTCTTATAGCTATTTCTCTACGAATCTCATAAGGTTTTCGAATTTAGGCACTTGAATATCTAAATAACATTTAAAAATTTTGAAACATTATGAAGTGAACATTTCATTAAAGCTCATTTTATTGTTTCAAATTTCCTGCGTCAGAAAAATAACAGTAATCAAATGGAAATATTGAACAAACAGAAACTGAAGTCAGAAAAACATTAATTAGTAAAGAAAGAGATGTATGGCAATCTAAAAATAATTTGCAATTAACAGATGTAAATTAAGGTATTTAACATTGATATTTTAATTAAAATGAAAAACAAATCTTAATTCTGTATGTATATGATGGAATAGTATTTCTAGCACTTTGAGTACTTTAAATCGTTAATAATAATTTACATTGCAAATTTTGACGTAATAATAACAATGATACTGGAATACGAGGGTTTTGAATAATGGATGAATGTGGGCAGTTAGTTCTTTAAATGACGGTTACATTCCCATTGAATTCAAATTGGTATGATTTGCAATTTAAAATAGGATTCAAAATATCTATAAATATAAATAATTGTTGAGTAGTTTAACCTTTCAATGAAAATAAAATGTATTTTTATATTTATGTATTATGTTGAATAACCCATTATTAACTTACGATAGAGTATTTTCAGAGTTGCGAGCCCATTTGATGTACTATTAAATGAGAAAAATTACTGAAAATTCTTAAAAAAGATGATGATCTCTTAGAAGTCTCATTTTTCAAAGTTTCAATAACAGATATATTTTTTGATAATTTGACGGATATATATATATATATATATATATATATATATATATATATATATATATATATATATATATATATATATATATATTGACTTTATCATTTCATATCAAAAATGTCATATTCTGATTTTAATGTATGTACAAGGGCAGAAAAATTTTCTCTAAATTCTCCATTAAAAAATGAGAAGATAAATAACTTTTGAAAATATTTTTCCAATAAGATATGCATTTATTTATAAAAAATACGTATATTCGTAAACTCTTATTTAAAATGAACAAATCATTATAGGTAATTACAATGAGTGAATAAGTAATGTGAAAGTGATAAATAAAAAAATAATAATAAACTTGCCGTTTTAGATACTTTTCAAAAAAGTATTTTTCAGTTACATTCATCACTTTACGATAATTTTCATATTTGTTTTCGAATATAAAGATTCATTAAATTTAGAAATTATTGATCAAAATTCTCTTTTATTCGGATACATTAAAAAAATGTTAGATTTTACTCATCAGAATGTCAGAAATATCTCCTAAAACTTGTTAAAATTTGCTATTAAAATGTGGTAAGAAGACAATCTATACAGTTTTGCATTATAATTTCTTTTGCATTTTGATGCAATATCAAATATTTTATTTATTTAACATAATTATAACAACATTCATATTAAATAGAATGTAAGTGCACTTGAAAAGTATCACATTTTTATATATTTTATAAAAACGATGAGATTTTAAATATGCTTTGAAAGTAAATAAAATATTAATCAAAAAATTTAGTTGCGAATGTTTCGTATATTCTTTACAAAACATATATCTAACAAAAATAAATAAAAATATGTGTACCATACTCAAATTAAGTTAAGGATCTTACATTACATAAGCAAAAATAAATATCATTTTTGTGCATATTACTATATTCTTGAAAAAGATGTCGTTATGCGAAGGCCTCTTAATAATTTAACTGCTCTGTCTAAAACAGTAATTATTAAAATATTGAATAAATAATGATAGAAATATTTTGGTATTAAGACAAAGAAATCAATTATTAAATTTAAAAAAAATAATTACTTTCTAAAAATTATACTTAAATATTTCTAGATATTGTTTTTTTAGAAAATTTTAAACTGCATTATACAAAACTTGGCATATCTATGTATATATATATATATATATATATATATATGTATATATATATATATATATGTATAAGTGTGCGTGTATATATGGTACTGTTTCTTGTAATGCAATGATTAAGGCTAATTTGTGATCTTATCTCTGACATTTGTAATTATCTGTATATTTTGTTTATTTGTTCTACGTCTAAGATAAAAAATAATAATCACTGTGTTAAACACAAAACAAAAGTTAGGAATTTTGTTTTGTCATAAAAAAAAATTAATCTTATATTTATAACTAGATAAATCCACTTAAATCTAATATGACTGCTGTAGTTGAAAATTTATTTAAGAAAAAAAAGATTGCAAAATATACCTAAATATGCCACAAAATGATAGCCACTTACTACCAGCAAATCTTCTTAATCAATTAATTAATTTTCCTTAAACTAGTACTTAATCTAATAAATCTCAATTTTCGACATTTCTTTTATGATGTAGCTAAAAAGATGGTATTCAAAAGCGAATATTAATTTCAATGGAAGTATATACTTTGATAACTAATTCTTGATCTCTTTTATATTAATTTCATTTATATATACTTAAGCTAAAATGACGAGGATTTGCTTGTATTGAATAACTAAATCAATAATGATTTTCTAATAATTTCCTCAAATGAATTATGTGTATGTAAGTATATAAGTAAACATGCGCATGCATATATATGCATATATGTACACACACAAACACATGTATATATATATATATATATATATATATATATATATATATATATATATATATATATATATATATATATATATATATATATAAGAAAAAAAACTAAAAGAAATCCCATTAACATGATTATATGTGCTGAAATGAAATTTTTTCTATCAAGAAAAATAATATTCTACTTAGGTCAAATAAAAGAAAGTATAAATAATCTGGTTTAATTACATAAACTTGGTAAGCTAATCATAAAATCAAAGAAAATATCAAAGAATCTTGCTTGGAAATCAAGATGAATACATTAATCAAAAATGGGAATAATTGTTAATTACATTCATGTAACACTGAGTAGATATTATCAGATATATAATTTTTCTCTTTATTCCAGTAACTGATAATTTGAACGTATGCAAGTGTTGGAAATTTCTAGGTATATATCAAATCATAATAATAATAAAAATTTGCATACTTTGATCTATATAAATAAAATGTACATTTTCTGATGTTGCAATTGAAATGCACATTATTCAGGTTTATTTATTCGATTATCTTATATCATCCATTGATTTTAGAGAAACTTTGTTAATAAATAAATACACATTTTTAAGAAGCTTAACAAATACCATTTTATATTGATATCCTTTTAATAATCATGTTCGAAACTTTGATGGATTAAATGATTTTCAAATGTTAAATTATTTCAGTTGTTTAAGTTAATTGTATCCATTTTTATCTGTTCAATTATGTTAACATGATTGTATCTAAAACTATTACTTTGTTTACTAAGCTATTTTTCATGAGAATACAATTTTTATTTTAAGATTCGAAGAATGTAAAGTATGATTCATATTGAGATGATAATGAGATAAAATGAAACACCTGCATTTATATAAATCTGCAATCTAAAATAAATTTGGAAAAATTGCATATGTCTGTTATAAAATATCAAATGTATATCAATTTTTTCTTATTGTCATTTTTCTTTATTTGGCCGAAATATGATTCTTATGAAAGTAAATATAAGTTACTATACAAAACTGTTTTTAGTTGTTAAATGTCATTGTAGAGATGTAGTAAATGTCATTATATAAGACAATTTTAGTTGTTAAATTTCACTTTATCGATGTAGTAAATATCATTATGTAAGATTGTATTTAGTTGTTAAATGTCATTATATAGATGTAGTGAATATCATTATATAATGCTGTTTCATTTGTTAAATGCCATTATATTGTTGTAATGAATTTCATTATATAAGACTGTATTTAGTTGTTAAATGTCATTATATAGGTGTAGTGAATGTCATTATATAGATGTGTTGTTGTTGTTACTAAAGACACTTGGACAAGCCAAGCTCTCTATGCCTTGGCTATGCGAATTTAAGTCAATTGGAAGCGTCTTTCGTTTAATGAGAGAACCATGAAGGAGAAAGTACGACTTTTGCTCTTCAAATCCTCCGATAGATGGCAGCACCAGAGAATCTACTTTGTCAATTTTGGTATTGATCTGAAGGGGGATTATATAAATGTAGTGAATGTCTTTCTAGAGATGTAGTAAATGTCATTATATAGACTATTTTTCAGATCTTTTATAATTTAAAAAGTAAAATTGTAAAAGATGTCAGTATTTTCTTCCACAAGCTGTAAATTTATTTAAAGTAAGATTTAAATATTCTATCGCTTAAAATGTCTTGTTTTTGATTAAGATATTGATACAGCATAAAAAGACATCTTAAAAATATCAGTTTCAAAACAGTAATTGTGTAAAATTCATTCTTTTGAATTTGGGTGTTGATATATCTTATAAAAAACATATCTTTAAAATATCAGAACTCAAATGTTTCTTGTGCATTAGTTTAACAATTGAAACGTCATGGGATTGAATCCAGGTAGAATATTTGATTATTATTATTTTCTTCTAAATAATCTATTTCTTAAGCACGTCCCAATTTTAACATTCTCTTTAAATGGAATAAGGCAGAGTCAAAGTATCAAAATCGCTTTTCCTAAATTGGGAAACAGTGTCTTGTGATTCTGTAACATTTTCAACGATCATCAAATGCTATTCCTTTCCGATAATACAAGGCAATCTTCTCCTTAATTATCTTTAACCCTAAGCGTACCGGTGAATTGAATTATCCATCAGATATCGCCAGTGCTTCTGTGCGACCCTTTAAACATGGGCAATCTTCTAATGACGCGAACGCAATTTAAACTCATTCTATTGTGTCATTTTAGGAAGAGAGGCTTAAGAGTATCGGTCATTGATGAGGTGTTAACCCTTTTCCAAAACATTGAGAGGTTTTGGTTCTAAAACAAGAATAAATAATTTATTAATTCTAAGGTAACTGTGGATCTTCCACTGAAATTTTCTTCCTAAACGAGAAAATTTCACTAAACTTGGAAGAAAACATTTTACACCGATTTAAAAATATTACCTTCACAAATGAATTTTATTATATAACAAAAAGATTGAGGTATTATATTCATTAGTAAATTTATGAATGTCATATATGATGAAATAATATTCATTTCATTTTATAGTTACCAATTATTTTTACGTTAAGTATATCTTCTTTCATTTATTCTTATTTGTTCAAATAAACTAAGTAGAATAGCATTCAACTATGATATTGTATAGATCCTAATTCATTAGGTATAATCTCATTGATGGATTTCTTGTGTATGTATATAATCCTTGGGTAAATTAAGTTTATAAAAGTAATTTAACTTTTCTAGTACGTAATATGTTCGTAAATAGTGCAGGAAACATTATTTATTTGTCAGTAATGTTTTGATGATAAATATATCATTTCTTAGAATTAATATAAAATATCATGTATTTTTAAAATTACATATGATTCTAATATAAAGTAATTATCAACATATGTTTAAAATAAATCTGCAGTCATAATTCCAAACATAAGATTGATAATGATGCGTAAGAATTATGTGAACTTTCCAAAAAGAAAAAAATGAATTTTATTTCAATTTAAAAATTTCCGCCTACTTAATAGACAGACTTAAATTCTGAAAGCAATTGAACAAATATAGATTATTGTTCTTTTTCTTGCTTCTAAGTGCTTGGAAATACGTACGATTGATTTAAATACTCATATTACAAGTAAAGAGTTTTGAAATATTTCGATGTGAATATTTCAAAAATTTGTCAAATTAAAATTCAAGATTAAAATTCCATTAGTACCACAGCCATTAAAACTAATATAAAAGTTAAATTTCATTTTTATCCCATATTATCAGCGAGTAATTCTTTCGCTTTAACTATCTACATATGAGTTTTTATATTATTTTCAATGAAGGAGATTGTAACATACACATTAGTAAAAAATTATAACAAAAAACATATTTAGTGTACTTTAATTTTATATTTTACTCCGAAATTAGTGATTGATAAGAATTTCATGATGTATAAGATCCAAAAGTAAAATACTGAACTTATCTCTTAAAAAGTATTTTCGTTATTCAGAATTAAGAATCATACAGAAAACTCACAGAATTGGCTTATGACCCGTAAACTTTTCATATGAAGTACATTAATGCCACCACTTGTTTGATGTGCTCTAGCGTATATCAGTGAATAGAATTAATCTTTTACTGGTTTGGGAAACAGACCCATTATTTTAAGGCAATGAAAGTGATGCTTTTAACAACAAGCAACCATACCTTCTAATCCTAAAAATGTTAGTATGTAAAAGATTAATAAGCGTATTCATTAAAATTTAAACCATTTATCAATAAATAATTTTTTGATGTTTTATATTTCAAATAATTTTATCATATTCTCTTAATTGGAGATTTATGTTTTATTTTTAATTTTATATTTTCATCAAAAAATGTATACAGTTATCTATTGATAGTATTTAGAAGCTGACACTTTAGAAAAAATTGACCAAGTTAATTTCATTAAATTTCTCTAGCTCTGAAATACAATATCAGTGTGTGAGTGTCCATGGTGTGGCAAGCAGCGATAGAGAGTATCTCAATCCATTGGTTCAACTATATTAAATAAAAATCAGTTTCGTTAATCAAAATATCTTAAACAGGGGAGATACTTTCCCAGGCAGTCATAACCCACGAAAAAAGAAGCAGTGCAACAGTTTCACGATATGTTGGGGATAGACAGAAGATTATCAACTTTCCACCATTTTGGTTGAAAGCGGTTAAATAGCCACTTTTTAAAAATAACTTAGGAGGGATTTGTTTAGTACATAGCTTAATGGAATGATTAAATATTGTTCGATATCTTTGACTAAAGCAATCATGGGATCTTTCTTGCTCGGGAATTGGCCTGTTCGTTCCCGCTAATACTACAATGACCAGGAATCCACTGAAATGCCACAAGTTTCTTCTTTAAAGCAAACTTTAATGAAAATGCCCGACATTAATATATTTTTTCCAGTGAAGAAGGGCATTTAAGCCATTCCTCTGTATCGCTGCTAGAGAATTGATGAATAAAATTTATCTGGCAAAATTATCGTCAAGTGTCCATTGCGGTTATTAACAAATCTTGTTGTTGCACCAGCAGGCTTCCCTGTACCTAGACCTGAATTGAAATTCTGCTTGGTTCTGAGTCAAGGATCGAACAGAAGACTCCCAATATTTGACCTTCCCCAGCAGAGATGTCATTTCATTCGGAGGACATTGTGACCACATCCAGTTTTAATGGCACATTAAATCGGCCTTTAGTGAGCACGATGAATCTTCAGTTAAGCCAGGATTTGAGCTCACTTCTTTAGCGGATGAGAACGACGTCTTAACCTAACAGGCCACCAAGGCCTCTTAGCAAATTTTGTTACAGTTGCATCAGCATGCTTCGCTGTACCTAGCCATGAGTTGAGCTCTACCAGTTAGATAGAAGCAGCTAGGTGGATGTTTCGTAATTTTGAAACAGGAACCACGTAGAAGTCTCCTGGCCTGCCAGCTCCAGAGGTATCATTGCATTTGGAGGACATTGCGACCACGCCTAGTCCATCATTTCTCCATTGAAAGTTGTTCTACATTTCCCCCGCACAGACATAAAAGGAGAAAAGGCTCATAAAGACACCCGAACCTGCAGTTATGTAATCATCAATAATGGAGCCATTTATGTAGATTAGTAACTTTTCAGGAACTGAAGGCTTCATCTCAATTTAGTTTCATAGGCACAACACTTCAACAAATTTGCTGATATTTCTATTTTCAAGGACGAGAATATTTGCTTAGTTGAATATTATTTTACTTTATGACATAACCCAGAATGCAATACATGAGAATAAATTTACTTCGCACTTCGTATGTGAGTGTTGTATGTAATAAGTAAACGGGAACAAAATTTGTGAATGTACTCATATTATCTCCATAGTTTTTTAGATTCCTGAAGTTTATTCCATTAACTTAATTCAGACATGCATTTTAAACAAGGTATAAAAATATTATGAATATATATGATCCTAAAGAACCTTTTTAACTTATGTTTATTTATATTATTCTTTTGTCTCTCAAATTATGAAACTCAAGTCATTATTTACAAAATAATTATTTATTACGGATAGGATTCAAAAATAGATAATTTTTTTTAAATCGAATTAAGTTCGAACATAATATAATTGGCAGGGAAATTTTCAATTTAAGAAATGGAACAATTAATGATCGCTTAGAGCAATTAATGATGGAGTAATTTAAAAAAAATGAATAAAAAATAATGACTCTGTTACTTATTTTTAAAGAAATATAAGCTTCATTATCCACTAATGTTCTTTAACAGATCCTAGAATACTTAAATAAGCTGAGAATGTGACCTTATATTCATTTGCGCTCAATTAATAAAATGCTGTACCAGCGTCTTTATATTTCACAGTTAAATGATTATAAATATTTTCCTTTGTAGTAAAACTATTTGATATCAAAAGATTAAAAATCTAGGTATCTTAAAGGCTAGATAATTTATTAAATCGAAAGGTCAAGTGTGATAATATCTTAGGTATTATAATACTTTAACTATTATACTTTTTAGTATAATAATATACTATATTTTAGGTATAATTATGCTAAACTTTAAAACTGATAAAACCTGTATTAAAATTTATTATTATAAAAGGGAATATTAGAATATTCTCTTACTTAATAATGCAGCTTAAAGCAAATTTAAAAGATTAAAAGTGAGAACCATCTGGTTACATTTGTTCAGAAAAATTAGGGAACACGTTCTAGAAAATAATTTGCAAGTTTGAAACTCATAAAATAAGTAAACAGTTAACTTAAAAAAACATTGTGAAAATAAATTAATAAAATATATTGAGATACCCAGTCTAAACTATTACTGAACAATATTTAGAAGTGTTTTTTATTTTTAATTTTCTTTCGTCTAGTTACGGTTTGATTGATTTAAGACATTCTTTTAAGTGATATAATTTAATATGCCTATGATACAAGCCATGAAATTTGCGATTTATACGATACTCTTATGTACCATTACCGCAAACCAATTTAAAGTTATTCAAGGTGTCCTTGACATATTATACTATTAATATTTTCCTCATGCATAACAATGCAATTTTTATAAATTCACATGTAAATGTAGTTAAAAAGGATTTAAATAATTTAAATCAGTTGTGAGGAGCTTGATCATTTTTTGCATATTTGTCTTCCTGAAAATTATTCACATAAACTTATACGTATCCAGAAGATCAGGAGGATATCCAAAATTTCTTGACTGAGTTTGCAACATATATGCATGCCGAAACACGTTGGATAAACCAAAAGGAGTTTTAGTTTCAGATAATAAAAATACTGTCAGTGAGTATGGCCATTTTATAACTCTATAAAAGGCTTTTTATATCTTTATATCTAAGCAAACCAAATAAGGTGTTTTCAATTCAAAATGAATGAGTAAAATGATTTATTTTGGAAACTAAGCGTCGTTTACAAGACTTTTAATTTGAGTCTACATTTTTCTTAATTCCAGCACAGATTAAAGAATATATTAACAAAAATGTATATTAATTTGTTTTCTTCTTTTTAATTTCGTCGTTAACTGGTTAAAAATTGTCAACCTACTGCATTAATTCAAGATGCCATTATAATCCAGGATGCCAAATTCTGAGTTTGATGTGTTATTTAAGCATGTTTTCTTATAGATGTGGCAACCCAGTTTTTATGCCATAAAAGATATGAAGACCTATACGAATTATACAAAAAATTCTATTTTTGCAACCTAGTATTCACATCATCACTCACTTCCACGATACGTCATCTTGGCAACATTTCATCTCCAAAAATATTCAGAATTTAGCATTATGGTTTATACGGTATTTATGCCGCAAGGATTTTTTCTTGCTTTTTTTGGCAATTAAATGCCACCAAAAAGCATGTCTTTAAAGAACGATAATGGTTTTCATAATTACGCATATATTGTATTTAAAGCTTTAATTAAATTTTAAAAATATATATCAGCTTTAAATTAACTAAAATTATTTATGTATACTTCTTTAATTCTTTAATTTTAAAGTTAAAATGAAAAGTTTTCACACAGCAAATCTTACTTTAGAATAAAAGTTTCACCCGCATTCCGAATAGGGGCGCTGTTATCAACAGAATCTTTCACAAGACGGAGTTCGAAATTCTATCCCTAGTGGCGAATGAGCCACCGCTCTCTGAAGTTATTGCTCCCGTGAGCTAAGAATTAAGTGATTCATCTTATGCCTATTTTATATATTTTGATATGTTGGTGAAAATTTGATATACGAAGTTAACTCTTGATTTTTACGTCTTGAATCTTTCAGGACATTGAGTAAATTATTTAAATTATTTTTAATTTCATGACTTCTCAAATTAAATATCGTTGTATGCAAAGACTGAAAAACTTCCAAAACTTTTAGAGTTTTTGTTACATTTCTAATATTTTTTCTTTGTTTCAGGTTAAGCTAATATTATATAAAAGTTTGAAATTTTTTTTAACTTATTTTTCATAGTAGTTGCAATAAAATAAAATTTGATTAAAAAGTTAAAATTTTCTAATATAGTCTGGAATTTCATCAATTATTTATTTAAGCACTTTAAATGTTAAAAAATATTGTTTATTTCAAGTTAAAATTTGTATAATGTTTTATTGGGAAATTAAAAAATAAAATTCTAATTTGGATTAAACATTATGTTTTATTAATTTAGGGAAACAAAACATTATGTTTTTTTTTTCTAGCAGTACAAGCTGAAAATAGTAATAAAATTATTAGTATAAACTTTTAAATTTCAAAATATTTCGTGAAATATTACTGATGAATAAAATTTGCTTTTAATTTATGCTATTTCGATAGTTTCGTTTCCCCATTTACAATTTTGTAAAGTGTTCTAATTTAGTGAGCGCACATTGTCTGAGCTGAAAGGATGGATCTTCATGAAATATTACACGAAGTAGGAGAAAATGGCAGATATCAAAACATTATGCTGTGGTTTGTATTTTTACCAGCGCATTTGACATTTGGCTGCCATGCCTTCAGCCAACTTTTCATGACATGGACTCCCGATCATTGGTGCCAAGTACCTGAGCTTGCTGCGGCCAATTTAAGTGAACATCTCATCAGGCATTTGACCATTCCTCCCGATATTTCATCAACAGGTTACAGTCGTTGCTCAATGTACAAACTTGACTACAGCATACATACTGAACATAATACTATTATACTGAAAGAGCCAAATACGAACTGGACAAATATTACATGCAAAAGCGGCTGGATATATAATACAAGCACTAATTGGGACAGAGATACTGCAGTAACAAAGGTGAGTTATGTTTCGATGTGAGAGTATATTATAATACCAGCAATGTGTTTTTAGACGGAAGTATGTAATTTTTTTTCCATAATTTCAATTTTAACTTATTCATTATGCGAACCCTTTTTACTATATATTAAAAGTAATTCACAATAATATAATATATACAGCTTTAAAATTATACATATAAATGTAATTAAAGATGTATTGCTAAATTATAGTTTAAATAATGTTTTTTTAAGAATCCTTATGTTAATTAAATATTGTTAATTTAATCTAAAATTTTTATAATTAATAAAATTGGATATATTAAATAAATGTGTTTCCTTAGAATGCAAGTGCCAGCAGTACGTGTTTATATTTATATATAGAAAATGTTAAAATTTCTTGTTATTCTTTTAGTACCAGAGAAAAAAAAAGAAACTATTCATTTATTTAAAAAGCATAATTCATATGACCTATATTAATGACTATTATATGTGATATTGAATATGACATATATATATATATATATATATATATATATATATATATATATATATATATATACATATATATATATATAACTGTGAATGTATTCACTGTATGCATGCTTGTAGTTTGGTAACAAAAATCTATGTCTCTTGAAGACATAAATGACATTGAAAAATACTGTTCATTTTAAATGGAAGTTCATATTCACTTGGTAAAATATTAAAGACATTCCATACCATTGTAAGAAATTTAAAAATTGAAGAAGATTTGAAAAATACCAAACGTTCACGTAAATTCTAAATATTTCTTGAATAATGCTCTAGCTTTTTCCATAATGAAATGTACTTATATTCAGTGTAATTTTAATTTGACTTAGATTCAGAATTTTAATAAAATTATTTTGCTTTTAAGAAAATTAATTATCATAATATATTACAATTCCCGTTTTGTGAATTCCTGCAGCTCCTGCAGCTAAGTGCTGTTAGAAATTAACATTTTATAATATATTTTAATATTATCCAAATATCTTAGAATGGTTTATGCAAGTACTACATTTGTAAATTTAAATATAATTTTTTTTTTTGTATTTCCATTACAATTTCTCTACATTATTACATTTGAAGCTAAAACAATTGACATCAAGAAAAGTACGATGATGAAATATTTGAAAATTTTACTGAAATTTAAATTTATTTAAATAAAAAAGCCAATAGCAAAATTTTATGAAATACATAATTGAATTTGATATTTTATCATAAGAGTTTGGTCTTGTTGCCCAATGAATTTTTTATTGTCATCACATATACAATATTCGGAATTTATATAAAAATATTACAATTAATAACATTACATTTTCTAACTATTATGTAATTATTTTCATTTTATATTAATTAGTTCACTTTGCTACTTTCCTAATAAGCATTTGTAAATTAAAAATAGTAAAGTGTGAAGATATTAATAAATGGAATTAGTTTTTATACAAGGAATTATTTGTATCGAGTATAAAAATTAGTGTATGCATATATAAAGGCATTATTTACAGTACAATATTACATTTATTAATACAATATTAAAAATATAAGAGCATGCAATATACATTAAAAAAACAGTAAAATATTTGTGGCTTTCAAAATAGTAAAAAATGCGTTAATTTGTTAGGAACCATTTACACAAGACTAAAAAATTTATTGGTTTAAAATCCATTATTTCCTAAATTGACATTTATTTCGTATTTGTGTTTATAAAACGTGTATTATACTTGATTACTTATTCAAATTTATTATAATTACACATACATAATGCGAATAATATGAATCATGGTTACATTGTTTGAACGAAAATGTATTTGAAAATATATTTTATTGAAACATTTTGGAAATTTTTGTTTTAACGTTGGGCACATTTGATATTAAATGTTGCCATAAATATAATTGCTTTCTCGTTTTAAAATACTATAAGTAATAAAAATATATTCCTCAAGTTCTCAAAAAATAGAAAATAAAATTTATTTTGAATATGTGCAAATTAGAGATCATGAAATATTGTATATGCAAGCATTTTTCTTAAAAATCACATTTAATAATTAATATAATATTTGAAATAACAGATCGAATTAAATATCTTGGCATGTATTTTCTTTAAATACATGCCAAGATATTTAATTTTTGAATACCAAAAATAATTATATTACAAATTTTAAAATCATCTCAAAATTCATTTTAAATTATTTTATCTTTATTTTAAATATTGAATTATTTACTTGGAAAATTGAACATAATCTAAATATCTAAATAATTAACACTTAAAAATTTATTTTTGCCACTTGAAATATGTTTTATTGTCAAACTTTAATTTAAATTACATTGGTTACACCAAAATAATGATATTTTTAATTCTATTCATATGTTTGTGTGCGTGAGTCACATAATAAACGGATACACATTTTAATGCATTTTTGAAATATCAGTTGTCAATCAATTTTATATAATTCATAAAATAAATTCAATGTATGTTCTTTTCTAAATTTACCATTTTCTAGTAGAAATGCTTTGCTCTGAAGGTAAACTGGAATATTTTGAAAAGAAAAGATCTAAAGTTGATTACTAGAAAAGATCTACTATTTTTTTCATCGTTTTTAATATTTCTACGACTAAACCTACGATTTGCTTTATGTTATATATATACTTATGATCTCATTATGTATTTATATTATTTATGCGAATATACATATATACATACACATATATATACACATATATGTGTGTATATATATATATATATATATATATATATATATATATATACACACATATATATATATATATATATATATATATATATATATATATATATATATATATATATATATATATATATATATATATATGTATATATATATATACATATAAATATATTAAGCGTAAGTTGAAAATACAAAAATCCTATGCTTACCAATACATTAAGTGCGTAAGTGCGAAAGCAGTTTAAA